>JAZKJV010004926.1:0-41906 GCA_037367405.1 Ottelia alismoides | reverse complement strand
TGTTGATTGTTTCGGATCGGCAAACGGTAGCGCGCGACGAATTTTGGTAATGTCTTTGTCAGCGGTGTCCAGCGAATCTGCTGAGTGCCGAACAATGTAAAGCCGAGCGCATCGCCTTGACGCGAATCGATAAACTCTTCCATGGCTTTTCTGGCCCATCTGATAGCGATTGTCGATCGACATACTGGCCGATACGTCCATGCAAATCTGGATATTGCTCAAGATGCGCTCTTCGCTTGGCACGCGTTGCACTTGCGGGCCGGCCAGAATGCAGATCACGACGGCTGCTATCAGTTGCGGAACCAACTCCAGCAAACGCAGTAAACCACTGAGTATCGGTCGGCGTCGAAACTCATGATGATCCAGCGGCAATGCCACACCCCAAGACCTGCGTTGCCATAGCCAGGCGATGATCAACACTGGAATGGCGAGCAGCATGAGTACGGCAGGATAGGCAAACGTCATGATGCATGGCTCCCTGCCAGCGCCGGCCGCGCTTGAAGAAGCACTGCTGCGGCCAAGGGGCTCGAGCAACTGCAATACTCGCTGCATGGAGTCTTGCCTGGCGGACGAATCAGCAGCATGCAACCATTGCTCGACTGCGTTTAAGATCGGACCGGCTTGCGGGTGCGTTCGCAGGGCCTGAATTGAACTGGCCATGTCGAGGCCAGGTTTGTCCAATTGCTCGCGATAATAATGGGAGCAGTAACAGTTCCAATCTCGCTTTGTCACCGATCGTTAATTCTTGACTGGACGGCACCTTCGATGATTGGGCGCAGTTGATCAATTAGCGATAACGGCGGCGGGTGCCTGCGCGATCTCGACTACCTTGGGCTTGGCAAGTATGCGCCGCACAACGACTGCGATTGGCACGGCTAACCAGGCCAAACCGGCCAGCCATAAACTCAAGCGATAACCGCCAGCAAAACCTGGTTGAAAGTCATCGACATCGAAACAGGTCGCTACGTGGGTCTTTGGGCAATGTAGACTCAACGTCTACCAGCAGCGGCTTATCCAGGGCAATAGGCGATCCGTCGTCATGCTCCAGCCAATCGCGCAAATCATATTGCCCTGCGCGATTGCCAATGAAATCGCACTTGGTAGCGAGTGGATTTTGGTTCATGGCTGACGCGTACCACCAGCGGTATATTGGCATCGCGTTGTACCTTGGCTCGCAGGGCTTGGCCTTGGTAATCAAAGTTGACAATGCCAGTGATGCCGCGTTGCGCTTTCTCGGCTATGGCTACGTGGCTCATGCACAGGGCACAAGCAATCGAACACAGAATCCAGCGGTATCGGTTGGCCATGTTCATCCTCGCCCGATCATGGCACGTGAAGCGAGGAAGTAACGCAGCGGTGGGATGAAAGGCAAGTCGCTGCGCAGGTGCAGGTAGCTAACACCAGCGCCGATCAGCTCTTGCACGACATCGGGTCGACCTTGCCACTTGCTGCGACCGCCGCCCAGGAACATGCGGCCCGTTTCGGCTTCGATGCCGCGGAAGAAACCGGCTCGCAGCGATTGGCGTTCGGCGGGATCTTCCAAAATGCAGCACCACGACGTCATGTTTTTGGGCTGCATGTTTCAAACTGCTGGCAATTTCAGGATCGTGCAAGTCGCTGATCACTACCAAGATGCTCGAGCGACTGAGGGCGAGGTTCGAGCGATCTTACTCGCTCGCCGAGTTCCGTGGATTCAGCCTTGGCATGCATGCGCAGTGGTTCGATTGCCCGCCACAAGTCGCCTTGAGCCAGGCTGGGCTCGAGGCGCGTCTCGCGCTGACCGCCACCCACCACGCCACTGGGCTCAATCGTCGCTGCGCTACAAGTCCGATGGCGCTGCGATCCAAATGGCCATGTCATGCTTCGACAATCGTGTCGAAGAGACGCTCATCGATGACGATGTATCGATCACGAGATAGAGGGCGATGCGTTTAAGCGTTTCATACTGTTTTACATAGGGCTTGCCGGTCTTCGCCGTCAGTCGCCAATCGAATTGGCGAATCGAGTCGCCAGGTTCATAGGGTCGTGATTGCGCGTATTCCAAACCGCTGCCCACAAACACGATGCATCGGCACCAAACGCCAAATCATCCGCCAGTCGGGCGCGCGACCATCTCGAAGTCAGCATGCACTAACTCCTGCGCCGGTCGTAATCGCTGTGTGGATGAAGAAGTTGCCATCAGTTAAATATTTTTGTCATTCATTTTTGGTCAGGTCATCGACTCGAGCAAATCCTTCAGCACATCAACCGGCCGCGTGCCTTCAGCCAGCGCTTCGTACGTAAGGCGAATGCGATGCATGACGACATCCTCCGCCAAGACGAACAAGTCTTCAGGCACGACATAGGTGGCGCCCATACAAAAGGCACGAGCGCGCGACGCTTGCACCAAAGCCAGCGCGGCGCGGGGACTACAAGCCAACTGGATCTTGGGATGTTTGCGAGTTCGATGTACCAACTCGACAACAATCGCGAATGAAGACTTCGCTCACATGTACCTCCTGAACCCGGGCTCATCGCTTCCGTCAAATCGTTGACGTGCAACAAGCCTGATTCGCTGATGGCATCAAAGGCCGACATCGGCACAGCGCCGTCACCCTGCCGCATCAGCTTCAGTTTGAGGCTGCGGCGCACGACCTCGATCTCGTCTTCTTGAGCCGGGTAGCTCAGCGATGGCACAACATGAATCGATCCAGTTGAGCTTCGGGCAATTCGAACGTACCGGCTTGCTCGACTGGGTTCTGTGTGGCGATCACCAAAAAGGGTGCAGGCAGCGGATAAGTGTGATCGCCGATGGATACTTTGCGTTCCTGCATGGCTTCCAACAAAGCCGATTGCACTTTCGGACTAGCCGCGGTTGATTCGTCGGCCAGCAAAGGGTTGGTAAACACCGGACCTTTATGAATGCGAAACTCGCCAGACTTCTGATCCAGTATCTCAGAGCCCACAATATCAGAAGGCAAAAGATCGATTGTGAACTGAACGCGTTTGAACTGAAGATCGATCGCCTTGCTCACTGTTTGCACGAGCAGCGTCTTGGCGATACCCGGCACGCCTTCCAGCAACAAATGGCCCCCAGTCAGCAGCGCGATCATCACGCGCTCCACCACCTCTTGCTGGCCGACCACAGTCTTAGCCCACATGCTCGCGCACAATACGCGCGAATTCAGTTACTTGCCCGTTGACACTCGCTGCATGATTCATTGATGAGCTTTCGTTTTTACTAAATATTTTTGTCACCAAATTTTTTGTCTGGTAACAAATTTCAAGGCGCTGGGCGGTGCGCCTTCATCCGGCCGCGCAGCCCACAAGTGGGCTTTATCGCTAGTTGCAGCCGCTTCAACAACTTCATCTTCAGATGCTTCATCGGCAGCACCCGAACTGGGTTCCGCTAACAGACCGTTGAGCACTTTATCGAGAAAGTCTGGCTTGAGGCCCGGCAGCCCGCACTTTACCGGCGCGATCGATGACGACCGTGGCTGGCGCGAACTTGATTCCCAACGCAGTGGCCGTGGCTCCGATGGAAGGTTTGTCGTTGCCCGGCTGGTCGATCGAAGGCAATCGGAAGCTCGATGCGTTTGTCTTCGGCGACTGATTGCATCTTGTCTCGATTGGAACGTGGCGTCGCAAACGGCTACGAACACGACGCCTTGACGGGCAAAGCGTTCGGAGACGGCTTGTACTTTGGCAAGTTGATCAATGGATGCAGCGATCTCGGGACGCACGAACTGCACGACGCGCACTTGTCCCTTCCATCGGTTTGGTCTGGTGCTGTGCCAACCCAACCAGCGACTGCAAGCTTGGAAGCTTTTTGTCCTTCTTTCTCGCGCAAGCTGGTCAAACGCTTGCTGCCACCAAGGAACCACGTATCTGGATGCGCGGTCGTTTTGGCGGCCAACATGGTCGCGACGGCTGACGGTGATTGGCTGAGCAGTTGATCGACGACGTCGTGAACTTTGTCGGGCTTGATCGCCGCGCCGCGGACAATGCCATCGCGATCGATGATGAAGTAAGTTGGCCAGAACTTGAGTGCATACGCTTTGGTGGTTGCACCGCTACCATCTTGCGAGTTATCCAGTGCCACTGGATAGTTGATGCCTTTGTCGCTGATCACCTGGTCGACATCGTCCCAGCCCGACTTGGCATCGTGAATGCCGATCAGCGCGACACCTTTATCTTTATACTTGTTGACGAAGTCGACGTTCTTGGGAATGACGGCCATACATGGTCCCACACCAAGTGGCCCAGAAGTCGAGCACGACGATCTTGCCCTTGAGGGCTGCCAGGGTCGTTGAATCGCCGCGCCACTCGGCTACAGATAGCTCTTGCGCTGGCTTGCCTTCCAGAGCTCTCAATTCGTCCAAGCCTTCGCCATCGCGCACATACCAATCGGCGGAAAGCCATCGCTCGCAGCCGCCGCTTTTGGCGCATCCACCAATTGCGCGGTTGCATCCGGCGAGGTAACGATCGCCGTGGCGCCTAGAACGTTAAGTTCAAAACGAACGAGCGCCACCATCCATAGAAAGATGTACTACACAGTCGTTGCCCAAAGGACCATGACCAACTCCTTAGACGATCCGAGACAAAACAACGGATACGCAAACCGCTAGGAGTGGATTGTAGTCAAGAAGAAGGCCAATTGCCGCACAGCCTCCCAACTGTTTTCAGCAATTTTCGTCAATCAATTTTTTGTCGGATCATCGGACCGAAAATTGAGGACAAAAATGGGGCAATCGCTCTAAGATTCGCTAAGGCTCGCATCTTTCTGTCCGGTTGCTGCAATGGCAATTAACCGGACGCCGTGACTGTAATCGGTGTACCAATCCACATGCCCGGTGTACAGCGGTTGAATCGGTGCGCCTGATGGATAGTGCCATCCGTAGATGGCTACGCGATCCTTCTTCATCGGGCAGCTCGTGCACCACGTCTTTTTTGTGACCCACGATCAATCGATCGCGAGCTTTACCCACTAGCTGTTGCTCGATGATCTGCTGATGCTTCAGAAGGAAGCCACTGCATCGCGGTCTTGCTTCAGCGGCTGAGGCGTTAAGCGGATCTCGGCAGCATCGAAGATATCGTCGACTAATTTCGTTGTAGCAATGAACAATTCAATTTCTGACACAGTTGAGCCGCGCTGGCTGGTGTCATCGGGCATGCGCACCGCGTTAGTGTCCGAGCCGATGGCCCAGGTAATCTTGTAGTACGAACACAGTGGTGCGATGAATGCCTTGATAGGCATCGGATCTCGACTTCGATTGGCAATAGCGAACGCGACCAGGCCGGCACGTTGCCTGCCAGTACTGCATCGACGACCGCCTGCTCGCGCGCCTCGCGACTGAGCCTGGCCACTCGCTCGATAAACGCAGAAACCCGTTTCGGCGTCCTCACGACGCGCAGGGCAGATTCAACTCTCCGAGGCGCTACCTCTTTCAAACGGCGCGCTGATCCGCGTCCAGGTTCGCAGAGCGGATCAGGTGGGAACGAACTCGGTATAGCAACGCGGTCCGGCCAGCAACGTTTTCCGCGTCTGATCGTGCCCCCATAAGCAAGAGTAGGCAAAGCCATTCAACTCACCAACTAGCGCCGTATGCAGAATGATGTTCTTGGGATTCGGGTGCAGCAAGAACAGCGCGCGATTGTCTAAGAAGCTCACCGATTTCATTTCTGCGGTGGTCGATTCGCTTGAGCGATGATCCTTTTCAAAGCGGTTGATCATACGCCGGGCTGCCCGATAAGTTCCACCATCATCGCTGACCACACGTTTCCCTTGGAACTCAACTTGTCGATCATCGTACGCCATGACGAACAAGCCTGCGCTGGCGTTTGGCACTTAACCAAGCGAGCAACTTGTCACCATGCAACGCTTCGTCGGAGTAAGAGTAGTTGGCGTCCAACAGGGCGATGCGTGTAACGCTGGCCGGCAAGCGTTCATAAGAGTTGATCCAACCCCAAATCAGTGACCCGCCACCGCTGTGGACAGGTCAAGTAGGTCTCATCGGCGCGCATTTCCTTTTGCAATCGCTCGACCAGTCGGCGTATCTGCGTATCGGCACCATCGGTCACTTGGCGAAAAGCAGGCCAACTTAGTTGTCCGGCTTGTAGTATGACCAACGCCATGTCGACTTCGGGCGAATGTTTTTGTGCGTAGTAGAACTGTGCCCCGATGTGCTGAATGTCGAAATGCCAATCGCGTCCCTCGGTTGCACTGGCACCATAACTTTGCTCGATGCTGTTGCCGTTGGGAGTCGCAAAGATTACTAGCCGACTGCTTGGGCTTTGTCCACTGAGAGGGAGTTATCTGCAGTACGCGAAATGGCATTCGGTTCATTGGGAGAAGTGAACCTTCCATTGGGTCGAGTGTGATGCTTGCGCGTAGCAGTTGCTCGCGAGCAAGCACGTCGTTCCAATAAAAAATGCAACTGACAAGAAAATGAGATGACAAAAAATGAGATGACAAAAAATGAGATGACATGATCAATTGCGCTCTCGCAATTGTTCCAAAGGCGTGAAGCATGCTGGTTACGATACTTACATTGGTGCCCCATTTGAGATACCTCCATGTACTCTTGGTCAATCTTGGTGGTTATTTGGGCACCATTGCGTTTGATTTGGGCGACATGCGATAAACTCCTCATGCTGGCCGCTGACTGAATTTTCAGCAGGGCTTCTTGCAGTCGCTCTGGTAAACCTTCTGTACCCGCCCGCACCTGCGCGTTAGAGACCTCGAGCAACTTACCGCGAGTTCGCGAAGGGCCTTTTCGACGGCGATCGCGTCAGCTTCGTTGCCTGCTTCGAGCAGCAAGGGAATGGACTGATCTTTCATATCAAAACGAGCGGCGAGCAATTTGGTTTTCGGCACGATCTGTTGGGCGAATTCGCGTGCTTCAGGCGACGCTGTAGCAATGAACTTATCAAGATGCTCTTTCAAAGGAGCCATCACGAGCACGGCCGAGGCCAGTGAATCATCGTTGAATTCTGGCAACTTGTCGCTTCAGTTCACCGTCGGCAGGTGGTTCATTGACCAGGCCGCTTCATGAAGGCGTAATCTCCCAACAGCGTGAAGCGATCGTTTAAAACAACCAGGCTCGAGTTTTTGAAAGTTCCTGACCTGCTCAATGAACTTTGGATGGAAGCAGTGGTTTGTTGGTTTCGTGCCACGAGCACAAAGTTCAGAGGTGCTCCCAGCGGGTCCCGCGCCAGGGCCGATGACCAAGTCAAGCCGTTCGATCGACAGGAAGTTCAAATCCAAAGTTATCCAGGCTGCCGGCGCTAACGAGTTCCCAAGGCAGCAGCTTCAACTGCGGCAGTGCGACAATTTCTTTTACGCGCAGCGTCGCATAGAGACATGCGTCTGCTGGTAGTTTTAGGACTGGCGTTTTGGCCCGCGCTGGATAGGATCAGGATCCTGCTCTTGCGCCAGCACAACAGAGCTGAGAACTAATAAAAGCAACAATGCTCGCATCATGTTTGTGTCATCCAATTTTTCGTCAGAACCTTATCCGACTATTTTCCTTAGCGCTGCCCAATTGATTTCTTCATTGCCGTTAACTGTCAGCAGCGATTGAAGATCCTCTGCCGAGATATCGGCCTTCAGCCGTTCGGTTTTTACCGTCGAGCATGCCGACATCGATGGCTCCGTCGTGGACGGCGACGGCATCTCGAATGGCGATGGCGTCGAGATCAGACGGAGCAGTCCACGGCACGCTGTTTTCATCTTTGGTCACTATGAGTGCGATAATGTTGCTCAGGCCATCGGTCATGCTGGTAACCTCCAACGAATGTTTGAGTCGCTGAGCATCTTCTTGCCGCGTGGCATTTGATACACAGTATGGCCGCGTGGAGTGTTCGAGCGCGGGTCGATGTAAACAGGCGGTATGCGTTCCAGCAGTTTGATATTGTGCTCACTATCCCACGGCTCATCGAGATGAAACTCTTTATAAAGAGCTTCCTCGCCGACATAGGGCAAGATGTGCACTCGCCAGCTCAAATTGGCTTTGGTGCTGTTTCGGTCAGAACCTAAGTCGTTGGGAAGCGAGCGATTTTTCGAACTGATATTCGTGCATAGCCATGATGATATTGCTAAGATTGGCTTTCCCAGATGCTCTGCGCGCCGCTTCGCGGGCTGCTTGAACGGCGGGGTAGCAGCAGGCCCGACAGCTATGCCTGTTGCGCCATGATCAGTGTCTGTCCTTCGAGTTGGACTGACAACCGTTTGCCTTTCGGTTCGAACTTTCAAAATTTGCTTCCATCTCGTCGCTCAGACGTTTGGCATAGGCCATAACCGCAGCTGGAGTTGTGCCGGGGCCAGCGCGAGTTTCACGCTCCAGGTTCACTATGGCTTCTTTCATCGCCAGGCGGCTCAGGACCTTTAGGGCTTTGCCCAGCTCGACGGTATCAGCCGGTGAGTTGCTTCGAGCATGTAAGTTGCAATCGTTTTGTCAGCGGCGTCGATGCGCATAGCCAACATGCTGGCTTTCTCGGACACGATGGTCAGGTTGGAGACTAACTCTGGTTCCGATTTGAGTAGCGGCGACTGAATGGACGACACCAACAGTTCACGCAGAGGCTCAATCGCGACCATGATTTGCATGGCTGCGCCTGGTTCAAAGCTGTTTGCCAACTTGCGCAGTGGACCATCTCCGGGCGTAGTCCTTCATCAGCCTGAGGACTTGTGTGGTTGGGCCGATGATGGCTTGATGCGTGCTACGCAGAGCCAACACCAATTCTGAATTTGGCATGGCCCACAGCTCCACCACCTTTCTCTTTCACAGGCCCAGCGGCATGACCGCTTGAGTATGGCCGTGTCGATTGGTTCGCTGTGCGTTATGCATAGCGAAAATGGCAGCGTCGGTGCGGCCATGGGTATGCCTACCACCACATCGATGCGGATCGATCTTCAGTGGATCAATGCCCAAGTATTCAATGCCCGCCGCGCTGATGACTTCCAGCGGGCGCTCGCCGCATGGCCTTGCTTTGAGCAAACATCGCTGGTCTGATAGAAACGAGGCCTATAGCATCGGGAGTGATAAGCGATAAAGTGTCATTATTCTGAGCATGTGCAAGGGGTGTTACGGAGACAATTACACCCAGCAGCAAGATGACACGACGAACGAAGCCCATGTCATTTTGGTCCTCAATTTTTTGTCAGATGAGTTTCGCCTTTGAGACACATTACTTATGGCAGATCAACCACGATGAATGTTCCCAGCTCGATTACCCTCCGGGCCCCAAAGGCTCATGGCGACCAACTTTGCAGTTGATTCGCAACCCCCGAGCGGCGATGGAAGGCTGGGTAAAAACCTACGGCGATCCGTTTTTGCTGCGAGCCCCTAAACGGCCCGGTCGTGGTGACGGGCCGCGAAGATCTTATCAAAACGATTCATGGCCAAGATCCCAACATCTATTCGCCTTTTGCAACGGCCACGATTGAACCGCTGATCGGCGGAGGTTCGATGTTGATCCTGGAAGGTGATCCACATCGACGCGAACGCAGGCTGGTGATGCCCATGTTTCACGGCGATCGCATGAAAGCTTACGGGCAGAGCATTGCAAGAGTCGGCCCTCGAGCAGTTCGAACTGCATGGTGCGCGCGACACCGTCAACAAGCAGATCAGCACTTTAGACCTGATGACGTCGATATCTCTGGAAGTCATCGTGCGCACGATCTTTGGCGGAACGGATCGCGATTTTACCATGCGCTTTGATGTCGGCCAGTCGAGGACCTGGTGGCCCGCAGCCATCCCCTGCTCTTCTTTTCTCGCAAGACCCATATTCCGCTGTTCGGTTTCAGCCCTTGGGACCGTTATTCGAAGCCAAGAGTCATTTTGTTTCGATTGCTCGACGAAGTTATTCAGCTTCGCACACAAGCGGGCAGCGTGAGCGGCGATGATATTCTGGCGTTGCTGTGCAGTGCCACTTACGAAGATGGCGAGAAGATCACTCCGCGATCATATCTATGCTGAACTGCTCACGTTCTTGTTTGCTGGTCACGAGACGACGGCTTTGTCGCTGACCTGGCCATCTATCACTTGCACACGCATCCGGCGGTGCTAGGCCAGACTGCGTGGCCGATCTCGATACGCTGAAGACGATTCGCCGGCCAGCCTGGCTGGCATGCCTTACCTCAAGGCCATTGTGCAAGAGACATTTGCGATTGCATCCAATTGTGACGGAGACTTTGCTGCAAGTTTAAAAGGGAGCCGTTGCAGCTGGGCGAGTATTTGATACCGGCTGGCATGGGCTGTTGCGCCGGCGACTGTGTTGGCTCATCACAATCCAGTGACCTACCCAGAGCCGGAGTCGTTTCGTCCCGAACGCTTCATCGAGCGGTCCTATCGCCCTTCGAGTACATGCCGTTTGGCGGTGGTCATCGTCGTTTGTATTGGTGCAGCCTTTGCCAGCTACGAGATGGCCATCGTGCTGGGAAACGTTGCTCAAGAGGTTTGAGTTCGAGTTAGTCGACTCGCAGCCTGTTGTGCCCAAGCGCCGCAGCGTCACCATTGGCCCGTCTACTAGCGTGCCTATTCGATTGTCGGCAAGCGTGTCTGACTGACAAAAAAATTGAGTGACAAAAAATTGTTGTCGCTCAAAATTTTTGTCTGAGGTTCGTTTAAAAATCTTGGTTTCGCAATCCGCCAACCATTTTGATGAAAAGCGTGCAATGGGTAGAAGCTTTGAAGTTCGTAAAGTGGTCGATGGCCAAGACGGCCGCGCAGAAGTCCAAGGTCTACTCGAAGTATGGCAAGCAACTTTATGTGACGGCCAAGAACGGTGGCGCCGAGCCATCGGCGAATCCCGCGCTGCGAAGCTTGATTGACAAGGCCAAACGCGACCAGGTGCCGCCACATGTGATTGAGAAGGCGATCGAAAAGCGCGGGGAGCCGGCGGTGAGATTTGCGTCGGCCCGCTACGAAGGCTTCGGGCCCGGAGGATGTTCGGTGATCATCGATTGTTTGACCGACAACAACAATCGCACGATCTCGGAAGTACGCAACTGTTTTACGAAGACCGGTTCCAAAATGGGTGCTCAAGGCTCGTTATCGCACTTGTTCGATCACCTGGCCGTCATCTCCTTTAAAGGTTGGGAAAGCGCTGATCCAGCGCTCGAAGCCCTGCTGACCGCCCGAAGTCGACGTGAGCCGAAGTGGAATGTGAACAAGGACAGGTAACGTGTTCGCGCCGCCAACCGAATTCTATAAGGCTCGCCAAGCGCTGCTGGAAGCGATGCCCGGTATTGAGATCGAGCTAGAAGAAATCACCTTCATCCCGCAAGCCCCGCACACAAATCACCGGTGATGACGTCGCGTATTTGAAAAATTCATGAACATGCTCAACGGACTGCGACGACGTTCAAGACATCTACCACAACGCCACGTTGCCAGCATAGACATTTTTGTCTTCAAATTTTTGTCAGACCTCCGCGCGACCCATTCGCGGAGCAAAACAAAATCATCCACGATAAATAGCACGAGCGCGGCACTCATGCACCACAGCAGGCCGTGAACATCGCGAGACAAGGCTAGTGGAATAGTTTGGCCATTCCTTTTGAGATCGGTTTGCCAGTGTTGCTTCGATAGCTGATCGCCCTGCGTTAAGACACGAAAGAGATCGCACCGATGCGGAGCTCGCGTGTATTGTCGAGGGTGATCCACGTAAGCATCATCAATGCCAGGATGTTTCTCGGTTCCAACACGCATGCCGCTCACCTGGCCGCTCAAACCCAAGGAATGGTGGAACGCTCGGCCCGCGTACCATAGGTTGGCTACGCATAGAATAAGGCCGATGGCGAATAGGCCGGTAACGGTCACGCGATCAAGTGAGCGCAAAGTAAGTTCCTAACAAGAGCATTAGCAAACCAGCCGACATACACGATAGAAAGGTGCCATCGCTGGGCTTCGAACCGCGACCAAGTTGCCAGATCACTAGCCCGGCAGGCACAGCACCCAAGCTTTGGTTGCACAAATCAATCTCATCAAATCGTGCCAGCCGGAACACGGTGGGCCTCGGCTAGAGTACCAAGTCCAATACATAACAGCGGTTCCGGGCAACGCCACTAGCGGAGCGACTCGCAGATAATTTACTCTCCGCTATCGCTCCTTGACGGCACACAGAGCCGCCAGCGTCGCGCCGTAGCCGGCTGCGTAGTGACCTAGATAGTCGCGACGATGACCTAGCAGGGCATAATACAAACTTGCAGAGCACAAGCGTGGGTAGCCAAGCCATCATCGCCATGCGGGCAGCCTCCACTCGGCTGATGGTTGTTGCCTTATATGTAAAGTGATTTTCTTTTGGTTCATCACTGAATTTAGTGGGTGTACATGCTCTCCACGGGGCTTGTCCCCGTGGAAGCCACGACTGACGGCTACATCGACTCTGCCTCTCCCTATCCGCCGATCGTGGCTGTTGCGGCGAGCGAATCGACTGTCCAACGAAAACGTTTGCTACCGAGCCGCTTTCGGGTATTGGCTCATCGAAGGCCTTCGATGGAAGCTACTCAAAAAGCGGCTCGAATAAATAGTTTCGCATTTGACAAAGCTTCTGCTCGCCGCAAAGAAAGAGCGGGCTGCGATTGTGCTTGTTGGTAGCTGTCAATCGTGGCTTCCACGGGGACAAGCCCCGTGGAGAGCCGTTGCCCTGAGCGGTTGTTGTAGCAGACGCATTCGTTTTTTAGCACCAACTAAATTCCGTGATGAGCCTTTCTTTTTATCTTTTCAATCTTCAGTCAGATGCATCAACGGTTAGAATTATGATGCTAAATAATCTTTTCGCCAACGAAATATTCGCTGATCTCCAACCATCGAGGGCCCCAACATGAGTCGCGCAGATCGGTTAGCCAGGCTGAAGAACATGCTGGCACAAGTTTCTGGTAGTGCCGGTACCAATCAAGAGAGTGCTCTGGAGTCGACGCAGTCTCCGCGTTGTATCCATGGAAGGCGTACCGCCGGAAGCCAGGAAGTTGCGCTTGATGGTTTGAAGAAGCTTACCGAAGCAGCGGAGATTCAGTGACGATACGATCGATACGCGCGCGCAGTATTTCCTCGAAGCGATTATCTTGCCGCGCGAGCGCCCGGCGGTGTTGGTCGTGCAAGACTCGTTCTCGCAACCGCCATCACCTTGGCAAGGGCTGAATCCAGAAAGTCTCAAGTCCGCCATTCGTTCGATCGGACGCATCGAAGTCCCCAATCATCCTTCGGTACCCTATGGCGGTACAGGTTTTTGTAGTCGGCCCCAATCTGATCATGACCAATCGACACGTGGCTGGCATCTTTACCAACGGTATTGGGCGTCATCAATTGCAGTTCTTGCCGGGGCGCACCTCGGCGATTGATTTTCAGCGCGGAGATCCTACCTTCACCGCCGCGGCCGCTGAACGTCACCGAGGTTGTGATGGTTCATCCGTTTTGGGATATGGCTCTGCTGCGCGTCGAGGGGCTGACGGATGGCCGCGTGCAACTGCCGCTATCGGTGATGCGGCCAGAGAACTGGCCAATCGACAGGTTGTCGTGATTGGATACCCGGCTCGCGATTGGGCGCAGGTGATATTCAATTGCAGAACGAAATCTTCGGAGGCATGTTCGAAGTAAAACGTTTGCAACCGGGCTTTATTCGAGAGGTTCGTTCTGTCGAAAGCTTTGGAAATCAAGTGGATGCGTTGACTCACGACGCTTCAACACTCGGCGGTAACTCGGGATCGGCAGTTGTAGACGTTGAAACGGGTCACGTGGTGGCCTTGCACTTTGCGGGCATTTACCTGGACGCCAACTTCTGTGTGCCCATGCACGAACTTGCCCGTGATCGACGCGTCGTCGATTGTGAATTGAATTTTCAAGGCAAAGTCACGCCCAGCGATCCTTGGGCAGCCGTCTGGCGGTTGGCGGGACCCAGCAAACGAAAGCGTTGCAGGAGCAACGGCCAACAATGCAACTGCGTCCACTGCTTCGGCAGCGAGTTAATAAACCGGATGCCAGTTCATCGAACTTAACCACCAGCACGGTGGTCAAGACCAAGAACAGCTTGGAAGTGACGATCCCGATCAAGATCTCGGTCTCGATTGGTACGGACGGACTGGATACGGGCGCAACGTTGAGCGCGGTTCAAGCGGAAGCACCTGCTATCGCCAGGCCCACGGTGACGACTGTGCCAGGGCCATCGGCTGAGTCGGTTGCATTGGAGGGGACTATTACCGATGCGGATGTCGTTAAGGCATACGAACGATTCAGCAGTGAGTCGCTGACCGTCTCCGACTTCAGTGTCTACCGCGATCAGTTACGGGCGTGGGCCAGTTCATTTAGCCTATGAGATGGACACTGTCGTCCTGGAGACTACGCGGCAGCGTTTCAAGTTTGACCAGTGCGAGTTCGTCGAGAACGACGATACGCAGTGTTTTGTTGCGAGCAACGACAAAGACGATTCTGTTGTCCATGCGCGGCACGGCCCAGTTGGCAGATTCATTACGGACCTTCGCGTCTTCACCAAACGTGCGAGTACGGCACTGTGCATCGTGGCTTTTATTTCGGTTTTCAAGCGGTAAAGGTCCGATCTGAACAGATCATCCGTGACTTGCGCACGGCTGGTCAGCGGACTGGTGATCACTGGGCATAGTTTGGGTGGCGCGCTGGCTGTGGTGGCTGCGGCTGAATGGCAGAGGCACATTCCCAGACATCTTGATACATACGGTTTGGTCAGCCTCGCGTTGGCCGATCCGACTACTTGAAGTTTATGAATGCACACTTTGCCAATAGGTACTATCGCTTTTGTAAACGACGACGATGTGATAACTCGCATACCACCTTGGCATGGTCACACCGGCATTCTCAAACACTTTGGTCCGGCTGGCCAGCTTTTGCAGGAATCGCTGGCACCGACAACTTCCAGTCTCGAAGTTTTCCTTCCAGCAGTACCAGTGGTCGGACTCAACCGAAGCTCCGCCACTGACCAATGCGCAGTTTATCGCTCTGCAGGAATCGCTGAAGTTTCGACTGCGACGAATACCGAGTCGATCGGATTGGAAAGGGTTTCTACCCAGCTTCAGTGATCACCGCATGAACGGATACCTGCGAAAAATTCTGCAGCAAGTATAAAGGGCTGTTTTGTTTAGCCGTGGCCGAAGGCTAGGTGAGCCCGCCAACAAGCCATGTGTTTACCTAAGTTCTTTGTCTTAAATCTTTTGTCCGACAAAAAACTACGAGACAAAAATAGATGGGTAAACACGCGGCTGATAGGCGGGTTCTTTAGCCTTGGCGGGTATTGCAAAACAGCCGCGAGATTCTTTATTGATATCGTTTTGTTGTTGGCAGTGCGGTCTCGGTTCAACTTAAGGCTACGCTGTCGCACTGCTGTGCGAGAGATATCGAAGATGGTCTACTAAGCACTGCGCTGGAAAAAAAACTTTACGACTCTTCGTTCAGGTCAGACACATGGTAGCACCGGATTCGGCTTCGTCTGTTGACGCGTCATCGCGGGCAGCGGTGAATCATTCGACTCATTGGTTATCAGCGGCGCGTGTCGCAATTGCATACCTCGTCGCTGGCATGTTGTGGATCATTTTGTCAGACCTAATGCTGGCGTCCTCGAGCCACGTGACTCAGTGGTCTTTTGGGTCTCGGTCAGCAAGGGGTTTTTTCTTCGTTATCGTGTCAGCCAGTTTTGTATCTGGTTATGCCAACGTGAGTATCGCCAGTTGCAACGGGCGACGGATCTGCTTCGCGCTGTGGTGGACGGGACATTTGATTCGGTGTTTGTCAAAGATATCCATGGCCGGTATCTGCTGGTCAATGCTGCTGGGCTCCCGAATTATCGACCCGGCCGCTGAAGGAAGTGATCGGCAAGGATGATCGCGAGCTTTTCGATGCGCCCGGATGCCGAGCATTTAATGGAAAACGATCGCACCATCATGACGTGCGGTAAAGTGGTTACGTTTGAAGAGAGGCTAACCTTAGATGGGGCTGCTCGCGTCTATCAAGCCACTAAAGCACCCTACTTTGATGGGCGAGGCGAAGTTGTGGGGGATGATAGGCATCGGTCGCGATGTCACAGAGCGTCGCCAGGTTGAATTGGCACTTCGTGAAACCGATGCTCGGCTACGCGAAGCGCAGCGTATCGCACGACTTGGCAGTTGGAGTTGGGAACCGCAGAACGACTTTGTGTGGTGGTCGGGACGCTGAGTTTGAGTTATTGGGAGTGAACCCAGATACAACTCGGCCTAGCTTTCAAGCGTTTCTGGCGAGCTTGCATCCAGATGACAGGGCAGAAGCCGTCGCGCGGGTCGATGCTATGTTAGCCGGTGCCAATGAATTCGCTAACGATCTGCGCGTAGTGCGGCCGTGACGGATCTTGCATTTGGATACATAGCCAGGCGCGTGCAACGAGAGATGCCGACGGTGCGATTCTTCGCGTCGAAGGTATCGATCAAGATATTACGGCGCAGCGATTATCTCAAGACGAAGTACTTGAAAGCGAACACAACGACTACAAGCGGCCGTTGAAGTTGCCGGGATCGGCATCATAGTTATCGACTACGATCAGCAGGTCGCTGAGCTGTCCGAGCGAGCGGCGGAACAGTTTGGCTTTCCAGCCAAAGCGACCGTCTCTCGAGATGAATTGCATGCACGTTTTCATGCGAGCGACCGCGGATGGTTAGACGAGCTAAATCAAGAATGTCCATGATCCGGCAAGTACCGGTTGGTTTGATACCGAGCATCGCGTGACGCGTCCAGTGACGGAACAAGCCGGTGGCTGAACGTTTCGCAAGCGAGTGACATTCAAAGAAGGCAAAGCACAACCGCGCTGTCGTTGTTACAGTGGATGTTACCGATCAGAAGATGGCAAAAGTTCGCTTGCAA
Source organism: Ottelia alismoides (assembly GCA_037367405.1). Classification (NCBI taxonomy): domain Eukaryota; kingdom Viridiplantae; phylum Streptophyta; class Magnoliopsida; order Alismatales; family Hydrocharitaceae; genus Ottelia; species Ottelia alismoides. Next base: position 25,068 of record JAZKJV010004926.1, on the reverse strand, counting down.
GAACAGGAAATGTTGGTGCGTGAAGCAGCCGAGCTTGCCAAAGTCGGTGGCTGGGGCTTTGATCCCGAAACGCATCAATCAGATTGGACGCCTGCGGTAGCTCCAATGTATGGGCCTCTCGTTTGAAGCCTGTCCCCAGGTTGAGAAAGCTCTCGATTTCTTTTGTGCTGAACACCGCACTTTGCTCATGTCGTCGCTGGAAACCGCTGTGCGCGATGGCTTACCGCACGACTTGGAACTCAAAACTAACCGCTGCAGACGGAGTGACGCGATGGGTTCGCAGTATATGCCGCCCGATTGTTGAGAACGGCAAAACAGTCCGAGTGCGTGGGTCGTTGCAAGACATTACCGACCGCAAACGCGCGGAAGCGGAACTGCAAGCCAGCGAAAGGGACGACTGCGGTGGCTCTGGAGCTGCCGGGGCAGCGGCATTTCGTATGGGACATTACCAAACGACAAGGTTATTCGTTAACTACAGCACCGAGCCCGCACTACCGGTGACTGCAGGCAAACCTGAAGTGCTCGACGATGTTCGCGCTAAAGTTCACCCCGACGACCTGGCCGACTTCGATGCACGCCTGGCCCGAGTGCCTGGCCAGCGGCACTGACTATCGCAACGAATACCGCGTCATACGCGACGACGGGACATCTGCTAGTGTCGAAGATTATGGCTTTCTGGATCGAGCAAGCGATGGCTCACCATTACTTTGACCGGACTGGTGCTCGACGTTACCGAGCGGCGACAATTGGAAGAACAGTTCAGGCAAGCTCAGAAAATGGAAGCGGTGGGGCAGGTTGGCCGGTGGCGTGGCCCACGACTTCAATAATTTGCTGACAGTCATCAACGGCTACTCTTGAGCTAGTGCTCGATGATTTGACGCCAGACGATCCGGCCCGCGGTCCGCTGTCTGCGATTCACGATGGCGGGCGATCCGAGCTGCGCGTTTGACGGAACAACTGTTGGCGTTCAGTCGCAAGTCGATGATCGAGCCGCGTCCTGATCGACTTGAATGAACTCGTCGTTCATTCGTCCAAGCTCTTGCACCGGTTGATCGGTGAAGACATTGCTCTTGAGGTGCTCACCGCCCCGAAAAGCATTCAGGTTGTATTTGACCCCGGCCAGCTTGAACAGGTGCTGATGAACCTGGCAATTAATGCCGGAGACGCGATGCCGACCGGCGGCTGTTTGACGATCGAGACAAGTTTGATGGAACTCTCGTCGACGCGCGATCGCCTGCCGCTCGATTTGCCTGCCGTCCAATTTGCATGTTTGCGCGTGACAGATACATGGCTGTGGCATGAGCTCCGATGTTATGCAGAAGATATTCGAGCCATTCTTTACGACGAAAGGCGTTGGTAAAGGCACAGGCTTGGGCCTGGCCGTGGTTCATGGCGTCGTCAGGCAGTCGGAGGTGCAGTGACAGTGGAATCGACCGTCGGCGAGGGCACATCTTTTCATATCCTGTTGCCCGCAGTGACTGATGCTTGCCTGGATGAACAATTGACAGAGTTGGTCGTCGCGCACGTGGAAACGAAACGATATTGGTCGTCGAAGACGAAGGCGCCGTGCGCACGCTCATCCGCATGGTGCTCGAAGAACAGGGATACACAGTGCTGAGCGCATCCGGTGGCAATCAAGCTCGCGAGCTACTGCTTTCAAACGACGGCAAAGTAGATCTCCTGCTGACCGATGTCATCATGCCTGAGATCAGTGGCCGCGAACTAGCCTTCAGCTTCCGCGAACTGCGACCCGAACTGCAAGTGCTATTCATGAGCGGTTACACCGACGATGCGTTAGATCGACACGGCCTGCATGGATCCACGGAACACTTTATTCAAAAGCCTTTCTCACCGCTGAAGCTGGCGCGAAGAGTTAGAGAATTGCTCGATCTGACAAAAAATTGAGGGACAATAAAAAAGGGTGACAGAATTTTTCTGTCACCCAATTTTTTTTGTCAGATTAAGCGAGCTTGCGGTTAGCTGACTTTCGCAGCGCGACGGCGACGAGCGATGTAGCCGCCAGCGGAAACGAGGCCTAACAGGGCCAGAGAGGATGGCTCGGGTACGGCGGTTGGGGTGATGGTTCCAGTGCCAAGTACAGGAACAGGATTGTTAACGTTTGCTGGATCGGCATTGAAATTTGTTACGTTGTTTACAAAACCACCAAACATCGAGAAATTAACGAAGCCTGTTCCAACACCTGTAGGCGGTCCTGCCTCTCCATACGCAGTGGCGGCGCTTGCGTTCGTGGTAAAGGATTGTGATGCATTCGATTTGTTTACTGTGAAGCTAAATGAGCCAATAAGAGTCGATGCACCCGCACTAGTTCCGGTGATTGCGGTAAAGGTACTATCTGGAGAATTGTAGGCTTGAAACGTAACAGTTCCTGCACCAAGATTTACTGTAGGAGCCAGAACGTTAGTGAATGCTGACCACTGGGAGCCTACTGCGTTTGTAGCACTTGAAATCGAGATAGGAGTGACATTATTGATCGTCACGGCGACACCAAACGCACTAACGTTTTCGGGGGCTGGAGGGGCCGGGAGCTGATCATTACGATACAATCCAAACAAGCTGACATTTACCGTCGATGTCGTCGGACTTGAGAGATTATCGACAGATGTCACCACACTATTGATCACCAGTGCCGCCCGCATCTGGCTCTGCATTGTCAACAAAGTCATCATTGAAACTACAAAACAGATGCAGTTTTTCATGGTTCCGCTTCCAACCGCAAGAGACTGAGGGGATTTCATTACGATTTCTTCAAACGTGAATGCCGGCTGATTCTAATCGCGTAAAAAACGATTAGGAAGAGTTTTACAGCATCTTTTCAGAAATCTCTTCAATTGTCTTATTCTCCCTAGTTCAACAGGGGGTGGCGTGTAACCAAAGTGGTATCGAATGGCGAAAGTTCGCCGCTTCGTGCCTCACTGAAAGATGCGTTACGTGAACGCTTGGCTGGTTAGCGGGTTCGGCCTTGGCTTCGCCGCGGGGAAAACAAAACAGCCCTGCGTTATGCATGAGTCAACTCTTCTCTTTGTTATGCAGAGTTATTTCTTCTTCTCTTTCTCTTCTTTCTCTTCGCGGAGCGACTCGACGAACTCGGGGTCGTCCATTTTTACTTTGGGGCTCTCGCGGCGACGGCGTTCGAATTTGGGATCGGTCGGGTCGAATGTGTCTTCCGGCTTGAAGACCCGGGGATCGACCGGCACGTATTGATACGGCGCATAGTTGGGTTGGTCGGTGAACATGTCGGCCAGGTCCGTGGCTGTGGCATCGTACAAGTTGTTGGGCCCCAGATCGAAGGCGCGATAGATCGTTTTGATGATGCTCATGATCGAGGTGTGTTCATGCGATACGTATCCGCGCTTGGCCCAAGGACTGATGCACAAGACAAACGATCGATGGCGGTCGATCGAATCGTTATCGCCACCGGAATCATCCTGCGTAACGAAGATGGCCATGTTCTTCCACTCAGGTTGACGCGATAGATAGGCCACGATGCGACCCAAGGCCAGGTCATTGTCGGCCATGTAGCTGCAAACATAAGGATACCCGCGCTTCGGGGCGGGCTCTGCGCCGTGATCATTGCAAATGGCAATGTTCATGAACTGAGGAATCTTGCCGTCATGTTCTTTGCGATACTGTTCGAGATCTTCAACGAACCAATCGGCTCGAGCTATATCGGGGATGTTATTGTTGTAAGCCGGATAGTCGAAATCGGTGTTATCGAAGAGAACCTTGGGCATCGGATAGTTGACTTGAGTGAACGCTCCCGTACGATTCTCCATCGGACCTTCATCGTTGTCAGGGAACTCAAAACCCTCGCCGTAGTTTCTGAAGGTGATCCCACCGCGCGACAGATGTTCCCACAAAGACCCGTTCTCCAGATAGTCTTCAGGAATCTGCGAACCGTTCGAACCCATGGCCACCATCCGTCCGCGAGCTGTTTCGCTCTTCTTGAACGTCCAGCCTGAATAAAAGACACGCGTGGTCCAGAAGCTGGGATAGATACCAACCAGCCAGCGGTGACCATCTCCGGATGCTTGGGGCTCCATATAGAAGTTGTCGGAAATGGCAAATTGCTGCGCCAACCGCACATGGTTGGGCATGATGGGCAAACGCTCGTTGCGTCCTTTGGCTTGAATCCAGCCTTCCATGCCGAACTCGGCATAGTCTGCCTCGCTGGTCGAACCTTTGAGGCCACCGAAGATGCCATCAAACGTATGGTTCTCTTTGGTAATAAAAATCACATGCTTGATCGCTTCCGGGAAGCGGTTGGATCGCTTCCGTGCGAGGTACCATGCCATTATTCGATACGACGCGTCGTGCATGATCTGCCGTAACGCTGGCCAGGTCGACCGAGACGATCATGCCCGGCATATCGGGTAGTCCGAATCGTTCATCCGCTTGAGTACGTTGATGTTTGGGGCCGCGCGGGCCACGACCCAGCCCCTTCTGCGTCGATACATGCAGCGTCTTTCCATCGGCAGTCAAGCGACAGGTCGTTGGAAACCAACCGGTTGGAATCCAGCCAGTTACTTTTTTCTCTGGCAAGCTGATGACGGCTACCGCGTTTAAGCCAGCGGCGCAAACGTACAGTTGCTTACCATCGCGCGAAATGGCCATGCCCGTCGGGATCACTCCGCGCAGTGTATCCAGTGTCGGTTCGGGCCCAAGCTTGATACTGCTCTCGAGTTTTAAAGTCTTCGCATCGAAGATCTGCAAAGTATCGTTATTGGAATTCGTTACTAGCAGCTTGTCGTTCGACACCAAGAGACCGTTGGGTGAGCTGCCGCCAACGGTTTTACCGCGCTCTGATGTGGCTTGAATGAGCAAGCCTGTTTTTACTTTGGCCTCAACCTTTGGTGAGGCCGGCTCGGTGACATCGAACATCCAAACGGAATGCGCATCGGCAACATGCGGGCTACCCAGTCCCGGTACTTGCTTGCCTTCGCGCTCGACGCCCTCCTCTGCTTCCTTCGACGGAAAGCCGAAGGCTGGTACTTTCAAGCCGCGCGGATCGCCATCCCCAGTTGGTATGAGCGAATAGTCGAAGATGCCGATGTTGGCGATAAACAATCGCTTGCCATCTGGCGACAAGGCCACGGAAAACGGTTCGCGGCCCGCGGGTACTTCAGCGATGACTTTCTGTGCATTGAGGTCGAACACGACCACGCACTGCCGAGCGACATCGGCTCCGAATACGTATCGCTCGTCGGGCGATAACGCCAGGTCATTGATATAAGCTTCCGGATCAGCCGTAATGCTGGCCAGCACTTCCGGTTCAAGTTTCTGCAGGCGTGAATTGGGGGCGGTGGCCCAGCTTTTTGTCGAGAGAACTTGGATGCCATGTCCCTTATCGCCCGTCGAAGTAATCAATCGCGTTGAGTCCTTGGTGAACGCACCGCAGAAGGCAGCCGAGGTCCAAGGGATCCAGTGGCTAACTCGATTATCGCTGGCGGATTTAGGATATACGGCTATTCCAGCGCCGCATAAGCCGACAACATACTTCTCGTCTGGACTGATCAAAACATTCCACAAGTTCTCGCCGGTATAGAACCGTTTGCCAACAGGCGTGAGCAACTTGCCGTTGGGAAGAATGGTCTCTCCGTCAGGTACCACTTGAGCGAACCGCTGGCCAGCGGGCGCCCCATAGTTCAACTCCGATTGAGCGCACGCAGCGGAGGCAAGCAAGCTGAGTATTGCGCCAGAAAGCCTGGCTAATTGAATCGGGGCGCGCATGTTATGGCTTCTTTGGTACAAGGGCTGATGTTGATGTGTATTGGCTGTTTTGTTTAACCTGACAAAAAATGAATGACAGAAAATATTCGTCAGTAAATTTTTTGTCAGGTTACAATACCGCTCGCATCGCTGATCATCATAACCCGACGCGTTAGCGAGGAGCGGCACCAAGTAGTCTACACGTCGGTGCCGCTCCTCGCTTACGCGTCGGGTTGTGATGGCCGAGCATTCACTACTTTACCGAGCATTCACTACTTTACCGGGCATTACTTTACCGGGCATTACTTTATCGGGCTGACGAAACATGTCGCTGTCCCCACGTACGCTTCGGGATCTGAGCTTACTGCTGGTATGCCTGTCTATTTTTGGATTGGGAGTATGGTCGCTGACTCCTGCTCGACAACCGACTATCAAGTTGAAGATGTCAGCGGGAAGCCAACTTGGCACGCGTCACGCCTTGGCGTTGCAACTTCAAGAGATCTGTCGCGGTCACAAGATCGAACTGGAGATAATTCCGACCGAAGGCTCCGAACATGCGCTGCGTCAGATTACCAGCGGATCCATTGACCTGGCGTTCGTTCAAGGCGGGCTGACCGGGGATCAGTTTCCCAATGTGACCCAAGTGGCGCCGTTGCATTTGGAACCGCTGCACCTGCTGGTAAAAGAAGAAGTTGCACAGTCGATCAAGTTGAATGGTCTGGCTGCGCTCGGCGGACGATTGATCAATACTGGTTCCTCGGGCAGCGGTACACATGCGCTATCCACATTGCTACTCAAGTTCCTGGGGCTGCATGCCGCCGCTACGCCAGCATCGCCACGGCAAGCAGACTCGCGCTGGCCCAGTCACTATACCGAGAGCTTGTTGACTTACGATCAGATGATTGAGGAGCAGAACCTCGATCAACTGCCTGATGCGATCTTTAGCATCTCTAGTTTGCCGTCGACGTTCGCTAAAGCGATGGTGGAACGGCATCGGTATGAACTGGTCGAACTGCCCTTCTCCGACGCATTTGCGCTGGATGCGTTTGATTTTACGCAAACAATGACAGGTCGATCGCCATCGTTGCCGGATAAGCAGTTCGACCAGAGTCGCGTTTTTCCGGTTACGATTCCGGCATTTACCTACAGCGTTCGTAATCAACAACCGTCCAAACCACTAGCGAGCATTGGCACGCGCATGCTGCTGGTCGCGGGGCAACGTGTGCCTAGCGCAGCAATTGAACGGTTGCTGAGTGTGGTGTTCGACAGTGCCATCACCAAGAATGCCAGGCCGCCGCTGGATATCAGCGTCATGGAAAGCGCTCCGGAGTTCCCGTGGCACAAGGGTGCGAAAAACTTCATCGCCCATCATCAACCCTTGATTGCTGGTGCATTTGTTGAGCTGACCGCTAACGGTCTGGCCATCGTTGGCTCAGTGCTCGGCGGAACATTCTTCTTGATTCAATGGTTGCGTCGCCGGCGGCAGAATAACAATGAAACCGAGTTTCGGCAGTACCTGACTTCTGTGCTCGAGATAGAAAAGCAATTGCTGGACTTCGACGCACAAGCATCGTTGCACGTAGGCCGGCTGGTCGAGCTTCATCAGCGATTGGTCTCGCTCAAACGCGAAGTCGCCCATCGGTTCTTTAGTGGTGAGTTGGATGGACAGGCTCTCATGCTCGGCTTTATGACATTGGCCAACGACGTCCGCAATCACATCTCGCGACTTCTCTTGCACGAACGCGACAACGTAGAAGAACAAGCCAACCACGATCACCAGAATCTCGAAACTCTATGGCACGACCGCCTCCACGATCCATCAGAATCCAACTAGGACTGAAGAATTTCTGCGGTAGGCGAGATTTTTTTGTTTTTTAATCTTTTGTCAGTTCTTCATTCTTAAGCGTGACCTATCCTTGGCTCTGCATAGCAGTGTGCCCCGCTCGATTCACCGCCCAGGTGCAATCAATGCAATCAAAGCCCCTTTGAAGACAACCTGTTACCATGACTGACGGGAACCTTTGTGGATCTGTACGAAGTGCTCGAACTCAGCCCAGCGGCCACGTTTGAGACGATCGAGACCATGTATCGGTATCATGCCAAGCGGTGGCACCCGGACACGGGGCCGAAAGGCTGCCAAGAGAAGTTCAAAAAACTGGTACAGGCTTATAGCACGCTGAAGGATCCCGCCAAGCGAGCGGCCTACGACGTAACGTACGAACGCAATCGACGCCACAAAAGCAACTCTTGGCCGATGCAGAGGCGACGGCCGATGACTATGCAGTACGACACCGCTTGTTGTCGATCTTTATGCCGCGCGCCGACGCAACATGAAGCAACCTGGGTTGGGCGTGACGACCATCGAGCAGTTGATGAAGATTCCGTCCGAAGTACTCGAATTCCATCTATGGTACTTCCGCGAGAAAGGCTGGATTCAACGCGAGTTGTCTGGCCCGTGGTCCATCACTCATGCAGGCGTCGACGAGATCGAATCGCGCGAAGCCAACCGCAATGAGCTGCCCGATCGTATTACTCATTCAACAACTCTTCCCCAAATTGAACACTGAGCCGCTTCGACCGTCCGTACAGCATGTAGGCTGATGGCGGCCGCCAGGTAAAATACTTTACGCGTAAAGTATTTCTGGTCGCCTTATTCTTTGTCCGATGGGCTCGGGACCCATTCCTCTTTAAAGTGGCTGCGGCACCTGGGCACGTCTCGCCCAGACAAAACTGCCACGCTGTTCTCGACTGCTAGTTGTGCTATCTTTATGCTTTGCAAAAGCAATCCTTTCGGCGGGTGGGGGCTGCTTACGTGATCCTTTCGAAGCATTACTTGTGAAGTGAGGCGAGAATGGCGAAGAGTGACGCAGACGGACGATGGCGGATTACCAACCCGTTGGCGACGGTACATTAGACGGGCCTTGAAGAAGCCAAGGAAAGGCAAGGCCAGGTATTTTCTTCTTGGTGTGCAAGGGGACCAAAAGTTCTGTACATGCCTGGTCAAGAAATGAAGAAAACTGAAATCACCGATGCCAAGAAGCTGGGCTACAAGGGTGAGGGCTTTTTTGGCGTCATTACCGGCAGCGGTAATGCAGTTGGTGTTTAATCTGGCTATTGCGGATGGTTACGAAGCTGCTCCATCAACTGACAAAAAGCTCAAAGAGTTTTTGGACGAGCATGTGGGTGTGAAGTGCCAGCCACAGTTTGCGATCGTCCCCACGTTGCCTGAAATTCCCAATGAAGAAGATGAGCAGCCAGATTCCGCAACGTCTTCGATGCCAGAGCCGACCTCGGATGCGCCCGCGCCCCACTGCCGATTCTGTGCTCAAACAAAAGTTGCTTGACGCGCTGGGCAAGCTAGTGCCGCAATTGAAGCAGGTGATCACAACTTTTCCCGACAAACGAAATCAGCTATTGAGCTCAGTTGACAAAGCCAAGAAGCTTATCGAGTCGGGCAATTTGTCCGAAGGTAAACAGGCGGTCCTGGACGTAGGTCAGTTGATAAGCAGAGTCTGAAGGATAGCTCTGTTGATTCTGCACCCTCAACGGGAACGCAAGGCGATCAGCTTGAGAAGTATCGTCAGTACGCTGCACGGCTTGAGCCTGGTTTCCTGGCCGCGGTCAAAAATGCTCCTGATAAAGCCAGTTCGCTAAGGGCCGTTTGGGCATTTGCCGAAGAGCAGGCATCGAAAGGCCAGTTCGAGAAGGCACAGGCCGCTCTCGAGCGATTAGAGCAGGCCTTGCAGAACTTGCTACAAGACCAGTCGGCCGTTGACTTGGCGGCGCAGCGCGTTCGCGAGGTGATTCGTAAAGCGACCATGGAACTGAGGCGGTTACAAGTCGCGCTGCAACAGACCAATCATCCCACTGCGATCCAAATCGTGGATGTGCTCGAAAACCTGGTAGAACAAGTTCAGACTCCGCCCAGTTCGCTCGACTCCGCTCGCCAAATGCTCCAGTTCGTTGAGTCGGACAAGTCGATCACCAGCGCCGAGCGCCCCAATCCGTTTGGACTAACGATTCAAATACGTCAACCGTTGGTTGACGCACTCAGCGAATTAGTGACGCAGTTGTCTGTGTAGGTACGTGGTCAGTCCACATGCTGAAATGACTTCCACAATCATCGCATTTTCCTTTCATCCGCCGGTAGCAAAATAATCATGCCGAATGAGATTCCCGTACGTGATTTGGGTGGGGACGACGAGCCGATCGAGTATCCGGAACTTGACCAACTGGATCTGATAACTGAGATGGAACTTGTCCCTTATGTTGAGCCGAAAGTCCTTGAAGAGTATTTTCTGATAGCCGATTTTCCCGACGTGGTTTTGATTCAGCACCTCGAACCGGAAGTGCTAAACTCGGAGGGGCTAACCTGGGAAGAGTACGTGTCGCCGTTTCAAAAACGCTTCGACAACGCGAACTCACGCGATACCTCCTTGTTGCCCAAGGATCCGCAATCGAAGGTCGAGTCCTTCAAAGTGACGCTGAACGAGAAGCTCGAAGCGGCCAAGCAACTATTCAAGAAAAAGGAGTTTACTGGATCTAAGGATGCACTTGCTGAGGCCAACGGTTGGGCGACCAAAATTCTTTCCGTTGTCGATGAGAAAGGCCAATTGAAGATTGGCAAAACCTTGCCTTCCGAGGGTAACAAAGATGGTCAACGTCAATTCGAAGGCAAAAAAAATACTCGACCGCTATGCAAATGAGGGTGTCGACAAGAAGAAACAATACGAGGAGGCTCAAAGGAAGCTTCATCTGTCGGCGGACTATGTCGACAAGGATGGTTTCCTTGTCGACCACCAAGGCAAGCGTGTTTCCGCATCAGGAAACAACGCCATGTACACATCGAAGCTCGACGATGGTACATCGCATAGATTCAACGATAGAACCGGACACCATTCTTACGCTCCCGGAGGAAAGGAAGTCATCGGTGCCGGCACACGTGAAGTCAAGAACGGTATCGTACGCACGGTCACCGGAGACAGCGGTCATTACGCACCAACGGCCCGCAATATTCATGAATATGTCGAAGCGTTGATAGCGCAGAACGTCAAGATGGTTGATGATGTTACGCTGTTTATGCCCAATCCGAATTACGATCCAAATGCTGACGTTCGAATTGAACCACTCAAATTGCAACAGTACATCGAGGCTAGCAACACTGTTCAGAAGATGTGGCATCAAGTCGTTTCGTACGAAAAGGAGCTTAAGGAAAGTGGTCGTATTGAGGAGTACGATCCAAAAATCGCGCAGATCAAACAGCAACTAGCCGATATGGATGTCTGGCCGGGGCAGAAGGATGCCAAGGTTGATGTTGTCGGCGAAGGACTGTTGGTCGAACCCTCGCAATTCGAAGAAGCCAAACCAAAGGAGTTCGATCCCAAGGATACTAATGCGGCTCAGCAAGTGTCAGCCAAACTACTCAAGCTGATAACTGATCGTTTCGGCGAGTATGTCTATTCAGGCGCACAGGAACCTCGCGCGCTAGACGCGGAGATGCTGCTGAACATTATCAATGAACGACGGCTTGTCAATAAGCAAGAAGCGCTTACCGACCTGTCCGCTGCTGACGCGACAGATCTCAATTCAGCTGTGGGAGTAATCCTGCGCTTGCGCGGTGATGTCGACAAAGAAGGCAAGAGCAAAGTTCGCTTGACCATGGATTCCCAGAAGTTTGTGCAGACGGGAGGCAACGTAGTCGCAGCAGGTATGAAGCAGGAAGTTACGGACTCGATTAGCGAGCTTGAGAAAACCGAACCCACGGTCGATGTGGAGGAACTTTACTATAAGGCCGGTGGAGATATCAAAATTGTGGAACTGTTCAAGGTCCACAATTCACTTGAGATCCCTATCGAAGTCAAGTATGCCTGGTTAGTAAAAGGTCGAGTCACAGACGATCTGGAACTCGACAAAATTCTGACGTCGCGCTTCGGTGAAACGTACACCCATGCCCTCTCCAGGCAGAGAGGCGTTCCCAGTCACATCAAGCTGATCTTGTTGCAATCAGACAAGTGGCCCGACAATTTTCGCCAGCTCTTCAAGCCTGAAGTAGAGAATCGCGACGTTTCAGAGGATTCAAAGGAGGGGCAGTCGTCCGGTAGTGTCGTGCTTACTACACAGGGCTCTGGCAGTGGTTCGGTCAGACGTTCCTCCTCGCAATTAGGATCTGGAGAGAATCCGGCCAGCGGAACGCAACCTAAAGCGGAAGGTGAAGGTAGCGAGTCAACCGGCACAAGACTCCGAGCTGGCTGGCAGGAAGGCGACCAGAGCGGATCGCGCTCCCGATCAAGCGGCTCTGCGTCCAAACAATCCTCCAGCGCCTTTAAGCCAGAAATTCCGCGATCCACAGAGTTTGAAAAGGTCGACTTGCGTAAGGTCAAAGTCGGAGACAAGCTTGATCCATCGACCGCCAGTTACCAAGATCTGGGTGGAGACGACTTGCTACTGGAAAACTTGCAGACCGTCTGGAAGCAGGCCAATGCAGGCGCGCTCAAAGCGCTTCGGGAGCTTGAGAACGCGCGAAACGTGATTAAGAAGCAACTCGATAGTCGACGTGAGGACTTGGAGAAGAATGGCATTTCGCCGACTGAGTTCGCTTCCGACGAGCAATACGTTCGCCTGGAAGACCAATTGAAACAATGTGATGATAGTCAGCGCGAGGAGCGTACCAAGTGGCGAAGCGCCTTGGATGGTCCAGTTCCCTCGATGAAGATGCTGGATGGAATCCCATCTTCAGACAAGTTGAACATGCTGAAAGAAAAAAATGCAGAAAGCCTCTTCAAGGCCCTGAAGCAATTCGGTAAGTAGACTTGATGGCTAAGCATGTCTGACGGACACTACTACGCATCGCGAAAGAACGGCGTCGAAAGAATCTATTACGTGCGACGACTCTGGGAATTGACACAGGGATTCCCAGTCCAGCGTGTGCCCATCGAAACCTTGCGCCTGAACAAGAGCGTTTGGTTTCATGGGCGATGTCCAGTCATGCAAGAGGTCATCCACGAATTCTGCAAGGTGATCGAAGCAGACCTGCGATACCCGATCATACTCGACCAATCGGGCTCGATCATGGACGGGTATCACAGGGTCGTCAAAGCCATCATGTGCGCCGACGCGGATATTTCTTGTGTAAAGTTTCCAGTCAATCCAGAACCGGACCTTGTTCAGTGGTCTCGCCATCATCGCCCGCTGGGCGGGACAATCGCGGATGTTGTTGATGCACTGACCCTAAACCTGCATCGCGAACATGATCGAGTCAGAGTTCATCTATGCGAAGTATGTCCTGTTGATGAGCTGATTAGCTGGAGTGATGCGCTGCTGAAACGCATCGAGGCTACAACTACAGCTTTGACGGCCTTGGCGAAGAACTTCCGTCGAAGCGAACAAGACGAGTGCCTGGTCGCCAATCGACTGATGGTAGAGTTGGTCAACATAGAGATCGAATGGTTCGCCGACGCATCAGTCGTTTGGCTCGATTCCGTTCCAAATGCCCCAGCTCATCGATTGGTCGCCGATGTGACGGAAGCCTTTGATAATATAAGGAGCCATCTGTCCCATTTTGCTCTTCGCGGCAATCCATAATCGTCGATTTCGTGAATCGAGGTATCAAGTTGAACATCATCCGGCGTCGCATGCTGGTACGGGGTGTGGTTCAAGGCGTGGGCTTTCGTCCATTCGTTTGGAGCCTGGCACAGCACAACGGCTTGACCGGATGGGTGCGCAATTCAAACATGGGCGTCGAAGCTGAGTTGCAAGGACCAGCCGCGGCCATCGAAGTTGTGACGGCTCTAATACGTGATCGTCCGCCGCCACTGGCTCAAGTGCAGTCGATCTCGTCGCAAGAGATCGCGATCGAGCCAACGGATGCGCCGTTCCGCATCTTGGAGAGCGAGCAGAGCGACGGTCAAGCGACATTTGTTTCGCCCGATACCGCGACCTGCGCAGAATGCCTGGCTGAACTTCGAAATCCAGCGGATCGACGCTTCGGTTATCCGTTTATCAATTGCACACACTGCGGCCCTCGCTTCACTATTCAGAAATCAGTTCCCTACGATCGCGACCAGACGACGATGGAATGGTTCGGCATGTGTGATCTCTGTCGTAAAGAATACGAATCACCAGCGGATCGACGCTTTCACGCCCAAGCGAATGCTTGTTACCTGTGCGGTCCAACTATTTGGTATGCCAAAGCAAACCTTCCGACTTCAATGGTCTGTCAATCACCAGGCAATGCGCCGGGCAACTCGCATAGTGTTGCGCCTAGTAACTCGCCAGGTCGCTCAACTGCGTCTCAGGTGGCTGCCGTCATTCAAGCAGCTCGAGCTGATATCGCGAGTGGCTTGATCGTCGCTATCAAAGGTATTGGTGGTTTCCATTTGGCTTGCGATGCCAAGAACAGCCAGGCTGTTGAACGCCTGCGCGAGCGCAAGAAACGTCCGTTCAAACCGTTGGCAGTCATGGCTGCGGACATCGCCACTGCTTGCCATGTCGTTGAACTGTCCGCTGCCGAGCGAAACCTCTTAGTTAGTCGACAGCGACCTATTGTCTTGGCTCGCAAACGCGACGGTGTTGGATTAACGCCAGGGCTTGCTCCGCACAACCCTTATCTCGGAGTGCTTTTGCCCTACTCGCCCCTGCATTATCTGCTGCTCGACCAAGGAGACCTATGGGTCATGACTTCAGGCAACCTGGCCGATGAGCCGATTGCTTATGACAACGAAGATGCCTATGAGCGGCTGAGCGGAATCGCGGACGCTTTCCTGTTGCACGATCGACCCATACATACTGTATGTGACGACAGTGTCATGCGAGTCTCTGAACTTGGTCCCATACCTATCCGCCGATCGCGCGGTTATGCACCGCTGCCTGTTCCACTGCAAGAACCAGGACCAACAATATTGGCCGTTGGTGCAGAGATCAAGAACACCGTTTGCCTGGCCAGCGGTAGCCAGGCGTTTCTGGGACCGCATGTTGGCGACATGGGTAACCTCGCAACGTTGCGGGCTTGGGAACGAAGCTGCGATCATTTGCAGTCCCTCTACCGCTCTTGCCCAGAGATAATTGTTTCCGATCAACATCCCGGTTATTCATCCACTGAGTTGGCTCGTCAACTGGCAGAACGCACACATGCGCCGTGGTTGCAAGTTCAGCATCATCACGCTCACGCAGCTTCCTTAATAGCGGAACATGAGTTAGACAGTGGACAGAAAATCATTGCCTGCGTCTTAGACGGTACGGGCTATGGCGCCGACGGCGCGATTTGGGGTGGTGAGGTGCTGATTGCCAGCGCCAGCTCCTACCAAAGAGTAGCCCATCTTCAGTATGCACCGCTGCCTGGAGGTGATCAATGTATCTTGCATCCCTCACGCACGGCGCTATCTTATCTTTACGGATTCGATTTGCCATGGGCTCCTTATCTTCCAAGCGTGCAGGCTCACAGTCAGTCGCAATTGAACTTGTTGCGCACGCAATTGGATCGTCGGTTCCAAACTGTTTCGACCAGCAGCCTGGGGCGGCTCTTCGATGCGGTGGCTTCCCTGATCGGCGTTTGCCACACGATCGATTACGAAGGTCAAGCGGCCATCGAGCTCGAGTTTCTAGCCGAATCATTGTCCGCAGCGATGGCATCGATCGAGCCGTACTCATTTAACTGGACCGATGACAGTCCCAGCCAACTTGATTTGCGGCCGATGCTCGCCGCGATATGCAAGGAAGGTTCACAAGGACGTTCACGAAGTTCCAGTAGCCTTGATCGCCTTGAAGTTCCATATGACGATCGCTTGCGCGTTTGCCGAAAAGTGCCAGACTATTCGCGAAGCCAATCGGTCGGAGTCGAGTCTGGACTGCGTGGGGCTGACCGGTGGTGTGTTTCAGAATGCTTTGCTACTGCGATTGATGCATGCGGCTTTGGTCGCCAAAGGCTTTCGCGTCTTGACGCATCAAGTTGTTCCAAGCAACGACGGCGGGTTAGCTCTCGGGCAAGCGCTGATCGCCAGAACTGTCGCCAGACGGTAGATTTGGACACTTCTCGCCGAACTCCGCCGTTCGGATTGCTTGCCGATGCATTGGAAACGCAGAGATCGCGGAGGAGCCGAGGAAATCTTTGAGATTGAAGTCCGAGCGTTGGTTGCTACGGCTCAGGAGAAGCATAACGTCGTTCCCGTCTCCATCCAGTGGTTAGTTCTCTCTGCGTTTCCCCTGCTCCTCTGCTATCTCTGCGTTTTAATTGGGGTGACCAATCAACTCAAGTGGTGGTTTCCACCGCTTGTCAGCCATCGGCAACCGCCGCATTCTTAGTGATCGTGATCAATCCTCGACTGAAGGCGACGTGGATCAATTCGACCCGGTTATGCACGTTGAGTTTGTGCATCAGGTTGGCGCGATGACGAGTTACTGTGTTGGGACTGATATTGATCAAATCTGCGATTTGTGGATTTGTCATACCTTCAGCGATCAAATGCAGCACTTCCAGTTCGCGTGGTGTCAGGTCTTCGTCATGAAAGGACAACTCGCGAAGCGCGTCTTGATTGATCATTTCGCTGATGAAGGTTTGGCCGCTGAAGAGACAGTCAATCGCTCGAAACAGTTCCTCATCCATGGCATGTTTTAATAAGTAGCCATTGGCGCCGGCTTTCATGGCCCGGACAACAAACTGCGCATCATCGTACATCGACAACACGAGGATGCGGACATTTGATTGCCTGGCCCGCAACGCTTGGATCATTTCGATGCCGCCCAACCTGGGCATGGCCAGGTCGGCTATCACCAGATCGCAGGGATTCGCTTCGACTTTTTCGATCGCTTCTACGCCATTGGTCGCCTCGGCGACAATTTCGAAGCGATTCTCTTGCATCAAGATGGCTGCAAGTCCACAACGCACCAGGTTATGGTCGTCGACCAGAATGATTTTCTTCTTCATGCACATAGCGGTATCCGTGTTACTTCGATGCGCGTGCCTTTACCCGTGCTGGAATAGACCGCGACTTGTGCACCGAGCATTTTGACCCGTTCGCGAATACCAACCAAACCAAGCCCAGCGGTAGTTTGATTCTGATCAAACCCCGCCCCATCATCTTCAATGCACAAATGTCCACAGCGATCATCGGTTCGACCAAAGCGGATGACAACATTTTCTGCGTTGGCATGTTTGACGATGTTTGTCAGGCTCTCTTGCACGATCCGATACAAGGCCGTTTCGGCTTCTTGGTCAAGCTGCGGTCCGTCGACGACGTCCAGGCGAATGCTGAACCTGACTTGCTGATGGTACTCCGCAACCAACTGACGCACGGTGGCTTCAAAACCGAGCTCGTCGAGAGTTGGTGGGCGCAATCGTTTGGCCAATTCCTTGAGCTGGATGGTGGCATTGCCGACTTGCGTGCGCAGCATGTCGAGCACTTGCCTGGCCGCGGTTTGATCTGGTTGAAGCACCCGCGATAGTAACTGCAACTGCAACTTAAGTCCGACCAGCACCTGACCCGTCTCATCGTGGAGTTCGCGCGCGATGTGCTGTCGCTCTTCTTCCAAGCGACGCACGTGGGCGGCGGATAAGTTCTTGACCTGTTCGTTCTTTAATTCCAAGGACTTGACCAGTCGCGCGTTCTCGATTGCCACTGCCACGGTATTGCCGAGCGATTCAAGTAAAGCGGCTTCTTGCCAAGTGAATGCAGGTTTTCCAGGTCGACGGTAAAGTTCGAAGAATCCTAGTACACGTTCGGCCGAATTCTTGATGGCTACGCAAACACAGGAACCGAATTCGAAGCGTCTGGCCAGTTCGGCATCGGCCAACGGATGTTGCCGATAGTTCTCTACTAGCAGTGGAAACTCAGTCTGGAGAACGGTGCCTGGTATACCTTCGCCGCTGTGCCAGACTCGCAGATAATTATGCCAGTGGCCGTTGTAGTACAGCCCATCGCACGCCATCGATACGTTCGCGTCATTGCTAATGGCGATACCCGCTGTGCCACCATCGGCATCGACGAATCCAGCGGCATTGATCACCAATTGCCGCACCATCTCCTGCGGTTTGAGTTGCAGATTGACGGTGGCATTAAACGAAAGCAGCATCTCAATGGACTTGCTCCAATCTTCGATGCGATCGAAGAGTCGTGCGCGATCCACCGCGCTGCAGGCCACTCTGCCAAGACAGGCCGCGATCTTCAGGTCCTGTTCGTTGAAAAATGCGCCGCGTTTTTTGTTCTGGACTTCGATCATGGCCAAAAGGCGGTTCTGAGGACCGACCAAGGGGACGTAAATCGAGTTTCGTAACCGCATGGATGAGTTGACAACCAATCGCGTTAACACCGGCTCTAATTGGCGATAGGCGCGAAGTCCATCTTCGGAAAGATCCTCTACAGGTGGCCAATCGACCGTCGATTCAGGCACCCAACTCTCGCGGCGCAGGCGACCATCGGCGACGGACCAAACGATGGCTCGTTCAGCGCACATGATTTCAACAGCTTCGCTGGCAATCAATTGAAAGAGTTTACGGAAATCGAGTTCAAGTGAGAACTTGGCAGCGGCCGACGAAATCTTTTCGAACAGGCGAAATGCCCTATGTTCGTTATTGTGTTCGTTATCGGGTTCACTGGCGCCTCGCCATGCCTTGGGCAGTGAGCCAGCTTCGACTTGAATGGACGATGGATGCAACGACGCAGGTGCAATTGCCTCTGGAGATGCGACGACCTCTATGTCATCTATACCGACTGTGTCTGAAGCGTGTGGCTCTGCATAAGTTGAACGCGAGCTTGCTCGAGATAGTTGATCCAAGGATCTATCCCCCTTCCCGACTTGGCAGAGACTTCGAAGACCTGCATGCCAGGTCGCACTGACTCAATATTTTGAAGCGCTACCGCTCGATCAAACTCACACACATCGGCCAGGTCCATCTTGGTGAGAAGAGCAACGTCTGAAGTGTTGAACAATCCAGGATACTTCAGCGGCTTGTCTTCACCCTCGGTTACGGACAGCAGGGCAACTCGCAACGATTCGCCTAAGTCCCAGCTAGTTGGGCAGACCAGGTTTCCAACATTTTCGATGAATAGAAATTCCAATTGCTCCAACGGCCAATCTGCTATGTGCTGTTTTACCATATCGGCTTCCAGATGGCACATGCCGTGAGTCATGATTTGTCGAACCGGTGCGCCGCTTACCGCCAGCCGCCGCGCATCGTTATCCGTTTCCAAATCGCCAACGACGGCAGCGACTCGCCGGCCATTTTTCAGCAGGCGGCGCAGTGTATCGCACAGCAAAGTGGTCTTGCCTGTGCCGGGACTCGAAACCACGTTGATCACCAACACTCCCGCCGCTTCAAACTCGGCGCGCATCGCTCGAGCTAGTTCGTCGTTCTTCTTCAGGATTTGTGTACGGACTTCCAGAATTCGGGGTTGCATCGAATGCTCTCAGTTCTGTTAGGCTGTAGAGTACGTTATGAGCAGGGCAGCTCTTGCGTTGGCACGCTTTCCATCTCAATCGAATGTAGTTCCAGTTCTCTGCCAGTGCGGATATCAGCGCTGGCTCTCTGGCAGCGCGGGCAACGAAAACTCTGGATTCCCTCCAGTTGCTCGGTCGAGTCGCAGTGTGGGCAGTAGATAGAAACAGGAACGGTTTCGATCTCCAACACAGCTCCGCTCAGCGACGTCCCATCGGTTATCAGACCGAAACTAAACTTGAGCGAATCGGGATGGACACAGCTCAGGGCGCCCACATGCAGTTTCAGCGCACGCACGTTGGTCAATTCATCACTGCCGATCTGCTGCTTGACCAACTCCACTAAACTGTTGGCTATCGAAAGTTCATGCATCTTGCTTAGTCCAAATGTTTGGCAAACAAAAGCAAAGAAAAAGCCAACGCTCTTCTGCACATCAGGATCTTTGGACGCGCGCAGCGTGGCCCACAGCCCGCCGATCGGGGCGGGCTTTTGTTGTTTGACTTCGAGAAATGTATGTATAGCCTTTCGCCCTACTTCGCCGAGCGTCGTGACCACTTCTTTGTCTAGCATACCGGAGTTGATTACGCTGACGCCAGCGTCGATCACTTTGGGCAAGCCATCGTCTGCCAATCCCGAGTTCAGCAGATGCTCGCCCATCTCTTGTAATTTGGGGAGCGTCTTCAGGAAGTCAACCAGCTTGTCCGCATCGAAATTTTTCTCGCCGAGCTTCAACTCGTGAACGATGCCTGCGACATTTTCAGCAATGGTATCTCCGCGGCGCAGGAAGCCGTCGAGCGCTTCGATCATCATGGCCACGAGCGGAAGCTTGTCCAATAAACTGTTGAGAATGGCAAGCGTCTCAGGTTCCGTGAGTCGCTGTACCAGTTTCGATTGCTCCAAGTCGTCCAGATGCGCTTGCTGACTGACGCTTGCCAGCTTTGCACCAGTATTGAACAAACCTGGTGCCTGGTTGATGAGAGCGTCTAGCTGGCCAGTGGCCCCTGCTTGTCGTTCAGCAGTCTTAATTTCAGAGACGGCTGATGCGAGCGAATTCGTGATGACTTCGCCTCTGGCCACAAATCCTTCAAAGGCCTCGATTGCAAATGCAATGGTGTCGACACGATCCAACAAGCGGTTCAGGCCATCGGCAATTCGTGGATCGCTCAATCGCTCCTGCAATTGTTGCGCAGCACCATCGGCGCTTGAGGTCGCGGATGCTTGGTTCGCCAATCCTGTAGCCATTTCAACCTCGCGTGTTCGCATTCATTTTCAGTGATAGCCTCAACTTGCCAGAGGTGTTGAGTCAGCGATCCATAAATCGACACGCTCGATAGTCTGACGAAGTGCGAAGTCGTGTTCAATGGTATGAACATGCTATTGATACGGCTTCAAAGTTCAGTATTCTCCCTGTGTTGCTTGAAACTGGGGGCATCTGACTCCGTTGGCCGTCATTCAAAGGAGACTCGATATGGCAACTCTGTTATGGCTTCAAGGCGGAGCCTGTAGCGGCAATACAATGTCTTTTCTGAACGCCGAGGAGCCGAGCGCTTGCGACCTGGTGACGGATTTTGGCATCGATGTCCTGTGGCATCCGTCGCTGGGACTCGAGATGGGCGCCCCAGTGCAAAAATGTTGCATGACATTGCCAGCGGTGCTCGTCCTTTGGACATCTTTGTGTTTGAAGGTACTGTGATTCAAGGGCCAGCCGGCTCAGGCCGCTTCAACATGTTCGCCGATCGCCCCATGAAAGATTGGGTAGCCGAGCTGGCGCCGCAAGCAAACGCAGTGGTCGCGCTGGGCGATTGTGCTTGTTGGGGAGGTATACCTGCCAACGCTCCGAATCCTACGGACAGTGTTGGTTTGCAGTATCTCAAACGTAAGCACGGCGGCTTTCTTGGACCAGACTTCAAATCGAAGTGGGGTTTGCCCGTGATCAATATTCCGGGCTGCCCATGTCATCCTGACTGGGTCACACAAATCCTGGTCGCAATTGCCAGTGGACGAGCCAGCGATATTGCTTTGGATGATCTGCAGCGACCGCAGACATTCTTCAAGACCTTTACGCAGACCGGTTGTACACGCGTGCAGTTCTTCGAGTACAAACAGTCGACGATGGAGTTCGGGCAAGGGACGCGGACGGGTTGTCTCTTCTATGAGTTCGGTTGCCGCGGGCCGATGACCCATTCGCCTTGCAATCGCATTCTGTGGAATCGGCAGTCGTCGAAAACACGAGCAGGTATGCCTTGCACTGGTTGCACCGAACCTGAGTTTCCCTTTTACGATCTGGCGCCGGGAACTGTCTTCAAAACACAGAAGATTGGCGGGATCATTCCCAAAGATGTTCCGGAGGGAACAGATCACGTCACCTACATGGCTCATGCTGCGGCCGCGCGCGTGGCTGCGCCGCAATGGTCCAAAGAAGACATTTTCGTTGTGTAAATCATCTTTGCTTATCTAAGCCGGAATCCCCATTCGCTCGCACGTAAAGGAGTTGAACCATGGCTACCGCAACCCCGATGAGAGTCAGCCCTTTAGGTCGAGTTGAAGGGGACTTGGATCTAAAGCTCGAGGTAACGGACCGAGTCGTCACCAATGCATGGACCGAAGCCAGCATGTTTCGCGGTTTCGAGATCATTCTGAAAGGCAAAGATCCTCAAGCCGGTTTGATTGTCACGCCGCGGATTTGCGGTATCTGCGGCGGCAGTCATTTGTTCAAAGCGTGTTATGCACTCGATACAGCCTGGCATACGCACGTTCCTCGCAATGCGACGCTTGTGCGAAACATCGCTCAGTGCTGTGAGACGCTGCTATCGATTCCGCGCTGGTTTTACGCTTTGTTCGCAATCGATCTTTGCCACAAGAACTATGCGAAACTGCCTGAGTACGCCGAAGTGGTCAAGCGGTTCTCGCCTTTTGTTGGAACGTCTTATGAGAAAGGCGTTACGCTTTCAGGCAAACCAGTAGAAGTCTACGCCATGTTCGGAGGGCAATGGCCGCATTCCAGTTTTATGATCCCCGGCGGAGTCATGTGCGCTCCGACGCTCTCAGACGTGACACGCTCCACTGCCATTCTCGACTATTGGAAACGGGAGTGGCTGGAAAATACATGGTTTAGGTTGCTCGGTCGAGCGTTGGTTGGAGATCAAGAGTTGGGATGACGTTTGGAAATGGGCTGATGAAAACGATTCACAGCGCAACTCGGATTGCGGACTGTTCCTGCGATTTGCCAAAGCCGCTGGCCTGGGCAAATATGGGCAAGGCTGTGGACGTTTCTTGGCGACCGGTACTTACTTCGCACCGGAGCTTTACGAGAAACCAACCGTCGAGGGACGCAACGCAGCGCTCATCAATCGTTCGGGCGTTTACGATGGCAAGAGCTTCCATGATTTCAATCATCTCAACGTGCGCGAATCGACTGCGCACTCGTTCTTCAAGGGCGATACCTATTTGCATCCTTGGGATGGTGTAACCGATCCGATCGATCCCTTGGAGGGCCAAAAGCAAGGGAAGTATAGTTGGGCCAAGTCGCCGCGTTACGAGATCCCCGGAGTCGGCTCTTCGCCCATGGAAGTTGGTCCTCTGGCTCGACAAGTCATCGCGGGACGACCAGGCGCTGCCAGCCATCAGGATCATGATCCAGTATTCTTGGACGCAGTTCAAAAAGTAGGTCCGAGCATTTTGGTGCGAGTGATGGCGCGGATGCACGAAGCTTGCAAGTACTACAAGCTTGCACAGAAGTGGCTCAGCGAAATTGACTTGCATGAACGGTTCTACACAAAGCCCGAAGAACTAAAGTCAGGCAAAGGCTTTGGATCCACGGAAGCTGCGCGCGGCTCGCTTTCCGATTGGATTGTGCTCGACAACGGCAAGATTCAGAACTACCAGGTGGTCACGCCCACGGCCTGGAACATTGGGCCTCAGGATGCGCAGAGCGTGCATGGGCCCATGGAACAATCGTTTATTGGTGCGACGATCACGGATCCTACCGATCCAGTAGAGATGGGACACGTGGCGCGTTCGTATGACTCTTGCCTGGTGTGTACCGTGCACGCTTACGATGGCAAAACTGGTCGCGAGCTTTCTCGCTTCCGCATTGGTGAAATGGGCTAAGCACCTCGGACGGTAAGCGTGTCAGCATGAGCAGTGCAGAAACTTCAATTTTGCCATTAGCGGCAGCGAATATCGAGGCTCAAGCGCCTGCCTGCGAAACGCTGATCATCGGCTGTGGCAATTTACTTCGTGGCGACGACGCAGCCGGTCCGATTGCGATTCGAAGAATGTGGCAGCTAGGCTTGCCGCCCGGCGTACGTTGTGCCGACGGTGGCACGGGCGGAATGGATGTCGCCTTTCAAATGCGTGGCGTCAACCATGTAATATTAATCGATGCCTCTTGCACCGGTTCAACAGCCGGTACGCTCTTTGAAGTTCCTGGCGAAGAGGTGGAACAGTTGCCGCCGCTAAGCGGTATCAATCCTCACGCGTTTCGCTGGGATCATGCTTTGGCATTTGGACGTTGGCTGCTGAAAGAGGATTATCCGCGTCGGGTGACGGTTTACTTGATCGAGGGCGCCTCGTTTAACGTTGGAGACGATTTGTCGCCGGCTGTCAGCCTGGCTATTGATCAACTGCTTATGCGTCTGCACAAACAAATCGGTAGCCAGGTCGAGCATGATTGCTCAATCCAGTTGACGGAATCGGGGTACTTGCAGCTAACCCGCGAAGTCGCCGAGCGTTACTTCCCCGACGACACGTTGGTCGCTTTTTATCGAGATGGCGTGCTCACACTATTGCCGACACGCGGCGGAGCAGCTGGTGGTCTGATGTTGAAACAAAAGAACCGGCAGGGTGATCGAAGCTTGTTATTGTCCGAGGTATTTCATTTTCGATGCCCAGCGGACAGTTCGCTGCGAACTGGAACCACCGCATCGGCGGCTTGGAGATCCAACTCGGCACGTAGTGGAAGTTGTTAAACTTCCCTTACGCGTAGTGGAAGTTGTTAGACTTCCATTACCTGTAGTGGAAGTTGTTAAACTTCCACATGTTGCAGTTGTCAAACTTCCACATGTTGCAGAAGTTAAGTTTGCGTAAGTAGCAGTAGATAGTGGGAATGGATGTGGATCGTTTGTCTCGAGAGGATCGAGGATCATTAACATGATCCACTACGATGGAGATCATCAACATGATCCACTACGGGTAGATGGCGAGAGGATCATTAACATGATCCACTACGATGAGGATCATTGACATGATCCACTACGGATCAGGGATTCCAGGAAGTTTGCAAATGCTTGTTCAACCTCAACCGATCGGGATTTTTGCTGGCGCTGCGGCTCATCTGCTGTTGCCCTCTATCCCAACATCGTACACATCGAATGCAGAACACGATCAATCACTCGAGCGAGAAGCACTTGAGCAATTGCTCGCTGGTAACGCGCAGGTCGAAGTGCCAGAGGCATGGAGATTTTTTGCGGCAGCGGCTCAAGGCCATATCGAGCAAGCCAGTCGATTGTTGACGGAATCCGCGGCATCCATCCCCGACGAGTTGTACTTCTACAATCAGTTTGTGTTGCGCCCAGACCTGGAAACCTGGCAGTGTTTACCATCGAGATTGAACGACGAGATTCTTCAATGCCTCGCACAGGTTGTCGCGTTTGCATATGGGTTGAGCAGCGAAGTACCATCGCCTGAACGGCTTACCGGTGAACTGGCTGCATGGACGCGGGCTGTGATTGCGTCCAAGCAGTTGGAACGAGATGATTACATTGCGGCGCGTCAGTCGCTGGTCGCCGCCATTGCCTCAGCGAGCAATGCGTCGCCCTTGCTAAGTGCCATTCTGTTGGCTCAGTCATCCCAAGTTGCGCTGCAGGGGCAGTTGCCCATAGAGCTGATCGAGAACGAGTTGCGGCAAGCCATCA
>JAZKJV010004925.1:0-320635 GCA_037367405.1 Ottelia alismoides | reverse complement strand
TAAATTCGGAAGATAAATATCTTGTAAAATCGAAAATAAATAGTAAATGACCTCGGATCAAAAAGTTTCTTCATGAAAATTTCTCGTCTCGATGAGATCTACAACTTTCATGAAGACATCAAAACCAAATCGATCATTTGCACAAAGTGGTATTTTTGGGGTATCCCATGTACATAGAACGCCTTGATTTTTGGGTTTTGTAATTTTTATGTCATTTTAGATCAGATAAAAATCCGGAAAAAATATGATAAATCAGAGATAAATAATTACACATTAATCTATTTTTTTGAATTTTTATTAATCAATAAAATATGTACATAAAATATTAGGTCAAAAACCGCTAAAATATACAGTATACAAAAGGGGCCCAAAACCCAACTTTCACATATGAGCTCCGATTCACTTGAACTTGGTCTTGTTTTGAAGATAATTGAATGTACATTAATTCAAAAGTGAGTAGGATTCAATCGGACACTGGATGAGGAAGATATGAGGTTTTTAGTCCGGAAATCCTGAAACTAGGGTTTGGGTTTTTGGTCCACTTATTTGGGTTAGTTATTTTTTGTATTTTTCCTTTATTCTTGTTAGTGATATGTACACAGTGGAGGTGGTTTTGACTTATTTTGGAGTTAGCATGAATGAGTTAAAAATCGGGGAAGTTAGGCTATTTACAAGTCAATTTTGGCTGGGATTTTTGGCTTCTTATTTTATGCAGAAATTTGTGCTAAAATGTGATTATTATGAAATCATGCATGAATACTAATTATGCAGAATAGATGCCAAAACGCTGTTGATTTCCGGGGATTTGAGCATAATAAATGAGATTTCGAGTGATGAATTCGAGATTCATCACGCTCCAAAAAATTCGAAAAATATAAAAACAAAGATAAATATTAAATAAATAGTTAGAGTCAAAATTATGAAAAAGTCAAATTATAAAAGTTGTAGATCTCAATGAGATCTACAAGTTTCATGTTGGATAAAAAACCAAAAGAGGTCATTGCACAAAAGTGTATTTTGGGTGCATTTTTAACACAGCCTTTTCGGTTTGAGATTTTTTTGGTATTTTTTATTTCTTTTAAAGATCCGGACAATTATAGACAATTAATCAATCTAATTTTAGGGGTTTTCAATAAGATAGAAAAGGCCAAGAAAATAATAGTAATTAATACAATAAATATAGTGTTAATTATATACGTAATCTATACAATATAATACAGGTTAAGGATAATGAATTAATTATGATTTTTATTAGATTGTTTAAGCAAGGAGATTAATATGTGGATTTTAACATGATGAATCCAAGATTCATCATACACTTATACTTAAACTATACTCGTCCTCGAGCATCTAAAGAAGGAAGGAAATCGGATTAATTCCTGACAGTGCATGTGAAAATTTCAAGTCTCAATTCCTTGAAGATCCTTAATTTAAGTGATCCTAAAATTCTAGGCTGAACCACGCTCTAGTCAAAAGGAATCAAACTTCTCTAATTATCATACTCTCTATTTGTACATAAAATATAAGGACATGAAGATTATTGTACATTAATCATGAGAGTCGAGTCGAGTCATCACCTAAAGTTCCAGTCCATGAGACTCTCCTCTAGACCTAATCCTCAACACTAGGGAATAAGTCTATTCTTACGCCAGCCAACTGTCTCTTTAGTTCATCTGACTTGAAAGTGTAGATGACTGCCAGATGATGGAGGGCATAGGATTGTGTCTATTTTTCTCTCCCTCACATCGGAAAAAGGGGCCTCTCGAGTGCCTTATTACTCAACACATGTATTTTTATTTTGTTTATCAATATGTCCTACAAGAGAATTCGGAGTTGGTTGCATTAGTTTTTCTGAGAGTACACCAGGGTGTGTCTCTTTTGAGTATCTAAGATACCTTCGACACCCAGACTTGTATCACTATACGATGCAGAGCCCTTTTATGGTGCTAGTCCGACTCCTTGATCCTAATAGCATTTGGTCCAAGTGGACACTTTGAAAATGGTTGGGAGCGCTTGCCATTGATGGAAGTTCTTTTGAATTTGATTTGGAAAGATAGAGCTTTTCTTTGAATATTTCTTTTCTTTTCTTTTCTTTTTGGCTAGCTCCACTGCTTTTACCAAAAGTTGACGTACACCGATCAACAATTTAATTATGTTTCATCACACCCTGCACATAGGCAATTATCAATCGATAGCATATGAACTTGTTCGCATATTGACTAGGGTTTTGCTGACACTCAGATTTCTTGAAGCCTTCATTAACTTTATCCCATCCTCAAGCATCATTAGATCGGGTCTAGATTCAAATCAACAGTTCTAGTTCCTCAAGTTATAACTCAACTCATTGATAAACGCAAGATCGAGTGCGATTGTATTGACTCACAAGGCGAGTCAACAGTCGGTGTTTGACCACACAAAATCCTGAATTTAATCAACAATTAACCCACACTAAAGATCAATAAATTAGAAATAATATGGAGTTAAAATTTATTTTTAACTCTTCACAAATGATGTAAAGGGCAAGTATGCAGAGAGTTCGAACACAGGGAGCAAGGAGGGTAATTCAAACAAGTGTACACAAGTGAATGTGTGTGATGTCTACACTAAGCAAGCAATCAAAGGAATTTTGTGGGTTTTTAATTTTTAATTTTTTTTATTTTAATTTTTATTTTTGTATTTTGCTTTTTAATTTTCTGATTTTTATAATTTTATATTTTATATTTTTTTATTTCTTTTTTTCAATATTGGAATATAAAGACAAAGTAATAAAAGGCTAGATAAAGTATTTATAAAAATATGCAAAAATAACCAAAAATTCAGAAATAAAATATTTTTGGTATTTTTAGGATTTTTTACTGTTTTTTGTGATTTTTTGGGTATTTTTCAAATGTTTTTGGTATTTTTAAATACTGAAATAGGAGAAAACAGTGAAAATTGTGCTGGCTGTGAGTAAAATGGGAGTTAAAAATAGCAAACAGCAACTAAAATTTTTCACACTAATTTTCAAATAAAGAGAACAAAATATAGAACAAACAGAAACTGAGTTTGTGATTTTTGGATCTTTCCTTGATTTTATATATTTTTTTGAAGTTTTAGAGTGTTTTTAAATTTTTAGTGTTTTTCTTTTGAGATTTTTAGTGATTTTTTGGACTGACACTAAAATATGGTAAAATAGACACTAAGGGAATTTTTGTGGAATTTTTCAAGAGGTTTTAATATTTTTTTGGCATTTTCTAAGCTAGACAGTGCACAAAAAGCATGTTTTTGATTTTTAATAAATATAAAAATAAAATAAAATCGAAAACTAAAGTGTTGGCGTGGAAGAACAAGTGCACAGGAGCTTAAGTTCAAAATTTGAGAATTTTTGGAGTTAAAATGAGCCCTTAAATAATTACAACAAGCATCCAAATAATAAACAGGCCTAACAGGGGTATATTTGTAATTTATCAAACATCCAGGGGCTCGCATGCAAAATTTCCACAAAATTTTAAACTAAATATGCAATTTTCAAGACCAAAACTAAATTACAAAAGCCGTCGGGGCCTCAATACAAAATGTCCAGGCTACGCACGTGCTACACACGCGCCTGGCAGGGGCATACATGCAATATCCAAAAATGTCTGGGGATGATATGCAAAAATCCCAAACTTTTACACTACGCGACAAAATTTTGGGATTATACTGAAATACCCCAAAAGTCCGAGGGTACCCTTGCAAAATGCCCACACCTCACGTGAACTGGTCACGTGAGGTGACGTGGCAGGGGACCTAGATGCAAATAAGAAAACTACAGGGTTCTAATTGCAAATATTACAAAAATATTATACTGTAGATGAAAGTTCAACGACTAAAATATAAATACAAAATGCGCGAGGGTGTAGATGCAAAATACCCACGGCGCGCGATCCAACGGCGATGAAGAAGCCACTTGCCACGTGGCGCAATCTCGACGGCCGATGACGCTTCGACGATGGTCGGCTGAGAATAGATCGCTCGAGGACGATCTGATGGTTGAGGCGTGACGCGATCCAACGGCGGAGATCAGAACTGGGGCAGCGGCTCGATCGAACGGTGGAGGAGTGAGATGGAGGAACAGGAAGAACGCCGGCGAGGCGATCTTCCCCGAGCTCGTTCTCGGGTCTCCGGCGGTGGATGGGCTCCAAAATCGAGCTGCGGACTCTTGGGAGGTCGAGGAAGATGCTGGGTTTCTCGAGTACGTCGGAGGTGCTTCGGAGTGCTGGCGCGAAAGCGGCGAAGCTCGGAGCTCCAGGTAGCTCCGACGAACCTCGCAAAACGGCCCCCAGTTGCTTTGACTGCGCGTTGACCTGCAAAAAGGGGGTGAAAGGGTCCAGGGCAAACTGCCTGGACCCCGCGGAGGCGAAATGGAGGTCGGAGGTGGTCTGTGGACGGCGAAGAGATGTCGGCCGGAGATGCGCTCCGACGAGATGGGATGATCGGGCGATTCAGGCGATGAAACTCGGATTTTTTGGGGGTTTTTGATCCTTAAGCTAAGGGGAATAAATGAAGCGAAAAGAAGAGGAAAAAGGGGGTACCTCGAAGGCGGAGGACCTGAGGTTGGTGTACCTCGACGCCGGTGGTTGGCGGAGGTGGTGGAGCCGATTCGAGGCTTCCTCGACTCGCCTGAGGGCACGGTTGAGGAGCTGTCACCTCCAGCAGTGGAACGAGCACCAGAGGAGGAGGATTAATGGCCAAGAAGTTTCAATTTGAAAAGGAAGTCAAGGGGCTCTTTTGAAAGGTTGACGAGGACGTCCCTTGATCGACGCGCAACTGGCGAGACAGTGATCCTCAGCCCAAGAAGATCCTTGGGCGAGCAAGAGGGATAGTAGGGGAACAAGTTTGCAGAAGAAGGTTTCGCGAAAGGATGAAAGTCCGCTCCTCGAAAAATCCGCAAAAGCGGGGAGAAAACGAGGTAGCAGAGCTACAGGGAGGGTAGGTCAGACTGTTGACCTTGGTCAATAGTTCTGGCCTCCTGGTTGGTCCACGTGGACCAACCAGGAAAAACCCTAAAGAAATGTTTTATTAATTCATTTAAAATTAGAAAATAGTCGAATTAAATTATGAGTATTGAATAAAAAATATTCGTTATTTTATGTAGTATTTTATTATGATTTTTAATTTATTTTATGAAGTATATTTTTATAAGTTCATTTTTTTAGCCTTATATAGGTATAATACCTATGTATTTAAGTTTTTAATTTTTATTTTGTGTAATTTAATTTCATTATTTTTATTTATTATTTTATAAAATTATAGAATACTTTTATATTCACAAATATATTTTTATTTAAATTTTCTGATATGTTTTGTACAATTAATAAATTATAAGAGTGTGTTGTATAGGTTTGTACATAGGTCTAATACCTAGGTATTGTATATACATTTATTTTTATTTTGAATTCTCTTTGCATTTTTATTCTAATTTTAATGCACATAATTATTATAAGTAATTTTTACAAGATTATAAAAATATAAAAATATAAAAATAATGAACAAATAATAAATTGAATATTTTAATCTGTACAGGTATACAATGTGGGTCCAAAACTCAACTTTCAAACCGTAGCTCCGCCAAATGCGAAACCACCACCATTGGATAGATTATTTTATTATATATACAATTAAAGGTGAGTATGCTGCATTTGGAGTTGTCAGTTGTGAGATACGGGTTTGGGAAGTTGGGATTCTGGATTCCTATTCAGACCATAACTTTTTATCTGTACATTATTTTTCAGTGAAATCAATTTTGTAATTTTCCTTGTAATATTATCTACAACTTTCATGTACAAAGTTTCTTTATTTGATGTATAAAAAGTGGAACCAAAAATAGGTCCCAAAATGACTAAAGAATGAATAGAATTTATAGGTATTTTATCTGTATCTCTGACCTTATCTCCCCCTACTTTATTCCTTGTCGACCTATTCATCAAGATGCCTAGGTCTCGGGGTTTCGGGTCATAAAATATTTACAATATTTTATTCTTTTTCTTTTCTTTATTTATTCTATAATTTTGGCTTTAATTACAGCATTTTATACACTATATAGATGCACATGCATGAATGCTAAGATGCTCTATTTAAGGGTATTTACAGGCATTTGCTAGGGTTTTTGATGCCAAAATGATAGAATAAAGATGATGAAATGTGGATTCATCATCCCCCTATACTTTACCTTTGCTAGTCCCTAGCAAACACTTATGCAATAAGTGCAAAAAGAAAAAGAAAGAAAAGAAAAAGAAGAACTTGGATTTTATTTGATTATCAAACTTGTCTTCACAAAATCAAAGTTTGGAGCTTAAGTCGGACCTTTGGAATTTTAGTGCGTGCGGAACCTTAGTGAGAACCGTGTTTGAAATTCAACAGTCCTTGAGAATCCCAAAACTCTGTCCAAGTCTCCTCAATAGCCAGGTCAGAAATATCTCAATTCATACGCAAACCCTTACGACTATGAGTCTGACTCGTACAGTGTAAGTGATGGTGGCTCTCCCCAACTAGAATGGCAAAGAAACCTGACTTCTCCAGTACGACAACCCAATGATTCCCCAATCCAGCAACTCCATCCTCGAGGAGCGGGGTATTCCCTTCTAAGTTCAAGTGACAACCAGCTCAAGAGGAGGGGGTGAAGAGAAGAATGGACGGTAGCCAGTGTATCTACCTATCCTTGGATGCAAGACCAGTGTAGTCAAGTCATCCTGCTGCAGGCTCACATATTTGACTTTGGAACTCAAGCTTGCTTATTGACTTTGTACATATTTTGCAGGCTTTTTATTTTTGTACATGCCTGGACACTTTTTTTTTTGAATACTATATACAGCAGCATTTACATAAGGAGTTTTTCCTCTTGAGCTAGTAGACTATCCCTCTTTTGAAGCTTTATTGCAACCCACAGCCTCCTGTCTTTAGTCTTCCTAATCACTGGACGGATTGGGGTGCACTTCCCTCCCTAGAGGAGGACAAATGTTTCCACTTGTGTGTGTCTCATACCGGCAAATCCAATCCCCTCACCACTCCAACTGAGTTGAGCCATGTGAAAGGTGCAGGTGTCCAAGTTAGGTCATTATCAACAAGAGTTGTGTGTGTGCTCCGAAATACTCTACTTAGGCAGTCAAGAATCCATTGAACCAAGTCCCGTGATCCTCAAAGAATTAAGTCAACTAGACCTGAAGTACCTCAAACCCAGTCCCTATAAGGTTCCTGTTATTAGGTAGATTTGAAGGTCCAATCAAGCTCCAATCTCCAGATTTTACTTAGACTTGTTCAACTATCAAACTCAATCCGAAAAATTCTAATGCTATGCAATGCAATGCAGAATGCAGAAAATATTTTTGTGATGTAATTTTCAAAGATTTTGAACTTTTTATGGATTTTTGAAAAGATGATGCATGCATATGCAGATGCATTTTTTGTCTTTTTCAAAAGGATTTTTCAAATGTTTTTGGGATTTTAATTTTGCAAATGTTTTTGGGATTTTTGAAAACAAAAAGTTTTGGCTAAAAACTAGGTTAAAATATGTACACGGGAGTGCTTCTTATATATACAAGAAGTGGGTTTTAAGAATTTACAAGGGTAAGTGATCGATTTTATACATATATATATAATGGATTCTTGTGTGATGTAAGTATTCCTCAAATTTATTTGACACAAGCTTTTCACACAATTTTTGAAAACTATAGTCCAAAATAATTTTTACAAACATTTTACAACCATGTACACATATTTGAAAATCATTTTGCAAAGGCTTTCAAAACAGTATATATAGGTTTTTCAAAACATTTTTGCAACCATTTTTCAAACCATTTGCAAATCATTTTTCAAACATTTTATTTCACACAAAGAAAATAAATTTTGCAAGCCACACATTTTACACAGGTTGAAAATATGTAACAAAATATTTTCAAAATAGTTTTCAATAGATGTTCACAAGGATTTTCAAACTATTTTTCAAACATTTTGCAAAAAACATTTTCGCCTGATTTATTAATCAGTAAATACAAAAAGAATTTGAGTAATAACCACATCTTTTTATTAAGAATTTTTAATGAATTTTAAAGAGTTATTAGCCATATCAGGAAAATACGAAAGTACGAGTTATGGCTAAAGTATATACGTAGTATATACGACCCCCCTATACTTAGCTTGAGCTACCTCATAGATCGGAGAGAAAAAAGAAGACATAACTCGGACTAAGTATAGACAAGTCTAAAGAAGAAATAAATAAAGGAATGGATGAATAAACGAATGAGAAGTTGACCGTCCCCCCTATACTTAGGATCCAATAATCCTAAGTATAGCAGACTGTACACAAAGCAGGGAGGGTCAAGGGTGGGAATGAACAGATCGTACTCAGATTGTCTCCCCCTATACTTAGGGTAAGATATCCCTAAGTATAGACAAGAAGAGGAGACAATGGAGAGGATCGAAAAGAATAGAACAACTCGAGGTGCCCGCCCCCCTATACTTAGGACAAAGTACGTCCTAAGTATGGAAAACTGTCTACAAGGGCGGCACCTTTTTAATAGATGAAGAAGATAGAGAATGAAAAGAAGAAAAGAAGAAAAGAAGAAAATAAATCAACAGCTGAAAGTGATATGAACAGATGGATCTGTACAGCGGAAGATGGAATTGATCACCATGCATGAGATGCAGAAGATGAGAGTCAAAGGACACATCTCATACCAGAAGAATGGGGGCAACGTCAATGGTCGGCGGATCATGATCTAGATATAGCTTCAGGCGTTGACCATTGACGCGGAAGGTAGAGGAAGATGACGGTTCGGATATGTCGATGCTACTATTGTCATGTACCTTCCTGACCACATGCGGACCTTTCCACTTGCTCTGCAACTTCCCTGAGAATAATTTCAGCCTAGAATCAAACAACCATACTCTCTGATCGGGGTCAAACTGTTTATGGCTGATATGCGAATCGTGCCATGTCTTCACTTTCTCCTTGTACTGTAGGTTGTTGGAAAAGGCTGTATCTCTCAGTTCTTCCAGGGCTGCCAATTCTGCTCTTCACTGGTCTCCTATACTCTCTGGATCTAACAGCAACTCAGCGACTGCCCAAAAAGATTTGTGCTTGATCTCCACTGGCAAATGGCACGGCTTGCCATAGACGAGACGAAAGGGAGATGTCCCCAATGGATTTTTGAAAGAAGTCCGATAAGCCCACAAGATCGAGTCCAAAAGCTGTGACCAATCCTTTCGGTCTGGGCGGACAACTTTCTGCAAGATAGTCTTTATCTCCCGATTCGATACTTCGGCAAGACCATTAGTCTGAGGGTGATATGGAGTGGCAACCCGATGGTCAATGCCGAACTCGTCTGCAAGGGCTCTAACCTTGTCATTGATGAAGTGAGACCCCCCGTCTGAAATCAAGACTCTAGGTACCCCGAACCGTGAAATGATATTTTTCCTCAAAAATTTGCATACGGTTTTAGCATCTGCGGCTCGGGCGGGGATGGCCTCAACCCATCGGCTGACATAATCAACAGCGAGCAGGATGTGCTCAAATCCCTGACTCTTAGGAAATGGGCCCATGAAATCAATCTCCCATGCATCAAAAACCTCACAGAAGTGAATGGGTTGCATGGGCATCATGTCTCTCTGTCAGCAGGTTCCCATTTTCTGACAGTCAGTACATCTCTTCACGAACTCATCAGAATCCTTGAAGAGAGTAGGCCACCATAGTCCGGATTGAAGCACCTTCTGTGTTGTTCTTTTTCCAGAATGATGTCCTCCTGCCTCAAGCTTGTGGCAGTATGTGAGGACGCTATGATACTCTTCTTGAGGAATGCACCTCCTCCAGATACTATCCCCTCCTTCATGATAAAGGACGGGATCCTCCCAATGGTAAAACTTAGCCTTCGCCAGGAAGGTCTCGAGTTTCTGCCTGGGCCAACCTTGTGGAACCGTCTTGGCAACAAGATAGTTCACAATGTCAGCGTACCACGGGAGCGAGGTGATAGCCAAGATCGCCTCATCTGGAAATGTCTCTGTGATAGGTGCGTTGGGCTCAGATTCCTCAAGATTCTCCAATCTGAAGAGATGATTCGCCACCACATTCTTGACTCCAGGCTTGTCCTTAATCTCAATATCAAATTCTTGGAGTAGAAGGATCCATCTGGTGAGACGTGCTTTGGCATCCTTCTTAGACATTAGGTACCGGATGGTGGTGTGATCAGTGTAGATGGTTACTCTAGATCCGAAAATATAAGATCGATACTTATCAAGAGCGAAGACTACGGCCAGCATCTCTTTCTCAGTCACAGTGTAATTCCGCTGAGCGGCATCCAAGGTCCGGCTGGCGTAGTGAATGGCAAACGGTAGTCCATCCCTCCTCTATCCAAGCACAGCCCCAACGGCAAAATCTGAAGCATCCGTCATGATCTCGAATGGGAGAGACCAATCGGGTGGCTGAAGGATAGGAGCTGAAACAACCATATTTTTGAGAGTTTCAAAAGATTCAAGACACTTATCATTGACAATAAACTCAGTGTCTTTTGTTAGCAAGTCAGTAAGCGGCAGGGCAATTCGACTGAAGTCCTGAATGAACCGTCGGTAGAAACCGACATGCCCCAAAAAAGACCGTAACTGACGCAAGTTGGACGGCGGATTGAGTTTTCTGATGATATCCACCTTGGCAGGATCGACCTCCATGCCCCTGTTGGAGACGATATGACCAAGGACCGTCCCCTGAGTCACCATAAAGTAGCTCTTCTCCCAAGATAAAATAAGGTTGACCTCTATGCAGCGTTGAAGCACACGGTCTAGGCAGTCAAGACAAGCATCGAACCCATCGCCATAGACCGAGAAGTCATCCATGAAGACCTCTAGACAGTCACCCACCATGTCCGAGAAGATGGACAACATGCACCTTTGGAATGTCGCCGGAGCGTTACATAGACCAAAGGGCATCCGTCTGAAAGCATAAGTCCTAAACGGACAGGTGAATGTCGTTTTCTCCTGGTCTTCGGGCGCAATGGCCACCTGATTATATCCAGAGTACCCATCAAGAAAACAATAATGACTCTTCCCGGCTAGCCGCTCGATAATCTGATCTATGAAGGGTAGCGGGAAGTGATCCTTCTTGGTGGCCTCATTCAATCGTCTGTAGTCCACACAGACCCTCCAAGAAGTTGGTACTCTGGTAGCGATCTCCTCTCTAAACTCATTGACAACTATAGTGATACCCGTCTTCTTGGGTACCACATGTAGTGGACTAACCCATTTGGAGTCGGAGATGGGGTAGATAAAATCGGCGCTCCACCACTTGGAAATTCCTTTCATGACTACGTCTCGAAGATTCGGGTTCAGCCGTCGTTGGAACTCACGCGACGGCCTAGCGTCATCCTCAAGATAGATGTGGTGAGAGCACAGAGCCGGACTTATCCCCTGGAGATCAGCTATACTCCAACCTATCGCCTTGCGGTTTCTTTCAAGAACATCCATCAGACGAGATTCTTGCTCTCCAGTCAAACCTGCTGAGATAATGACTGGGTACATTTCTGGCTCACCCGCAAGGAATCTGTATGTCATCGACTGCGGCAGAGGTTTCCGTTCTGGACAACTGGGAGGTGGCAGATCTGGCTTATGATATGTCTGTGTAAATGCTACCAGGTCTGCATGGGAGAACTCTCACTCTGCATGAATTTCTGACGAAGAGCGGCCTGCTGAATCATCAATAAACTGCACTGGCTCGCACTCTGTCATGGCTGTTGGCTCAGAAGGAATCAGACAAGGCAAATAATCATCAAAGTCATCCCAGTCAATGTCTGAATCCGAGGGATCAGAAGAAGATGAACATGATTGAAATTCATCAGCACCACTCATCACAACACTGTCAGCTTCAGATATATCCTCATCCAGGGATGTGCTCTCCCGGCTCTCGACTGCCATGAGCTTGAGATACAGTGAATCTGTAGGCAAGGCGAGAGTCGGTGCTACGGGATCTTTCCAGTTGGATTCATCATCAGTCATCTCAAAATCACAAACCTGGTAGATGTCTAGCTCTTCCTCTGTCATCTGCGCTGCTTCACTGGACTGCTCTGAGCACTCTAACTCTCTGGCTCTAGTTTCCTCGATCGTCTCTATTTGTATGGTTTCGCCCTCTACGCGAAAACATACCTTCCCGCTATCATGGTCGGTCACCGCCTTGGCTGTGGCCAAGAATGGACGTCCGAGAATGATGGGGGCATCGGTTACCGACTCAGGGATCTCCATGTCCAACACAACGAAGTCCACGGGGAATTTCAGGCCCTGAATGGTAACGACCACGTCTTTCAATAACCCCTTCGGCCTCTTAGTCGACCTGTCAGCAAACTGAAGGACCGTCCTGCTTCGAAGAAGAGGACCAAACTCGAATCGGTCGAGTAAGGCTGCCGGAAGAAGGTTAATTGAAGAGTCACTGTCTAATAGAGTACGATCAAACTGTTGCTCCTGAATCTCGCATCTGACATAGGGAGCTCCTGCGTCTGGTCGCTTGGCTGGCAGCTTGTTCTGGATGGTACAGCAAGTGGAATGAGTGAGCACATGGATTTGATCTCTGTGATTCCTCCTCTTCCTGCGGACGGTAGTCTTCTCTTTCAGGTTCTTCTTAAAGAGGGGGATGTGCTCAAGTGCTTCTTGTAGAGTCAGCTGAATGTGGAATCTGTCTATCATCTGATTGTCGAACTCTACCTGTTGCTCTTTTTTGGGATTTTCTCTTTTATTCCCCTTCGCTCGGCGGAGTGCCTCAGGGAAGGGGATGGTAGGGGCCTCCTCAGATGGAGGACTAGGAATCGGCCCCTGTGCCTGTGAGGAAGGAGAATCCATACAATAATCATCATTCACCACATATGGATCCGCAATTTGAACAGAAACCTTTCCTTTATTCATATTTTTGTTTTTCTTTTTGTTCCCACAGTCCTTAGGTACAAAATGTGGCAACATCACAGATGGTGGCTCAACAAAAGTAGATGTGGTGGCCTCAACACCACCACTAGCACCTGTCTCCGCGGCATCAGCATCGCGCTCGGGCTCAGCATCCAAAATGGTGGCTTCAACACCACCGTCTGCATCTGGTCTCACGACGGCATCAGCACCGTCGTCTGGATCTCCATCATTGGTGGCATCAGCACCACCGTCTTCAACATCATCATTAGCGGCATCAGCACCGCTATTCTGCTCTTCTGGCGCTCCTAATCCTGCCTCTGGTTGTCGCTCAGAAGATGCGCCGCCGGTGGCATCCTACCGCTCCTAGCAGTACAAAATCAGCATCATTGAAAGAATAAGACATATCATTCAAATCATCACTAGGAGAAGTATCCTCTGTAAACTCTACATGCTCAGACTTCCTTTTCAGATTGTTCGGATTAGGTTCAATCTGAGCGGGTATGGCGGCCTTGCCTTTGATTATTTCTCTCATTTCCTACCGGAATTCATCCATTTCTTGCCTGAAAGATGCTCGCTGTTCAGATAGCAAGCGGGTAAGATCATCGAGAGCTGGGTTCTCAAAAGTGGGACCGTGAGAACTGGATGGTTGTCCCTGCTGGAAATGGGGCTGCTGCTGCTGGTGTTGCTGGTACGGATAATTCTGGGTTGGCTGGGTATAAGATTGCTGAGGCGGATGTCGCTGCCTCCACTGCTGTCCCTGATAGGAGGGACGAGGACCACTCTGATACTGTTGTGGCTGGGCATACTGGGCTGCTGGTGTTGCTGTTGTGGCTGGTTGTTCTGATGTCCTTGGGCAGGATTCTGCTGCTGGGAGGAGGAGCCACCGTTGCCCCAACGGAATCCGGGGTGATCACGACGAATCTCGGGCTGAGGGTACCGGTCGTACCAAATCCCATTGACTTCCATCAATGGTTCCTGCTTAAAGGAGGGTGGAGGAAGAACGGCCAGTGGCTGCTCCGGCTGATACACCACCATCTGAGTATCCGTAGATGGCGGCTGCGATGGATAGTATGGTAACAATGGAACCGGCTCTGCCTGGATATGGTTCACCTGACGGTACGAGGTAGAGGGCTGGTTGGCATTGCTACTGCTCGGATCAGCACGTGATCTGGGAGGCTGTTGTGACTGAGTTTGTGCCTCCTGGACGTACAAGATCTGCGTCTTCAGATCACTCATGGTCTTGGTGATCTGGTCCATCTGGGCCATGCCTTGCATCTGCCTCTTCTCGAGGATCTCGAGGCGGTCCAGCTTCTCACTAATGATGCCCATGTCGGCTGCGGCTGATTCAGCTTGGGCTGCGCAGCTGACACTTTATTGGGACCGGCATCGATGCGGGTGATCCTCTAGAATGATCCCGCTCCTTGCGGGGGCTTCTGCTGTGTGTAGACTCGAGCTTGGGCCATCACTGTAGAGTTTTCTGCCATGCCTTCGTAGATGGCCCAGACGTCGTCTTCACCCTTGGAGAAATAGGACCCACCGCAAGAGGCGTTGACTAGCCCCTGCAGCTCCGGTGTCAGCCCACAGAAGAAACTCTGAACTAAGTTGGGCTTGGAGATATCATGATGTGGACACCGGTCGATGAGCTCTCGGAATCGATCCCAGGCTTCATGGAATTGTTCATTTGGGATCATGACGAAGTTACTGATCATGTCTCTAGCTGCGTTGGTCCGGCCGAGAGGGTAGTATTTCTTCAGGTACGCGGTCCGGAGATCTGCCCATGTGTCGACGAATCGCCCAAGGTGTTTGAGCCAGTAGGCGGCTCTGTCAACCAATGAGAATGGGAAGGCGATCATCTTGATTGTGTCCTCAGTCATCAACCGATCATGGATGGTGCTGCATATCATCTCGAATTCCTGGAGGTGGAGGTGCGGCTCTTCGGTCGGCAACCCATGGAACTTGGGTAGAAGCTGGATTGTGTGGGGCCGAAGCTCGAAATCTCTGTGAATGGGCGGGAGTCGGATCCAACGATGAGTGAGGGATGCAGCTGGGTTGTGCAATTCCCTCATGATGGTCTGTGGTGGTCTCTCATCGTCTGGATCTCCTCCTCCTGCATCAGGTCCTCCTCCTCCTCCACCTCCACCGCCACCGCCCCTAGGTCGGTTCTCTCTCATCTGTGTTATCTCTCTCATCAGATCACCCATCAATGTTCCCTGGTCACGGATCTGTCTCTGCATGGTCTCCAGGGACGCTAACAAGGAGTTGTTGATGGCCACCTGATCAATTATGAACGGAGGGTGATCATGGTCATCTGGGTGCTCGCCT
The DNA here is from genome assembly GCA_037367405.1 of Ottelia alismoides. NCBI lineage: Eukaryota > Viridiplantae > Streptophyta > Magnoliopsida > Alismatales > Hydrocharitaceae > Ottelia > Ottelia alismoides. The sequence goes on along the minus strand of JAZKJV010004925.1, from coordinate 305,422 downwards.
CTGTCTGCCATCACTGGATTTTCTGAAAAAGCAAAAGAGGCCATCTCAGGTGCTGTCGAATGAGCTGAACTCTGTGATGCACTGAATTCTGAAACAATTGGACTGAGAGAAGGAGAATGGGAAGGGTGGTCGAGGGGGAACAGGGTAAATGTAAACTCGGGCTCGGAGAGCGGACTCTCCGAGGTATTCCTAGATGAATGAGGAGGAGTGCTGGATAGCGGTGCCGGCCTAAGAGATCTCCGTCCCATCATCTTGATTATTTGGGAAGAGCAGGGAAAATGCAAAAGAAGAAGAGGAATGAGATGCAACAAAATTGCGCACAATTGTGTTGTGTTTTTGATCTTGACCTAAACAAATCTAGCAATCAAACACAAAGCAGGGGTAAGTTCACCAACTCAACACGTGAAGCCATGAAGGTTCGGCTTTTATCATGTCAATTTTATCTTGATTCAGGAAGTTATCTTTTCACGAGTCCTTAGAACGCTGCGCCTAAAGGAGAGAGAGTACTGCCGGGAAAGTGTCCCCATACTTGTCCTCCTCCTATGTAACCTGTAACTTGTGCTTTTTGAGGTCCTTGTAACCCTTCCTGGATCCCTACTCAGCCAAAGAAATAGAGGGAGGAAGCCGATAGGCGAAACCGATACTTCGGACCTCGCTCGCAACGGAATCACCCGTGAGCGTACAAGGTCCTACTCGGACGCAGCCGGTGAGACAGACACACCTGTGAAGGCGTGGCCTAAGCTCGGTACTTCGGGCAAGGTCGGCGCTCACACAATAGTGAGTCACCAATGGCGACCAAGACCTACTCGACTACGTACGATAGTAGCGCCAATACTTCGGAAATCCAGGCGATACACAAGGCAGCCACAAGTTGGGTTTTTGGCTCTAATCCTTACGAAGCGCTCACCTCACTTGGAAGGAGACCTTCCCATGCAACCTGAATACAAGTGAGGGTGTTACTCTCCCCAAGCAATGAATCCAATTACCGATTTTATTTTTGGTCAAGTTTTCTTAGCAGTCCCTTTTTTAATTTTTTTGGTGTTATCGCTTCTTTTGAGTAGATTCAAACAAGCGCCTAACGATTTTTGTATTTTCTTTGTCCTACTTTGGTCCAAAAATAGAGGGAGAATAGAGTCGGAAAAGTCGTGCAAGTCGACACCAAGGTGGAAATCTCACCTTTGTGCCTAAATGATGCATGCAAAGTAAGAAGACTTACAGCGAATCCCAGCTCTCTCCATGCGGGATGCAAAGCAAAATTTGTAAACCTAAGCTACATGGCGATATGCAAAGCGGAAATCGTCCTAGAGTAGGCAACTGCTAGCGTGAGAACCACGAGTTAACCACTAGCTCTCAATCCTAGTGTCCGGTCTAGGCTCACTCCTCCTATGCTCAACACATTTGAGTTAGGAGAAAGCGCTTGTGTGGAGTGAGCTCGCGGCGTGCGGATCGATAACCAATGATCAACTACTTAATTAGTCTATGTCCAACAACGAACTATAGGAGCATGCAAAGATAATTAGTGTGTTTGGACCTATTCTAATCGAATCAAGCAGGACCTACAATCTAAGGGCTCATTCCACAAAAGAAAGGAAAAAGGAAAACAAAACCGGAAAATGACAAGCGAGAAAATGCGATAAAACCGCGGTGAGCCCCCGGGTGAACAAACACCCGGAAATTAGGCCCGGTAGTGTCCAAGAGTCCAAGTGTCTAATGTACCTGTATTATTACAATTTAATAGGTCACTCTCTCACAAGAATAAAAAGCAACTAAACTACCACTCTCTCTCTCTCCTCCTGCTCTCTCCTGCCGGCCTGGCTAAAGAAAGGTCGGCTCCGCTTCCCGAGGATGCACCGGGTCACCTAAGCGGTTCGCCTCGCTCCGCGGTCCCTCGCAAGAAGACAAGAAAGGATGGTCAGAATAGCTCAATCAATATATATCAAAAATGTAAGAGATAGAAAATAAAGCGATAGTGGACAACAATCTCAAGCAAACAAAAATGCAAACTACTCACTGTTGCTCCCCGGCAACGGCGCCATTTGATAAACGCAGGATCGAGTGCGGTTGTATTGACTCACAAGGCGAGTCAACAGTCGGTGTTTGACCACACAAAATCCTGAATTTAATCCATGATTAACCCACACTAAAGATCAATAAATTAGAAATAATGTGGAGTTAAAATTTATTTTTAACTCTGCACAAATGATGTAAAGGGCAAGTATGCAGAGAGTTCGAACACAGGGAGCAAGCAGGGTAATTCAAACAAGTGTGCACAAGTGAATGTGTGTGATGTCTACACTAAGCAAGCAATCAAAGGAATTTTTGTGGGTTTTTAATTTTTTATTTTTTTTTTATTTTAATTTTTAATTTTGTATTTTGCTTTTTAATTTTCTGATTTTTATAATTTTATATTTTATATTTTTTTATTTCTTTTTTTCAATATTGGAATATAAAGACAAAGTAATAAAAGGCTAGATAAAGTATTTATAAAAATATGCAAAAATAACCAAAAATTCAGAAATAAAATATTTTTGGTATTTTTAGGATTTTTTACTGTTTTTGTGATTTTTTGGGTATTTTTCAAATGTTTTTGGTATTTTTAAATACTGAAATAGGAGAAAATAGTGAAAATTGTGCTGGCTGTGAGTAAAATGGGAGTTAAAAATAGCAAACAGCAACTAAAATTTTTCACACTAATTTTCAAATAAAGAGAACAAAATATAGAACAAACAAAAACTGAGTTTGTGATTTTTGGACTTTTCTTGATTTTATATATTTTTTTGAAGTTTTAGAGTGTTTTTAAATTTTTAGTGTTTTTCTTTTGAGATTTTTAGTGATTTTTGGACTGACACTAAAATATGGTAAAATAAACACTAGGGAATTTTTGTGGAATTTTTCGAGAGGTTTTAATATTTTTTTGGCATTTTCTAAGCTAGACAGTGCACAAAAAGCATGTTTTTGATTTTTAATAAATATAAAAATAAAATAAAATCGAAAACTAAAGTGTTGGTGTGGAAGAACAAGTGCACAGGAGCTTAAGTTCAAAATTTGAGAATTTTTGGAGTTAAAATGAGCCCTTAAATAATTACAACAAGCATCCAAATAATAAACAGGCCTGGTAGGGGTATATTTGTAATTTATCAAACATCCAGGGGCTCACATGCAAAATTTCCACGAAATTTTAAACTAAATATGCAATTTTCAAGACCAAAACTAAATTACAAAAGCTGCTGGGGCCTCAATACAAAATGTCCAGGCTACGCACGTGCTACATACGCGCCTAGCAGGGGCATACATGCAATATCCAAAAATGTCCGGGGCTGATATGCAAAAATCCCAAACTTTTACACTACGCGACAAAATTTTGGGATTATACTGAAATACCCCAAAGTCCGAGGGTACCCTTGCAAAATGCCCACACCTCACGTGAACTGGTCACGTGAGGTGACGTGGCAGGGGACCTAGATGCAAATAAGAAAACTACAGGGTTCTAATTGCAAATATTACAAAAATATTATACTGCAGATGAAAGTTCAACGACTAAAATATAAATACAAAATGCGCGAGGGTGTAGATGCAAAATACCCTCGGCGCGCGATCCAACGGCGATGAAGAAGCCACTTGCCGCGTGGCGCAATCTCGACGGCCGATGACGCTTTGACGATGGTCGGCTGAGATTAGATCGCTCGAGGACGATCTGACGGTTGAGGCGTGACGCGATCCAACGGCGGAGATCAGAACTGGGGCAGCGGCTCGATCGAACGGTGGAGGAGCGAGATGGAGGAACAGGGAAGAACGCCGGTGAGGCGATCTTCCCCGAGCTCGTTCTCGGGTCTCCGGCGGTGGATGGGCTCCAAAATCGAGCTGCGGACTCCTGGGAGGTCGAGGAAGATGCTGGGTTGCTCGAGTATGTCGGAGGTGCTTCGGAGTGCTGGCGCGAAAGCGGCGGAGCTCGGAGCTCCAGGTAGCTCCGACGAACCTCGCAAAACGGCCCCCAGTTGCTTTGACTACACGTTGACCTGCAAAAAGGGGTGAAAGGGTCCAGGGCAAACTGCCTGGACCCCACGGAGGTGAAATGGAGGTCGGAGGTGGTCTGTGGACGGCGAAGAGATGTCGGCCGGAGATGCGCTCCGGCGAGATGGGATGATCGGGCGATTCAGGCGATGAAACTCGGATTTTTTTGGGGGTTTTTGATCCTTAAGCTAAGGGGAATAAAATGAAGCGAAAAGAAGAGGAAAAAGGGGGTACCTCGAAGGCGGAGGACCTGAAGTTGGTGTACCTCGACGCCGGTGGTTGGCGGAGGTGGTGGAGCCGATTCGAGGCTTCCTCGACTCGCCTGAGGGCACGGCTGAGGAGTTGTCACCTCCAGCAGTGGAACGAGCACCAGAGGGAGGAGGATTAATGGCCAAGAAGGTTCAAATTTGAAAAGGAAGTCAAGGGGCTCTTTTGAAGGGTTGACGAGGAGGTCCCTTGATCGACGCGCAACTGGCGCGACAGTGATCCTCAGCCCAAGAAGATCCTTGGGCGAGCAAGAGGGATAGTAGGGGAACGAGTTTGCAGAAGAAGGTTTCGCGAAAGGATGAAAGTCCCCGCCTCGAAAAATCCGCAAAAGCGGGGAGAAAACGAGGTAGCAGAGCTACAGGGAGGGTAGGTCAGACTGTTGACCTTGGCCAACAGTTCTGGACTCCTGGTTGGTCCACGTGGACCAACCAGGAAAAACCCTAAAGAAATGTTTTATTAATTAATTTAAAATTAGAAAATAGTCGAATTAAATTATGATTATTTAATAAAAAAATATTCATTATTTTATGTAGTATTTTATTATGATTTTTAATTTATTTTATGAAGTATATTTTTATAAGTTCATTTTTTTAGCCTTATATAGGTATAATACCTATGTATTTAAGTTTTTAATTTTTATTTTGTGTATTTTAATTTCATTATTTTTATTTATTATTTTATAAAATTATAGAATACTTTTATATGCACAAATATATTTTTATTTTAATTTTCTTATATGTTTTGTATAATTAATAAATTATAAGAGTGTGTTGTATAGGTTTGTACATAGGTCTAATACCTAGGTATTAAATATACATTTATTTTTATTTTGAATTCTCTTTGCATTTTTATTCTAATTTTAATGCACATAATTATTATAAGTAATTTTTACAAGATTATAAAAATATAAAAATATAAAAATAATGAATAAAAAATAAATTGAATATTTTAATCTGTACAGGTATACAATGTGGGTCCAAAACTCAACTTTCAAATCGTAGCTCCGCCAAATGCGAAACCACCATTGGATAGATTATTTTATTCTATATACAATTAAAGGTGAGTATGCTGCATTTGGAGTTGTCAGTTGTGAGATATGGGTCTGGGAAGTTGGGATTCTGGATTCTTATTCAGACCATAACTTTTTATCTGTACATTATTTTTCAGTGAAATCAATTTTGTAATTTTCCTTGTAATATTATCTACAACTTTCATGTAAAAAGTTTCTTTATTTGATGTATAAAAAGTGGAACCAAAAATAGGTCCCAAAATGACTAAAGAATGAATAGAATTTATAGGTATTTTATCTGTATCTCTGACCTTATCTCCCCCTACTTTATTCCTTGTCGACCTATTCATCAAGATGCCTAGGTCTCGGGGTTTCGGGTCATAAAATATTTACAATATTTTATTCTTTTTCTTTTCTTTATTTATTCTATAATTTTGGCTTTAATTACAGCATTTTATACATTATATAGATGCACATGCATGAATGCTAAGATGCTCTATTTAAGGGTATTTACAGGCATTTGCTAGGGTTTTTGATGCCAAAATGAGAGAATAAAGATGATGAAATGTGGATTCATCACTCATCTCATCAATACTACAGTTTTGAAAGTGATGTGCTGATCATATTCATTAGAGGGTAGAGATGAAGTGCAATATAGCGCTTAAATCTTTCAAACTAGGGAATTGTGGATTATTAAGTTCAAATCCTAATGACTAAGGTTGGCTAACTCAGACTCTTAAGATTTCAGAGATCAAGTGTCCTTAAATCCTCAAGCCTTGAGTGAATGTGAATGTGTCAGGAATACACCGACTCCTCGGTTAATGAATTTTTTATTTTTTATTTTTGCAATTTTTTATGGTTTTAAAATTTATTAACATTCTTCAGAGTGATAATGGCTGGACCAGACTCATATGAATAGTTACATCTACTTCAAGCCAGTATATGTGTAAGTACGGACCGTTAGACGGACTGTGTTACTTGAGGACTGAGCCATATACAGTGTCTTCTAAACCACCTACTTTGCTAAGGGAGATCGAAGTTCCCTCGCTGAAGAGTAGCTACTCATTTAGGCCAAGTAGTCATAGCCTCAACCAAAGCAAATTTTTAATTTTTCGAAATTGTATGGAGTTTTAGAAAAAGGTTGATTTTATTTATAAAAAGGGTAATCCCTCAATTTTTAAGAAAAAGTTTTTACGAGAATTTTTACAGAACTCCGTTCACAGGTCAACTTAAACCAAGCCCAAAAAGATTTTCAAAATTTAAAACATGAGCTATGGCTAAAGTGTTGAACATGTGAGCCCTGGGCGAACCATTCCTACAATAAATATTATTGTAATGCTAGATATATCAATAAAAGTTATTGGTTTATTTCACTCCCTATCTGAAATTAAGTGAATGAATGTACTATAAGGTCCCTCTATACAAATAGGGTTATGTACCATGGTTGTCTTGACATCATAAAGCTGTTGATTCAATTGCTGAATCATAGAGGTTGGCGATGAGGACTCATCAAGCACCGTCAAAGGATCATCAAGATGTGATCTTCACCCTGAGTGGGCGATGACAATCCTACCTCTAAAGGATGATATCTGACCGACCTCTTGATGCAGATCCTCTGCATAGGAATAGAGATTCGTAGGTGCAGATTAGTTAGGTCAAAGAGTTGACTTAACGAGATCGAGATAACCAAATTCCTACATTGTATGCTGTCACGATATAGGCATACATCCTCTAACCGGAGACATATGTGTTACTATATGTCGGAGTATGTATATTTGGTAGCAATAAGTTGATGACCTAATCAAGATCTAGATACTGGCGAGCTGGTGTGCATATAAGGGCATATGAGTAATACGATCTCTCAAAGGGATCATACAGGTTCACTTCTGAACCGAAAGACATGAGCTCACTCATGAGATAATGGGCATCGATAAATTCCGTGCATGGGCGTCTAGCTTATGAAGCTTGACATAATTTAGAGGTATGATATATGCTTTTGGAAATTATATGATCGATACCAAATCCCAATGATTAAATGAGAATCTTAGTGATAAAACCCTAAAGGTGACAGTCTAAAAGAGATCTATAACTTTGGATTTATTCAAGGTCTTCCAGTATGCAGGATGTACATGTATTGGGAATACCTGAGGGAGATGTGATCATAAACGATTGTATAACCATGACGCTTCCATTCCAAGGGAGTGATGAAACATGTCTGGATTTTAGTGACTACTCCCAATAGAGAAGTAACTTGATCTTAGTCTAAGTGTTGAACATTGATATGAATAAGATTCAGATGCAATGAGAAGATTAAGTTTACGGACTTGATTTAATCAAGCATCTATGAGAGGTCCATAAGATCTATATTTGAGATATGATCTCAATGCCCAAATCACTATACGTGGAACAATAAAATCACCATGTCCTTATCTCCAAGTATCTGCTGAGAAAGCACAAGATGATGATAATTAAATGAGATTTAATTATCAAGAATAATATGAATAAGATTCATATTATGAGAATGATTATCCAAGATAATGAAATGAGATTTAATTATCAAGAAAATGTAGATTGTGGATAGTACTATCCATGCTATCCATAATATCAGTTTATATTATAAATATGATTTATAATATATTAGAGAGAGCACATTTGTAAATAATATTTATTAATTGATTGTTAATGTGAATTGGATTCACATTAAGCAATTAATTGGAAATGTAATTTACATTTTTGTTTGGGTTGTGAATGTGATTCACAATTTTTTCAGTGGCATGATTTAAATATTTGATAGTTAGTTTGGAATTAATTTAGTGAATATATTTGCAATAAATTTTGTTAAAAAAATTAAAAGATAATATAAAAAGGAGATAAAAATCCCCAAATAAAAGGGTGGCGTCACCCTTGAATTGGTCATGGGTGATGACCCCCCCCCTTTAGGAGAGGATTATTATCCTTTTTTTATTATCTTGTGATAATTAATTTTATTGAGTTAAATTATGTCGATGATAATGCAATATATGTTTAATTTAATATAAATTAATAAGTTGTTGTTTTATTAAACAACAATGATCATGGCCATTGATTGAAAACACAAATCTATCTAACCATTGATTTTGTGTGTTCCATGGATTGTGATTCATGGACTCCCAAACTAATATATAAGAAGGGGCAGCCCTAGCCCTTGAAAATACACGTCTACTCTCTCTCTCTCTATCCTCATTCTCACGTCATCTTTCTCTCTGTAAGGGTGGCCGTCCACCTTAAGTTTGAGAGAATTGCGGTGGTAGTTTGTCATCGTGTTGTCACCTCGATTGCTCGTAGATCTCCGTCTTCTTTGGAGCTTCTTGCACAAGAAGGAGACGTAAGATTTCATTGGACGAAATCAGGAGATTCAAGGCTTGGATCTTCATCGTGGATTGCGGGAAGCACGCATCTCATCATCGCGCCTGCAAGTGCCATCTTCGTGGATCGGACTTGAGTCAGGAGGATCTCTTGCTTTAGAGATCAAGTGATCGCAACCACACTTCAAGAGGTATTTATAATACTTTGTGGTTAGATGAAACAATCCAAGAAATGTTCTTGGGATCATGTGGTTTCATCATATGATTTAAATTTTTTAAATTCTGATGCACCGAGCAACTAGTGCAACTAGTCGCTCCGATCGCATTAGATGCGATCATCACGCTTTCGAGTGATATTAGAGACAGGTTGGAGGTTTCTGATATGATCCATATACCTAAGAAGATTTGGGCTCGTTAGGGTTCATGAAAATTTTATTGCATTTCTATTTTCGCAACCTTGTTTTGTGATAATTTTTGGCCCTTTTTAAAATGTTTAAACCTGAAAATATCAACAGATAATGTATACCATTAAATAAGAAAAATGTGAAATTTGAGTTTGCGTAATTTGGATTCCGTTTTCTCAAGATATGATCGTTTTATTTAACATATATCCACTATTTCGGGGATGGTGGTTAGTGACGTAATTAAAAAGTTAATTACGGGTTCTAAATGCCTGAAAATGCATAATTGTCATTAGGGTTCTGTTTTAAATCAATCTGGCGAACCAAATAAATTTAGTTTGCAGTAATTGGATTTAAATTGATCGAGTTATGTTGATTTTAGTGAGTAGTGGTCACTGCTGGAAATTAACAAACTTGATCATGAACCTTGAGATAGTCATTCAAATAAATTGATGAAAATTAATTGTTAATTTTCTGAAATGATTATTGATAAATATTTGTGAAATATTTAAAGATAATAATTATTTCCTTGAATGACATTGCATTAACCAAAATGATAAGATAGTTGATCTTGACCACAATTGGTTGATATGAAATCACCAAAAAACATTGTTTTCATGCAAACCTCTAGTTTATCCTACAATAGTTGTAGGATAACTTTTACATGCAAAACCCTCTTGTTTGAATAGGATTGGGATTTGTTTAGCAGATCTCCTTACAATATTATCAAAATGGTTTTGATGAATATTATATGGTATAACTTCGGTTAAAAAATCAATGAACATCTCAAGTAAAAAGTGAATAACTCGGCATTATTTTTTCTCGAGGCGGATATGGTGCCTAGTCGGGGAGTGTTGGGGTAGCAGGTTGCACCGTGTGTGGTCTATCCCACTCCCATCAGTACTAACCATGACAACGGGTAGGGAACGAATGATGCTTGAGAGATCAGGATGTATTTTTCTAATTATTAAAATTCAAACAATACGTATTTTGAGATTATACCATCCATTCAAGTAACAAAACAAGTTTGTTGGTTGATTAAATTAGATTAATAATTGATTTAATATGATTAAATGAATTATGTCCAATTAAAAGCACTCTATTATGAATAGATGTGCATTTCCCTTGGAAGAATTAATTACATGAATAGATTCATAGTAATTAATCAAAATTTGAATATGAGGTGGAGGATCACATAAGTGATATCCATGGTCTCCCGTCAAGGCGAAGGGTTTCGTCGCCAGGGGTTGTATATAGGAGACGCATGTCCGAAGTGACAGCTCCTCATACAAGTTCACCTAAATCGGGCTTTTTGCTTCTCAAAAGAGTAAGTCCGTATGCGTAGTGACCTCAATATCAGTTCCTCGTATTATTGGGGCGATATTAGATTGTGCATAGCGAGTATTAAGCATGTTGACGGTTTGTTCTATTAGAAACAAGTAAACATCATCTTAGGGGTGGTGGGTTCGGGTGTTAAAGACCGAATTGGGAAATACAAGTTGGACTTGCATGGTGGAATGAGTTCCCGCTTCTTTTTATCTAAGTTACAGATTCTCATATTATTGGGATGTAACAAGGATAAGAAAGGAGATCCCAGATCTTGCTAGAGATATAGCGGTAAGTATATCACTTACTTTGAAAGTGATTAAGGGAATGAACTTTCAAAGTCGACATGGCAAGACTAATTTGATTAAAAAAATCCTTAATCAAAGAATTTAGTAAGTATATAATTCTTTATATATTCTAATATAGTGCATTCTTAATTTCAGACAATGAAGTCCATGAACCCTCTCAGTAGACTTCTGGAGGTCAACCAGTTGACCGGACCAAATTATAAAGATTGGATCCGTAATTTGGAACTTGTTCTCTCAGCTGAGCGCATAAGTTATGTGCTTACTGAGGAAAAGCATGAAATCCCTAAGACAAAGGAAGAAAAGAAATATAATGACAGGTATGATGAAGATCAGGTCTTGGCTAGATGCTACATCATGGGTTCACTCTCCAATGTTCTTCAGAAGCAACATGTGGAGATGAGCACAAGCTAGGAGATAATGCAGAATCTGGATGATATATTTGGTGACATAAACCGCACCCAGCATTATAATATTATGAAAGAACTCGTTCACTGCAATGCAATAAGGGTCTTCAGTCCGAGAACATGTACTCAATGTTGGACATGCGAGCCCACGACGAGCCATTGTGCAATAAATGTTATTGCAATTCACTCCTTAATCTAAAATGAAGAATAACTAATTTGCATAATAGGTCCCTTAGTGCAATTAGGGTTATGTACTATGGCAATCTTAATGATCATACAGCTGTTGATTCAATTATTGAATCATAGAGACTGGTGCTTGGATGAGTATCTAAAGAGTTAGATTGAGGACTCATCAAGCATCGTCAAATGATTGTTAAGAGATGATCTCCAGCCTGAGTAGGAGATAGCAATCCTTTCTCACATGGGTTGATATCTGATTGACCTCTTGATGCAGGTCCTCTGCATAGGAATAGAGATTCGGAGGTGTCGGATTAGTTAGGTCAAAGAGTTGACTTAACGAGATCGAGATAACCAAAGTCCTATGTCGTATGCTGTCACGATATAAGCACGCATCCTTTGACCAGACAAATGTGTTACTATATGTCTGAGTATGTACATTTGGCAGACCAATAGGTTGATGACCTAATCAAGGTCTATACACTGACGAGCTGGTGTGCATATAAGGGCATATGAGTAATATGATCTCTCAAAGGGATCATACAGGTTCATTTACTAAACCAGAAGACATGAGCTCACTCATGAGATATTGGGAAGAATCAAATTCCATGCATGGTCGTCTCGCTTTGGAAGCTTGACTGAATTTGTAGGTTTGATATGTACTTTTGTAAAGTATATGATCAACACCTGGGTATGATATATGCTTTTGGAAGTATATGATCGATACCAACTCCCAATGATCGAATGAGAAAATGTAATGATAAAATCCTGAAGGAGATAGTCTAAAAGAGACCTAATACTTTGGGTTTATTCTAGATCTTCCAGTATGTAGGATGTACAGGTATTGGGAATACCTGAGGGTAATGTGATCATAAATGATTGTATAACCATGACGCTTCCATTCCTAGGGAGTGATGAAACGGGTCTGGATTTTAGTGACTCCTCTCGTAGAGAAGTGATCTAATCTTAGTCCAAATGTTGGACATTGATCTGAATGTGATTCAGATACAATGAGAAGATTAGATCTATGGTCTTGATTTAATCAAAAATTTATAGGAGGTTCGCAAGATCTGGATTTGAAATTTGATCTCAATATCCAAGTCACTATACATGTAACAATACAATCACCATGTCCTTATCTCCAAGTATCCATGGTGAAAGCGCATTATCCTTGAAAGAGTTCATGGATAATTTCATTGTTGATATATGTATCCAAACATCAAGAAAATTGATAATTAAATGTGATTTAATTATCATGGATAATATGAATTTGATTCATATTATAAGAAGAGTTATCTGAGATAGATAAATGTGAATTAATTATCAAAGATGTGAATAATGTGAATGTGATTCATATTATTTTGGCACATGAGAATAGAGATCCAAGATGATTAAATACAATTTAATTATCGTGGATATGAATAATATGCACTATCCATATTAATCATATATATTATAAATGTAATTTATAATATATTAGAGAGAGCATATTGTGATTTATATTTGTTAATTAATTATTGATATGAATTGGATTCACATTGGATTATTAATTAGAATATAATTTACAATTTATTTTGGGATGTGAATTTGATTCATATTTTTTCAATGGCATGATTGCAATATTTCACAAGATAATTATGAATTATTTTTGTGAAATAATTTACAACAATTATTGTTGTAAATCCTGAAGATATCATGAGATAATGGTATCTCATGAGATAATGAGATCTCATGAGATAATGACATCTCATGAGATGTTGGTAGTCGTCCCCCCTTTTATGGGATATGGTTTATCTTTGCATTATCTCCAAGGATAATTAATTGATTTGATTTGAATTTAAATAAATTGATTTATCGATATATATTGAATTAAATTAAATTAATTGTTGTTGTGTTTTTACAACAAGATCATATCCATTGAAAGAAACACAAATCAATCTCAACCATTGATTGTGTGTTGTCCATGGATTGGGATCCATGGACTCCCAAAATCCTATATAAAAAGAGACACCCCTTGCTCTTCTAAATATACAATGATGAATGCTTTCTCTCTCTTTCTCTTTTTCCACACGCCAAGCCTCTCTCTCTCTCTCTCATAGTGGTCGTCCACCATGGAGCCATTGTGAGAGTCGTCATCGATGCAGCATCGTCGTTATGCTGCCGGATCATTTACTCGTGGATTTCCATCTCCTTCGGTGCATCTCGCTCGTGAATAATATGTTGGATCTCGTGTGACGAGATCAGGAGATTCATCGCTTGGATCATCAACATGGATTACGAGAAGGACGTGTCTCATCAACGTACTCGCAAGCATCTCCTCCGTCGGATCGGACTTGAGACAAGAGGTTTCTTCGTTTAAAGACTCGATCGTAACCACAATTCAAGAGGTAAACCTTATACCTAATTGTGGTTTATATGAAATAATCCAAAAAAGAATTGGTTTCATCATATTAAAAATTTAAATTCTGTTGCATCGAGCAACAAGTACGACTAGTCGCTCCCGATTGCATATGATGCGATCCACATGCTACCGTGATGCGCTTGAGGATTCTTCCCATATCCTTCAAGTGGTATCAGAGTCAGGTTTACGGAGGTTTTGGATATGATCCATGAACATACGAAGATTTGGGCTCGTTTGGGTTCGTGAAGATTTTAGCATTTCAATTTTCGCAGCCCTGTCTTGTGATAAAATTTTGACCCTGTTTAAAACGTTTAAACATGAAATTTTAAATTGAATAATGTTCCCCATTAATTAAGGAAATGGTAGGATTTGAGTTTACGTGATTTGGAATCCAATAACTCAAGATATGATCTTTTTAATAACCATATGTCCACTGTTTCGGGGACGACGATTAGTGACGTAATTAAAGAGTTAATTACGGATTCTAAATGCCTAGAAATGTATAATTATCACTTGAATTCTATTTTAAATCAAATTAGTGAACAAAATAAATTTATTTTGCATTAATTGGATTTAAATTGGTCGAGTTATGTTAATTTTAGTGAGTAGGGGTCACTACTAGAAATTAACAAACTTGATCATGAACCTTGTGATTGTCATTCAAATAAATTAATGGAAATTAATTGTTAATTTTTTGAAATAATTATTGATAAATATTTGTGAAATATTTAAAGATGATAATTATTTCCTTGAATGACATTGCATTAACCAAAATGATAAGATAATTGATCTTGATCACAATTGGTTAATATGAAATAACTAACAAACATTGTTTTCATGAAAAACTCTAGTTTATCCTACAATAGTTATAGGACAACTTTTACATGCAAAAACTTGTTTCTTGAATAGGATTGGGGATTTGTTTAGCAAATCTCCTTATAATATTATCAAAATGATTTTGATGAATATTATATGGTATAACTTCGGTTGAAAAACCGATGAACATCTCAAGTACAAAGTGATTGACTCAGCATTCTTTTTTCCAGAGGCAGATATGGTGCCTAGTCGGGGAGCGTTGGTGTAGAAGGTTGTACCGTGTATGGTTTGTCTCACTCCCGTCGGTACTGGCCATGACAGCGGGTAGGGAACGAATGATGTTTGAGAGATCATGATGTATTTTCTAATTATTAAAACTCGAATAATACGTATTTGAGATAATACCATAATTCAAGTAACAATTAAGAATTTTTGTTGAATATTAATTGGATCATTAATTTAATATGATTAGACTAATTGGAATCCAATTAAAAGCTAAACACTCTATTTTTAATTGAGTTGTTATTTTCCTTGGAAGAATTAATCGTAATGAATATGATTCATAATGATTATTAAAATTTGAATATGAGGTGGAGGATCACATAAGTGACATCCATGGTCTCCCATCAAGGCGAAGGGTTTCATCGCCAGGGATTGTATATAGGAGACACATGTCTGAAGTGACAGCTCCTCATACAAGTTCACCTGAATCGGGCCTTTTGCTTCTCGAAAGAGTAAGGTCGTATGTGTAGTCACCCCAGTATCGGTTCCTCCTATTTTTGGGGCGATATTGAATTGCACATAGCGAGTATTAAGCATGTTGACAGTTGGTTCAATTAACAATGGGTCAACACCACCTTAGGGGAGGTGGGCTCGGATATTAAAGACCGAATTGGAAAATGCAAGTTGGACTTGCAAGGCGGAATGAGTTCCTGCTTCTTTTTATCTGAGTTGTAGTTTCTCATATTATTGGGATGCAACAAAGATAGAAAAGGAGATCCCAGATATTGCTAGAGATATGATGGTAAGAATATCTCTTACATTGAAAGTGATTACGGGAATGAATTTTCAGTGTTGACAAGGCAAGACAACTTTGATATAAAATTCCTAAATCAAATATGTATATGTAATATATACACTTATGCAAATTTCTTATTTCATATAATCCTTCATTAAACCCACTCAATTTTATACTCAATTATAACCAATAACTTGTCATGTATTGGATCCATGATCAAGATATTGGACTTGCAGTTGGACACATATTGTATGTGGTTGCAATGTGCAAGTTTCCTCATAATAATGAGGAGTGACAATTAAATAGATAATAGGACTACAACCCTAGGGTTTGTATGTCTCTTTAGTCTTGATCTTTCATCGAGTGTACTTTGGAAGTGACATGTCGATGATGATCGTAATTGTCAAATTAATCCTTATAAAATCAAAGAAGATGTTTTGACATACATATGTGCTCTAGACATTTAATTATGAATGACATGGTTCTCTGCATTATGTAGAATGGTAGCTCGAAAGAGATGATGTCTTCAAAATGTTTGAATGCATGCCTGAACCAAAGTTTTTGAGTTAAGATGGATGTAGAAATGATGAGTGTCATCATTCTACTGTCTATACTCAAGTAATTCATGAAGCTTCATAATAATCATATTGTATGAATTAAATAAAGCATATGTAAATGTTTAAATCTTTCATTTTGAAATCCTTTTGAATTAAACATAAGAGATCCTTTATCTTAAGCAATGGTTGTTTATAGATGAAGGGAGCGCAGTGGAAGCATGGATTGGACCTGAGTAAGAAGGAAAGTCAAAGAGTTGACCTACTTCTATGAGTTCCATATGGCATCCAGATAGGCAGATGAATGCCAATACTGCAATGAGTCGATGTATTGATAGTATGACTATCTGGACTATCTAGGATCCTTAGAGAAGGACTCGGATAGTGCATCAAAATAATCTACATTTAATCATTGAAATTGACTTTCTTATAAGATATGATCAAAGTCTAAAATTGTATCTCATTCTTTTAATGACATTTGCAATTGTTGCATATGTTGTAGAAGATTAATAAATTTGATCTTAAGGTTTAACAGTCATCTATATGTGAATCGATACAATTGTTGCAACAATCTTCATAGGATAGATAGACTTCATATTTTCAGTGGAAGAGCCTTTGATCTTAGAGAATATCTCTATGACCTAGATATTAGAATACATTCATTATTGGAGATGAACATGTATTCTGAAATAGATCTATCATAAAGAGTTATGATAGTAGACTCTACTAAATTAGAATATTAATGAAAGGTTCATTAACATTTCTAATACTGAAAATTAAACCTTAATAGATCAATAGGAGGATGAAGATCATTTGACAATGATCTAGCATCGAGTCTTGGACATATGGCTATTGATATGATCGATAGACTAGTGAGATATTGAACTTTAGAATGTCTAAAGGTTCAAATCTTATGTACTTGTGTAATGTACTCAAAGTAAATATGTTCAATACACTCTTCTCTGATAATTGTGTAAGATGCCAAGGTATTCAATATCTTATACATATTGATGTATGTGGATCATTTGTATCATAATAAACATTGATGATATGTGATATAATTCAATGATTATTTGTGATATAAGTTTCCTTCCTTTCACCTTAGAAACCTTTGAAATGTTCAAAGATTTCATAATTTTGGTTTAGAACCAAAGTTTGAAGAAAGATGAAATGAATTTGATCTAACCTAGATAGCAAGATCTATTAGATGAATTCAAGGAATACCTTATGGAGATAGGAATATCATTCCTATCTGACTTCTCCTAATACACCTAAACTCAATGGAGTTGTAGGGAGATACAATTAGATCATGTGTGACATTATTTGACAATGATTAATCTTAGCATAGTTATCTCTTAGTTTCCAAGGTATATATGTAGCAGAGACTACAATATATATGCTTAATAAGGTTCCATGCAAGTAAGCTAGAATCTAGCACCAGAGAGTGCTACTTCATTAGGAAAATAAAGAATGGTATTGGATGCCTGCTTTATGATCTTGAGATTCTTAAAGAATTTCATCTCTCAGAATATGATTCTAAGATGATGACTTTTTTGAGAATCAAGATGAAAATGAAGTGAAGGAACTCATTGAATCTTGAGAAGATAATGAGGCTCCTTAAGTCGGAAACTAAAAGGACAACTAAAGATGACATATTAATACCTCTTCAAATGAGTTTGAAGATGAATTCCATGTGCCAGATAAGTCTGACAATGATCTGACTTCATATGATGAAGCTTCTGAAGAATCATGACATGGAGAGAAGGATGTTAGCAGTAAAGTCTAAATGTAGACTTCATATACAAGTGTTGTATATGGACCCTCGAGGATCCATCTATAAGGGTAATACCCGTTAAGATGTAAATCACTACAGGCGGGTGGGTCTAAGGGGACGGTCAAAGACCGTCCTCTTTGTCCGTATAACTGTCCCCTTTGATCAAAGGGTACGGTTCTTAAACCGTCCCTTCAGCCACCGTATCATTTGACTAAATGGGACGCTTCTGACAACCGTCACATTTAATGAAACATTGGGGACGGTTGTAACCGTCCCTTATACGATTACTATTAGGGATGGGTGCAACCGTCCCTACTACCTATTGTATTAGCGACGGTTAACAACCGTCCCTAATGGTCATCAACATTTTGAGACGGCCCCAGAAAACTTTTGGGGACGGTTATCCCCGTCGCATACGTTTGTATGTAGGGACGGTTGTAACCGTCCCTTCTACTCTGCAGGTCTTTTGCGACGCCAACAGAAGCCTGCAGATTCTATAGCGACACCAACAGAAGAGTATTAGGGACGGTTGTAACCGTCCCCTTTTCCAGTAGCGTCTATAGCGACGCCAACAGAAGGGTATAAGGGACGGTTTCAACCGTCCCATCTGCGCTGAACCTTTGGGGACGGTTATCACCGTCGCATACGTTTGTATGTAGGGACGGTTGTAACCGTCCCTTCTACTCTTCAGGTCTTTTGCGACGCCAACAGAAGCCTGGAAGATTCTATAGCGACGCCAACAGAAGAATATTAGGGACGGTTGTAACCGTCCCCTCTTCTAGTAGCGTCTATAGCGACGCCAACAGAAGGGTAGAAGGGACGGTTTAAACCGTCCCCTCTGCGCTTTGTTAGCGATGCCAACATTACCGTAATGGGGACGGTTATAACCGTCCCCAAAAGTCTTCATGAACTGTTCTGGCTGGGGGAACGTTCCTGTAGCTCTATAGGGGACGGTTACAACCGTCCCCAATACACCATGACAGGAAAAAAATCATATATTCTTGGTTCTTCCCTACATCCTCTGCAAAACAACTAACCACAACATTCAACATCCAAACATTATGAATATCATAAACTCAACATTCAACAACACAACATTAAGAATCAAACAACACAACATGAATATCATTATGATGAAACACAATCATAAAGTCAACATGAAGAATCCTTACAATCATAAACTCAACATTAAGAAACGGTAGGAAGTCTACATAATGTTATGCATTAATAAAAAACATTACAATAAAAAGATCGAAATTAAACTAAGATGTACTACATCCATGCTACCTACTCAGATGCGCCACTCCCGTCACTCTCATCGGTCTCCTCCTCACTCTCCTCATCGTCGCCGAGATGTGCAGGTTGTATAGGGGGCGTGGCTTGGCTTTGAAGACGGCTTATTAAGAACATGACATTCGCCATGTCCATACGCATCCGGGCCATCTCTGCATCTTGTGCAGTCATCTTCGCCTTTACTTCGCGCAGCTCCCTCTCCATCTCTCTTTCTCTCTGGCTTCCCTGCGAGGAAGACTGCGACCCACCAGCACCACCCATTCCGTACCATGTACGGATCGTTTCGCCCCGTCCTCCGCAACGGATGCGTCCACTGTGTTCTGGACCAGTGGCTTGACGGAAGGCATCATCGGCCGTCAACGGGGAAGTGCTCGTCCTCGTGCTATCCAACGAGGAGGTGGTAGAGAGCCTAATCATTTCTTCCTGCATATAAGAAATATAAAATAATTTCAATATATATTACCATAAGTAATCCTTTAAGTAAAAATTGCATTTATACTTACAAGAATTGGTGCGTAGGCGTCATCAACCCACTGCACCTCTCCTCCTAAGTCTCGGCTCTTTGACCCAGCAAAAACCTCTATGCGGGTCATTTCTCTTTCATTTTCCCTCAACTTTAAAAAGTAAAAAAACTTCTTAAAATTGTTTTAAGACTCAAAATTAATCGTTGTAAATATTTTTTAAATACTTACAAAGTCGTCCTTCAGTTGGTTGGTGTTCTTCCTTCCCATCTTATGCGTCGACCTAAACTCTTTCGAACGATTCGCCGTATTCTTGGAAGAAATCGACTGAAATTTAACAAAGTCAGTATAAAAATAAAATAAATAATTAAGAAAACTATATACATACCGCAAAATCCTCACTGGACCAAAAATTAGTCAGCTCCCTCCATTGCTCTGGTGTAACACCAGGAGGGATATTCTGCACAAGCTGCTCATATGGAATCTGGGGGTTGAAGTACTACAAATGGAGAAATAAATATCATCAATATCTAAATCTTTTGATATTAAATAATAATAATAATTTTACCTTAGCCTTTATGCGTCCCTTGTATCGACGCAACAACTCAGCAGCATGAGATAAAATCTGAGAATCGACATGGATATTTCGTTCCCATGTAAATACAGCCTGATACAACAAATATAATAACGATTAGCTCAATAAAATTAAGAAAATGTTTTAGGATTTTAGAATACCTCCAGATCAGCAAGTATGGCTGCCTTGACAGCATAAGGAAGCTGTCAGAAGTCGTGGGTGGTGATGGGGACGCGCGCACGGGCAACCTGGCCAAGGTAGCTCTGAAACTCCATGGAGTTCTCTCCATCCGCATCTCCGCCAACAATGCGTACATGTAACGTCTGCCCTGGTGCAAGACGGTCTAAAAATCTACGCTGAGACGGTCCACGCCGTCTCTGTGTAGCTCCACTACCTGCATCAGAAGAACCGCCCTGTGGCTGCTGGGGAGGTTCAGGGACCTCCCGAATACGTCTAGGTCTAGGAGCCATGTCTGAAATTTAAAAGAGTTATTTCAAAAATATACATTTCGATAGATGACAATAATTTCAATAATAGAAATTGAAAATAAAAAAACATTATCTGAATTGCTAGTTCCAAGTTCCAACGTCGTTGTCTAATACCTCATGGAAAAAATCATTGGAGTTATTTTGATATGCAACATCATTGTCTAGTGCATCTTCCTCTTCGTTTGTGTCGAAGAAATCTCTCGGTGTTATTCTAATTGGTATTATCCATCCACTAACTGAGTTATCTGGAACATAAAAGACCTGTTCGACCTGACTGGCAAGTGTATACGGTTCATTTGTTTGTAACCGACCTTTTTGCTTTAAAGAAAGAACCCCATTTCTATCCTTCTTGTAACCTACTCCAACTCCGACCCACATCGAACCAGATGCAATGAAATAGAACACACCTTGCATCATGTGTAAAACTGATTTCTAGTATATCAATAATCTCGCCATAGTATCCGCCAATTTCAGCATTGAGATCAGCCTTCACTATTACTCCTGAAAGTTGTGACGCTTTATTTTCATCAATTGACTTCTTTCGAAATCTAAACCCGTTAACGATATAGCCAGAATGTGATATTATTAATGAGTATGGACTCATGTGAATTATATCCAGATTTGCGCTCCACCATTCATCTTTGGTAACTTTTAATAGTTCAATTTTATCCCCGAACCATTTTCAGAAAGTCTGATTTGCTAGTGGTTGTTGACTGAAACTCTTCGAAGAAAGAATCAACCTCCGTCTACTTGCATCAAAATATAATAATGAATAAGATCTCTTTCATTGTCTGAAATACTACGACGGGTACTCTTTAGGATAGCTCGGCCATTTTGTTGAAAAATCCAAAGTTTATTTGGATCTTCTGTCTACAACTCACCATCATTATTTCGTTCGAACCTATCGAATCTAATACTCTTTCCATCACCCATATACATGTCATAAAATGTGATACATTCTTCACATAAATATCCTCGGCAATACAACCTTCAGTTGCAGCTTTGTTAAATACCATATTCTTTAATTTCCGTATATTATATGTAACAAGTATCACAGGCCAAATAGAGTAACTCGTACTCATATTTCCGAATGGATTAAAGCCGTCAGAAGCAAGACCCAATCGTACGTTTCTTACTTCTTCAGAAAACGATGGATACATTTCATCAAACTTGCTCCACTCCTCTGTATCTGATGGATGTCGCATAACACCGGTTACATCTTTCTTTTTGATATACCTGTGACATATCATCATTTTAGTTGTTATTTCGTATGAATACAATCGCTGTAATCGGGGAATCAAAGGAAAGAACCCGTAAAATCTTCTCCGATTTTTTCCTCTTCGAATCATTATCATTATTCTTATATCTGCTACTTTTGCAGTCAGGACATGTATCTAACTTTGAGTAGTCCTTCCAATATAAAATGCAGTCATTCGGACAAGCGTCAATTTCTCGTAGTTCAGTCCAAGTGCACGAAATCTAGACTTAGCATCCTTCCAGTCCTTTGGAAAGTTTTCTGGATTATTTAATAATGTCTTATCAAAAGTAAGACATATGTCATCGTAACCGTTGTACACCGATTCTTCACTTTTATCTTAAACATCTCCAGAAGAAAACGTAATCGAGACATTTTGACTCCCTGAGCATAATGGCTTCCTCTGCATCTTGTAATTTTTCAAGCAACGTATCCGGAAGCGAATCCATCATTTCATCGGTGTCATGTCCTCGAAGGTTATCTACCATCTCAAATATAGCATCACGGTCTTGTATTTCTGAGACATCTCTTTCAGTATCACCGTGAACATTATTATCTTCTTCTAAATTAACTCCTTCACCATGATATGTCCAATTCATATAATGTAGCCAAAATCCATTTAATATCAAATGCTCGTAAACTATGGCTCGATTTTGGGTCAAAGTATTTTTGCAACTTATGCAAGAACAATGTATCTTATCTCCTTCACCTCCTACAATATGATAGTGTGATTCATATCGAAAAGCCCAGTCTATAAATCCGATAACTCCTTTATTATATGTCCGATAGTCATCGAATCTTTTGTTCATCC
This sequence comes from Ottelia alismoides, assembly GCA_037367405.1. Classification (NCBI taxonomy): domain Eukaryota; kingdom Viridiplantae; phylum Streptophyta; class Magnoliopsida; order Alismatales; family Hydrocharitaceae; genus Ottelia; species Ottelia alismoides. Next base: position 282,730 of record JAZKJV010004925.1, on the reverse strand, counting down.
ACTTTTGTCCATTGCCTAAAGGTAAGATCCAAAGTTAATTTCAAAATGTTTGGTAATGTTCATAACAACAACATGACATCATTATTAACTAGGGTAGCTAACAGGTTTTACAACCTAACTAAATATTATGTGGCACACTTGGCCTTCGATCCAGAGAGTCCGGTCTCGGTCTACCCCTCCTCCTCCCGACAAATCGGGTTCAGGAGCAGCGCTTGGCAGGGCAGGCTGCGGCACGTAGGATCGAAGGAAAATAAATCAGCTATACACAAATATTCTATCATCACACACCCCCAAATCTCCCACACACACCCCCATCTCCCACACACAAAATCACACTCTATACACAAATATTCTATCGTCATCCACACATATACATACAATTTACACATAAACATACACACACATAGTAATCTCACATTTGCAACCCTCACATATACATCTACTTAATGAACAAATATACATCATACACCTTTACACTCGCATCATACCTCTACACGTTCACATCATAAACCTTCACATTGACATCATACCTCTACGCATTCAGAGCATACAACTTCTCATTCACATCATACATCTACACCTTTTGGTGTTTGTATAACAATGAACATGGTTTATCCATCATACCACCGCATCTATACATACTACCCTCAAACTCAAATCTGTACACCTTGACATACTATCATCACATTCACATCTATACACCATCATTCCCAACAACTTTACATTCACATCATATGCATGCACTTTCATTTATTATACTTACATTTACATCTATGCATCTTAAAACATCTTCATATTCACATCATAAGCAATCCATCATAACATCTATACACCTTTATTTTTAATAAAATATAATACAATCATGTTAACTATAAACAATCCATTCGTTTTACAAATCTATACATCTAAGCACCTTAATACATTCGTTTTACAAATCTATACATCCAAAATAAGATTATGAAATTAAATCAAACATAATAAATTTATAAATTACCAAAAACTTTAAAAAAACTTACATCCAAATGCGGAGGTGGAGGCCAGCGCGGAGGGCGGAGGCTGGAGGGCCGAGGAGGAGGCCGGAGGGCGGAGGGCGGACGCTGGAGGGCGGAGGAGGAGGTGGAGGCCGGAGGTCAGACGCAGGACGCCGGAGGGCAAGGGGCGAGAGGGCGGACGCCGGAGGGTTGAGGCGGAGGCCGAAGGGCAAGGGGCGAGAGGATGGACGCCGGAGGGTGGAGGAGGAGGCCGGAGGGCGGTAGAGGAGGCCGGAGGCGATTGAGAGAGATGTGGGTCGAATGGAGGAATGAGGGAGATGGGTTCGTCGGGATGGGTATATTACCATCGGGGACGGTCGATTAATAATAATCGGCGACGGTTATAAGTGGATCGTCCCCTCTGGTGGTTTTAGGGACGGTTGCGAGGAGACCGTCCCCTTATGGTTACAGAAATTTTCCCCAACGCGCCATTTACAGAGGTTTTAGGGACGTTTATGCAACCGCCCATAAAATTAACTATATGGGACGGTTGTAACCATCCCCTTTACTTTCGATTATATGTGACGGCCATAGTGAAGTAACGGGGGATGGTTTTGACCGTCCCCTAAAGGTCGGTGCCGGGGACGGTCATGTAACCGTCCCTAATTGTCATGTAAAAGGGGGCGGTCATAACCGACCGTCGCTAAAACTTAAAAGAGGGGACGGGCAGCAAACAATCGTCCCCTTAAATTGTATAGGGGACGGTTGCTCAGTGACCGTCCCCACTAACCGTCCCCAAAGGCTGTCCAGTTTGTAGTGAATGGATCTTCAAGAGAAAGAGGGAACCTGATGATAAGGTAAAGACCTTCAAAGCCACGGCTCATATCCACAAGATACACATGAAGAGAAGACATCGCTTGCGATGAGACTTCTTCTCTTCAGTGACCATGCTTAAACCCATCAGAATATTGCTAACTATAGCTGCACAGCTTAACTTTGACATTTTCGAGGTGGAAGTCAAGATTGCATTCTCTATGAATACCTCTCCGAGGATATTCATAAGTAGTAGCCCCATGGATTCATGGTTGAGGAAAGCAAGGTGTGCAAGTGGAATAACTCCATCTACAAACTCAAATAAGCTTCTTGTAGTTGGAACATAAGATTTGATGAAATTATAAATGTTATGATTTCAAATAGAATCTTGATGAACCATGTGAAGCTTAGTGGTAGTACCAATGTGTTCATCGTGCTAAATGTAGATAATATCCTAATCATTTAGAATGATATAAGTGTGATAATAAGTGTTTTATGATCTGACTATTTCATACCTTGAGATATGATCTCAATGATACCTCTTAGATCTTATTTCTGAACTTGTTCAGAAGCAAAAGAGAAGAGAGAGAATTGTGATTGTCACATTATTGGTACATCCTGGATATATTCTATCCAAGGAAGGCTCCTTTCCCTTAAGATTTGGTACTAATCAATCTGAAGGGATAACATATCAAGTGTTGATGATGCTAAAACTGCTTGCCCTTGTGCATCGGTTGCTAGAAGCCTGGTATGTGCTAGATATGTACGAAAAGCCAGATGTCTGCCTTGCAGTAGGAGTTGTAAACTATTGCTAATCCTACTATGGAGATAGAACACTTAGTTGTAGTAATAAAACAATATCTTCAAATATGACAAGACTTAGAGATAATGATCTCAAATTCTCATCATCAAGATCCTAAGACTTTATAGATAGTGATCTAAAAGGTCTTAACTGCAGTTACCTTAAGAGATAGAGATCTCTGAGATAAGGGTATTCTAATAAGGATAATTGAAATTACACACTGGTTACAACGATTGCTGAGTTGTAGTGTCAAAGGACATTATGACTGCCTCAATATTGAGTATTGGTTGCATAAGATGCAACATTCGCATTAGATGCGAGCACTGTTACTGAGGGATATGCAAGTGCCGTAAAGGACTTGACATAGTCTCTTGGGAACAGAGTGACTGATCAGCTTACCTAGCTATATTAAATAGCCTATGATTGTCACATGAGTGTGACTTTAAATGATTAGCCCATTAATGGCTCTTTGGGCTAGTGGAAGATTGTTGGACATGCTAGCCCACGGCGAGCCATTGTGCAATAAATGTTATTGCAATTCACTCTTTAATCTCAAATGAAGAATAACTAATTGCATAATAGGTCCCTTAGTACAATTAGGGTTATGTACCATGACCATCTTAATGATCATACAGCAGTTGATTCAATTATTGAATCATAGAGGCTGGTGCGTGGATGAATATCTAAAGAGTTAGATTGAGGACTCATCAAGCACCGTCAAATAATTGTTAAGAGATGATCTCCAGCATGAGTAGGAGATGGCAATCCTTTCTCACATAGGCTAATATCTGACCGACCTCTTGATGCAGGTCCTCTGCATAGGAATAGAGATTCGAAGGTGCCAGATTAGTTAGGTCAAAGAGTTGACTTAATGAGATCGATATAACCAAAGTCCTATGTCGTATGTTGTCACGATATAGGCATGCATCCTCTGACTGAAGACAGATGTGTTACTATATGTTTGAGTATGCACATTTGGCAGATCAATAGGTTGATGACCTAATCAAATCTATACACTAGGCAAGATGGTGTGCATATAAGGGCATATGAGTAATACGATCCTCAAAGGGATCATACAGATTCATTTACTGAACCGGAAGACATGAGATCACTCATGAGATATTGGAAAGAATCAAATTCCGTGCACGGTCGTCTCGCATTGGAAGCTTAACTAAATTTGTAGGTTTGATATTACTTTTGGAAAGTATATGATCAACACCTGGGTATGATATATGATTTTGGAAGTATATAATCGATACCAACACCCAATGATTGAATGAGAAAACTTAATGATAAAATCCTGAAGGAGACAGTCTAAAAGAGATCCAATACTTCGGGTTTATTCTGGGTCTTCCAGTATGCAGAATGTACATGTACTAGGAATACCTGAGGGTGATGTGATCATAAACGATTGTATAACCATGACGCTTCCATTCCTAGGGAGTGATGAAACGGGTCTGGATTTTAGTGACTCCTCTCGTAGAGAAGTGATCTAATCTTAGTCCAAATGTTGGACATTGATCTGAATGTGATTCAGATACAATGAGAAGATTAGATCTACGGTATTGATTTAATCAAGAATCTATAGGAGGTCCGCAAGATCTGGATTTGAGATTTGATCTCAATATCCAAGTCGTATACGTGGAACAATACAATCGCCATGTCCTTATTTCTAAGTATTCAGGAGAAAGCGCAATATCCTTAAAAGAGTTCATGGATAATTTCAATTATTGATATATGTATCCAAGCATCAAGAAAATTGATAATTAAATGTGATTTACTTATCATGGATAATATGAATTTGATTCATATTATAAGGGAGAGTTGTCTGAGATAATTAAATGTGATTTTATTATCAAAGATGTAAATAATGTGAATGTAATTCATATTATGTTGGCACATGAGAATAGAGATCCAAGATGATTAAATATGGTTTAATTATCATGGATATGAATAATGTGGATAGCACTATCCATATTAATCATATATATTATAAATGTGATTTATAATATATTAGAGAGATCATATTGTGATTTATATTTGTTAATTAATTATTGATGTGAATTGGATTCACATTGGATGATTAATTAGAATATAATTTACATTTTATTTTAGGATGTGAATTTGATTCATATTTTTCCAATGGCATGATTGCAATATTTCACAAGATAATTATGAATTATTTTTGTGAAATAATTTACAATAATTGTTTTGTAAATCCTGGAGATATCATGAGATAATGGTATCTCATGAGATAATGAGATCTCATGAGATAATGAGATCTCATGAGATAATGAGATCTCACGAGATGTTGGTAGCCGTCCCCCCTTTTTAGGGGATATAGTTTATCTCCTCGTTATCTCAAGGATAATTAATTGATTTGAATTGAATTTAAATATATTAATTTATCGATATACATTAAATTAAATTAATTGTTGTTGTGTTTTTATAACAAGATCATAGACACTGAAAGAAACAGAAATCAATCTTAACTATTGATTGTGTGTTGTCCATGGATTGGGATCCATGGACTCCCAAAACCCTATATAAAAAGAAGCACCCCTTGCTCTTTGAAATATACAATGATTAATGCTTTCTCTCTCTCTCTCTGTCTCCACACGCTAAGCCCCTCTCTCGCTCATAGTGGTCGTCCACCATGGAGCCATTGTGAGAGTCGTCATCGAGGCAGCATCGTCGTTATGCTGACGGATCATCTACTCCTGGATCTTCATCTCCTTTGGTGCATCTCACTCGTGAATAAGATGTTGGATCTTGTATGACAAGATCAGGAGATTCGTCCCTTGGATCATCAACATGGATTACGAGAAGGACGAGTCTCATCAACGTACTCGCACGCGTCTCTTCCGTCGGATCGAACTTGAGACAGGAGGTCTCTTTGTTTAGATACTCGATCGCAACCACAATTCAAGAGGTAAACCTTATACCTGATTGTAGTTTAGATGAAACGATCCGAGAAAGGTTCTAGGATCATGTGGTTTCATCATATTAAAATTTTTAAACTCCGTTGTATCGAGCAACAAGTACGATTAGTTGCTCCCGATTGCATACGATGCGATCCACACGCTTCCATGATGCGCTTGAGGATTCTTCCCATATCCTTCACTCAAAATGTTTGGGTACGTGTCTGAGTTGGAGACCCTTGGGGCAAATATGGATACGAACATGCAAGATGACTTCATTCTGTTGTCTTTGCCCAAGTCTTAAAATAATTTTGTGGTTTCATTCCGCATGAATAAGTTGGACTTGACAAACGCTGGACTTCTTGTTGCATTAAAGTCTGCAGAAGACATAATGAAGAAATATGGTCCTTCTGGTAGTGCAATGGTTGCACAGGTCGAAGGGAAGCGCGGTCGGAAGCATGGTTCTCGGAAGGGCCCAGCCCGAAAGAGAAAGAAGAAGAATCAAGGAGTTGGTTCATCTTCTAGTGCTTCCACACTAATGACATCGAGAAAGACCGATGTCTGTCACCACTACAATAAGCCGGGGCACTGGAAGCATAACTGTCCAGATTACCTGAAGTCAATCGATAAAGGTAAATCTCCTGCAGGTATGAAATCTACTTTCATCATTGAAACTAGTTTTCTCGTTGGAAGAGAAGGTAGTTGGGTAGTAGATTCTGGTGCTTTTGTTCGTGTATGTAATTTGTTGCATCTGTTTCAGGAAACTAGGAATCTCGAAGAAGGGGGAGATAGTCATCCAGATGGGATCTGACGCAACTGTTGCAGCAGTCACCGTCGGGACATGCAGACTATCATTATCTAGTGGGAGAGTCCTTTTACTTAAAGAGTGTCTTTATGTACCAGAAGTTAGAAGGAATCTTATGTCTGTATCTAAGCTTGTTAGAAGCGGATATTCATTCATGTTCTGTAATAAATTAGTCATAGTCAATATAATAGACATATTGCTGATGGCATTTTGACTTCTGGTGGACTCTATGAATTGTGCATTGGTGAATTTATCATGAATGTCACTACCACTAATAAAAACCCTAAAAGAACTAGGGAGGATGATTCTACTGTGATTTGGCATCAAATACTTGGTCATTTATCTGTTGATAGGATCAATAGATTGATAAAGGATGGACCCTTAGATTTTCTACCGATCTAATCTTTACCTACCTGCGAACATTGAATTCGAGGTAAAATGACCAGGATGCCCTTTCGTAACAAGGTTAGAAGATGAGAGGATATTCTTGACCTAATACATACTGATGTATGTGGTCCCTTTAGTACCACGACACGAAATGGATTTCGATACTATTTGACGTTTATCGATGACCATTCGCGATACGGGTTTATCTTCATATTATGTCATAAATCCGAAACCTTTGAAAAGTTCAAAGAGTTCAAGGCTTTGATTGAGAACCAAACAGATAAGAAGATTAAACAGATTCGATCTGACCGAGGTGGCGAGTACCTCTCAGATGAATTCAAGGAATACCTTAAAGAGATTGGAATTATCTCCAATCTCACTCCTCCTGGAACTCCCCAACTTAATGGTGTTGCTGAAAGACGCAACAGGACTATCATGGACATGGTCCGTTCAATGATGAGTAAAGCACATTTACCTCTTAGTTTCTGGGGATATGCAGTAGAGATTGCAATATATATCCTGAATAAGATTCTTAGCAAGTCTATACCTAATACTCCACGCGAGCTTTGGTATGGTACCAAGCCTAGTGTAAGACACTTAAGGATTTGGGGTTGCTTGGTCCATGCAAATAACGTGGATGCAAGTAAGCTAGAATCTCGTACTAGAGAGTGCTACTTCATTGGGTATGTTAGAGATGATAATGGATACCAGCTCTATGACCCTGAGACTCAAAAGTTATTTGTCTCTAGAGATGTAAAATTTTTGGAGAATGACTTTCTTAAGAGTCAAGATAAAAATGAAGTAAAGGAACTCACTGAATCCCTTGAGGATGCTGAGTTTCCTGAACCAGAAACTGAAGAGATAAATGAAGATGAAACTCTCGTACCTCTTTGAAGGAGTTCGAGGGTGGTTGCACCACCTGAAAGGTACGGATTCCATGTGTCAGCTGAAACTGACAATGATCCATCTTCATTTGATGAAGCACTTGCGGATCAAGACATGGATAGATGGATGCTAGCAATGAAGTCAGGTATTGACTCCATGTATAAGAATGGTGTATGGACCCTAGAGGATCCACTTAAAGGGATAAAATCCATTGGGTGTAAATGTATCTTCAAGAGAAAAGGGGAGCTGATGAGAAGATAGAGACCATCAAAGCACGGCTCGTAGCTAAGGGTTACACACAGAGAGAAGGCATCGATTACGATGAGACATTCTCTCTTATGACTATGCTTAAGTCCATCAGGGCATTGCTAGCTATAGCTGTGTATCTTGACTACGACATCTGGCAGATGGACGTCAAGACAGTTTTCCTCAATGGATACCTCGAGGAGGATATCTATATGGAGCAGCCCCAGGGCTTCATAACAGAGTAAGAAAAAGTATGCAAGCTAAAGAAATCCATCTATGGGCTCAAGCAAGCTTCTCGTAGCTAGAACATCATATTTGACAAAACCATAAAGAGTTATGATTTTGTTCAGAATCCTAATGAACCTTGTGTGTACAAGAAGCTTAGTGGGAGCGCCATCGTATTCATCGTGCTTTACGTAGATGACATCCTTATCATTGGGAATGATACGGGAATAATGACCAGTGTTAAGATTTGTCTATCCCATACCTTCGAGATGAAAGATCTTAGAGAAGTCTCTTATATCTTGGGTCTGAAGGTGTTCAGAAACAGAGAAAAGAGGATTTTGAGATTGTCACAACATGGATACATTAAGAAGATCTTGGAAAGCTTCCGTATGGAGAATTCCAAGAAAGGCTTCCTTCCTTTGAGACATGGTATCCACCTGTCTAAAGGAATGGCTCCTCAAATTGTTAAGGATAAGAAATCCATGGCTGGATGCCCTTACGCATCAGTTGTAGGAAGTCTAATGTACGCTATGATGTGCACAAGGCCAGATATCTGCCATGCAGTGGGAGTGGCAAGCCGTTACCAATCCTGCTATGGAGAACAACACTGGAATGCAGTAAAGAACATATTTAAATATCTAAGATGTACGCAAGATTATGTCCTGGTCTATGGAGATGGTAATCTCCAAGTATTGGGATATACAGATTCTGACTTCCAGTCTGATATTGATGATCGAAAGTCGACATCAGGGTTTTTGTTCTTGTTGAACGGTGGTGTTGTGAGCTGGATAAGCAAGAAGTAGGACATTACAACAGATTCAACAACAGAAGCCGAATACAAAGCTGCATCGGATGCTGCAAAGGAGGTGGTGTGGTTGTGCAAGTTCATACTGGAACTTGGCGTAGTTTCCTCTGATGCTCCCATTCCATTGCTCTACGATAACACGGGAGCTATTTCTCAGGCGAAGGAACCCAGGTGGCATCAAAAGAGCAAGCACGTGGAAAGGAAATACCACATCATTCGGGAGATTCAAAAGCGTGTTGACATCGTCATCACCAAGGTGGCCTCTCCTGACAACGTTGATGATCCTCTTACCAAACCTCTGACACATAAGTTTTTCGACCAGCATGTAATGAGTATGGGTTTAAGGATTGTACCTGAATGGTTCTGAGGTCTAGTGGGAGATTGTTGGACATGTAAGTCCTGGGTGAACCATTCCTACAATAAATGTTATTTTAATGTTAGATATATCAATAAAAGTTATTGGTTTATTTCACTCCATGTCTAAAATTAAGTGAATGAATGCGCTATAAGGTTCCTCTATACAAATAGGGTTATGTACCATGGTTGTCTTGACATCATAAAGTTGTTGATTCAATTGTTGAATCATAGAGGTTGGTGCTTGGATGAATATCTAAAGAGTTAGATTGAGGACTCATCAAGCACTGTCAAATGATCATCAAGATGTGATCTTCACCCTGAGTGGGATACGGCAATCCTATCTCTAAAGGCTGATATCTGACCGGGCTCTTGATGCAGGTCCTCTGCATAGGAATAGATATTCGGAGGTGTCAGATTAGTTAGGTCAAAGAGTTGACTTAACAAGATCGAGATAACCAAAGTCCTACATCGTATGCTGTCACGATATAGGCACACATCCTCTGACCGGAGACAGATGTGTTACAATATGTCTGAGTATGTAAATTTGGTAGACCAATAAGTTGATTACCTAATCAAGGTCTATATACTGGTGAGCTGGTGTGCATATAAGGGCATATGAGTAATACGATCTCTGAAAGGGATCATACAGGTTCACTTCTGAACCTGAAGACATGAGCTCACTCATGAAATATTAGGATCGATAAATTCCATACATGGTCGTCTAGCTTATGAAGTTTGAAAGAATTTAGAGGTATGATATATGCTTTTGGAAAGTATATGATCGATACCAAATCCCAATGATCAAATGAGAATCTTAATGATAAAACCATGAAGGTGACAATCTAAAAGAGATCTATAACTTCAGGTTTATTCAAGGTCTTCCAGTATGCAAGATGTAAAGGTATTGAGAATACCTGAGGGTGATGTGATCATAAACAATTGTATAACCATGACGCTTCCATTTCGAGGGAGTGATGAAACGGGTCTGGATTTTAGTGACTCATCCCAGTAGAGAAGTAACTTGATCTTAGTCCAAGTGTTGGACATTGATCTGAATAAGATTCAGATGCAATGAGAAGATTAAGTTTACGAACTTGATTTAATCAAGCATCTATGAGAGGTCCGTAAGATCTGGATTTGAGATATGATCTCAATGTCCAAGTCACTCTACGTAGAACAATACAATCGCCATGTCCTTATCTTCAAGTATCTGCGGAGAAAGCACACTATTCTTAAAAGAGTTCAAGAATAATTCCTTTGATGAATTATGTATCCAAGCAACAAGATGATGATAATTAAATGAGATTTAATTATCAAGAATAATATGAATAAGATTCATATTATGAGAATAATTATCCAAGATAATTAAATGAGATTTAATTATCAGGGAAAGGCAGATTGTAGATAGTACTATCCATGCTATCCATAATATCAGTTTATATTATAAATATGATTTATAATATATTAGAGAGAGCACATTTGTAAATAATATTTATTAAGTGATTGCTAATGTGAATTGGATTCACATTAAGCAATTAATTGGAAATGTACTTTACATTTTTGTTTGGGTTGTGAATGTGATTCACAATTTTTTCAATGGCATGACTGAAATATTCTCTAACTAATTTGGAATTAATTTAGTGAATATATTTGCAATAAATGTTGTTGCAAATAATTAAGAGATATTGAGATAATATAAAAAGGAGATAAAAATCCCCAAATAAAAGGAGATAATTATTATCCTTTTTTATTATCTTGTGATAATTAATTTTATTAAGTTAAATTATGTTGATGATAATGCAATATATATATATATATATGTTTAATTTAATATAAATTAATAAGTTGTTGTTTTAAACAATAATGATCATGACCATTGATTGAAAACACAAATCAATCTAACCATTGATTTTATGTATCCCATGGATTGTGATCCATGGACTCTGAAACTAATATATAAGAAGGGGCAGCCCTAGCCCTTGAAAATACACATGTACTCTCTCTCTCTCTCTCCCTGTATCCTCATTCTTACGTCACCTCTCTCTCTCTCTAAGGGTGGCCGTCCACCTTATGTTTGAGAGAATTGCAGTCGTAGTTACATTGTCATGTCGTCGCCTCGATTGCTCGTGGATCTCCGCCTTCCTTGGAGCTTCTTGCACAAGAAGGAGACGTTGGATTTTGTTGGACGAAATCAGGAGATGCAAGGCTTGGATCTTCACCGTGGATTGCAGGAAGCATGTGTCTCATTATCGCGCCCGCAAGTACCATCTTCATGGATCGAACTTGAGTCAGAAGGATGCCTTACTTTAGAGATCAAGTGATCGCAACCACACTTCAAGAGGTATTTCTAATACTTTGTGTTTAGATGAAACGATCCAAGAAATGTTCTTGGGATCATGTGGTTTCATCATATGATTTAAAATTTTTAAATTCCGTTGCACCGAGCAACTAGTGCAACTAGTCGCTCCGATCGCATTAGAAGCAATCATCATGCTTCCATGATGCACTTAAGGATTTTCCATATCCTTCATAAAGTATATATGCAGTAATATGCGGTATACCTCCCCCCCCCCTATAATTTACTTTTTCTAAGTCCTCATAACACAAGTGATATGAAGCCATAGCTCTTGTTCAATGTAAGGTGATATAGTTGAACTGAGGAAGAGGGTCCCCATATACTTAGGTCAAGACAAGCGAGGGAGGAATGATGGGTCAAGTCCCCCCTATACTTAGGCTAAAAATAGCCTAAGTAAAGGATCTGTAATTTGGTTAGGGGCCCCGTGGTTGTTAGGATTAGAAAGGGATTTATACATATGAGAGGAGAGAGGGGTGAATTTTTACAGATGGAGATGTAGGATGGGGAGTATACATTGTGTATTTGTACAGAGAAGGGAGGAGTGGATATGTGTGTGTGAGTGGGGGGAGTAGATCATCTAGTGATCTACTCTTTTTTCCTTTTTTTACACACGCGAGCGCTTGAACGAGGATCGCTAGAAATGCACAAGATACAACTTTTTTATACACTAGAATGCATGAACGAAATACTGCCGAAATTCCTTGAATTCTTCTTGATTTTCTTTTGCATCCTTCTCAGTGGGACCTCCCAACTCTACGCCTCCATGAATATCAAACATCCTTGATCTTCATGGGCCCTGCCACAAAATAAATATATTAAAAAAAGCAAGAAAAATATTCAACAAAAATGATGCAAAAATACATGATGAGAAGACCTGCAAATTTTAAAAATATTCACAAAAATATTTCAAAATTCGACAAATAAATGAAGGTGAGTCGTGTCCCCGACAACAGTGCCATTTGATGAACGTCAAATTTGCCTCCTAATAATGTGAAATTATCGTAGTATAGGAGGAAAATCTGGTTCAGCAAAGTTCATACCTTCGAATATGTGGACATTATTTTACTTGGTAAGTGTACCAAGGTCGAACTTAGGGATAATAGCCTCTTTGTCTCTTTATAAAATTTTGTTGATGATTTAATTCAAGAGTGAGCATTTTCCAAGTTTTTTGGTCTTCATGGAGGTGCATAACAAAATGCAGATAAAATAATGCAAGGTATGATGCATGTATTTTTTATGTTATTTTTCAATGCAATAAAATTATGCATAAAGTTAATGCATGGATACTAGAATGAAAGACAAAATGCACAAGATTAGTTACAAATATGCCCTATAGAATATAGAAGCAATGAGCATAAATTGATTTAATTCTAGAGTCAAATAGAGCATAAAAATCAAGATCCAATAATGGTAAAAGTTATCAAGCAAGAGACACTATATAATATTAAAATTTATCATCTTTATTTAGTTCCAAATTAAAATTTTAAATATGCCATAAAATATAGAATGAAAGAGCTTCAAAACGACATTGAAATCATGCAATTTGGATGCTCAAGATATGAAAGAAATAGTGCAAAGGCATAAATGTAGTAAAACTATTTTTACGAGGAAAAATAATATAACTATTGTAAATAGGTCTCTGAAAGTACTCATTTGCAAATGCCAAAAATCAATAAGGGTCCTTTGTAATTTTCCCTTTGGCTTGGAGGGGTATTTCTGGAATTATTCATTCACGGTAGGGCCTCCAGGTAAAATACCTAGGCACGCATGTGAGACACGCGCCTGGGGACCCAAGTGTAATATTTGCAATCTCTATGGTCTTCTCTACAAAATACCTAGGCCCTCACGTGCGGAACACGTGAGGGACCAGGTTCAGGAGGTGGCCCAAGCTCAAACCACATGGCACGTTCAGGAAGGCTCGACTCTTGGCTTGGGATGCCCGAGCCTGTAGGATAGGCGTGAGGCTTGGCCTTTATCAGGGACGCCCGATCCAGATGATCGGACAGTAGTTGTTTTATCTAGCTCCTTCATCTTCACTAGAGGAGGTTGTTCTCTCGCGACAAGGGTCTGGCTCCTCCATGCTCCACGAAGTCCTTCGAAGGTCGAAGAAGGTAGCTGATGTACTGGCGAAGGGTATGGAAGCACGGTGGAGATGAAGTGATGGCTGAGGAGGTGGCTGATGCAGGCATGCTGGAGGCAGCAAAGATGACCGGAGCAGGTGTGCAAAGTCCGATCAATGAAGGTCCATGCATGTTAGTATAGCCGAAGCACGTTCAGGGGGTTATGAATGAAGCGGGGTCATGTTAGAGCGAGGGAGTGGAGGATCAGAGCTCCTTCTTTGGTGAGGTGAAGAAGGAGATGGTGCGGGGGTGATCGGATCGTGGAGAATGGGAGACGGTGAGTGAATGGGTTGTGAAGGTGATCGATGGGTAGCGGAGATACGGAGGTAGTCAGGTGGCAACGAAGATGGGTGTAGGCGACATGATATATAGGAGAAAAATCAAGAAAAATAAGGTGAGTGTACCTGGAGAGTAGAGGAGGAAGAACAGTGGATGAAGCAGCCTAGATTGAGCTCTCTTGGAGCTCGGGGTCATCGCACGTCGAGGTCGGCCGGCCTCGAAGCTCGGCGGTGCACAGAAGCGGCTGCAACATGGTCGGAGGACCATGAATATCACTGAGGTGCTCGCAGACATCGTAGCCTCGACAAGCCGCCTTCCGCTATCATCGGAGGGCGGAGGAAGCTATGTAGGATCCCCCTTGGTTGGTGGATGGGGGTTGGTGGCGGAGATGAAGTTTTATAGAAGGAGGATATCGGTGGTTCCATGGTGTAATGGTGGCGTTAATAATGACTGGTGGAGTGAAGGGGAAGCGCCTGGGGTTACGCGAGAGAGTTGGAGGAAATGACTTTGTGGAGGTGGCATTATGGAGCAAGGAGGTGATTGGAGGTGCCTTCAAAATAGGAAGGGGGTGGAGGGAAAACGCATGCGTAACGCTTGGGTAAGGGGGTTTTGGAGGTAGGAGATGAAGCCTGGACCGTTGGATCATGCGATCCAACATCCCAGATGGAGGCGGGGGCGAAGGGCTATGATTTGATCGATCAGATCATAGCCCTCCGCACGTGCCTCCATCTGGGTCATTGGATCACATGATCCTTGATCGATCATATTAGATCTGGCGGTGAGGGTAGTAGCGAGGGCGATCGGTCTAGATGGGAGTTAGGGTCCCATCCAATGGCGGAGATGAAGTGGGTGACGTGGAGGGTTTTTGGCCGTTGGATGGGAGTGTGATCTGAGGGTTAAGAGGAAGGGGTGATGTGGACAAAGGAGAATTGTTAGATGGGAATGAGATTGGGCGGCTGTGAGGAGAGCGGGAGTGGATGGTTCTGATGAGATCCAGTGATCTCATCAGATGGCTGAAATTGAAGCAGACGAGAACGACTGTGATGGAGTCGGGTAGAGATGATCAGACGGTCAGGATGGTGTGAAGAGGAGCGGGCCACGTGGGCGGCCCAAAGGGTGCCATGTGGCCGCTCCAGAAAATTCGAAAAATAAAAAACAAAGATAAATCTAAAAGAAATAGTTATAGAAAAAACTTAAAACATAAAAGTTGTAGATCTCAATGAGATCTACAAGTTTCATTTTGGACAAAATGCCAAATGAGATTATTTGTATAAAAGTAATTTTTGGGTGCATTTTTAAAGGGTAAAAACACAACCTTTTTGGTTTGAGATTTTTTTGGTATTTTTATTTCTTTTAAAGATCAGAACAATAATAAACGATTAATTAATCTAATTTTTAGGGTTTTTAATAAGATAGAAAAACAAAGAAAATGGTAGTAATTAAATACAATAAATATAGCGTTAATTATACACATAATGTATATAATATAACACAGGTTAAGAATAATGAATTAATTGTATTTTTTATTTGATTGTTTAAGAAAGGAGATTAATATGTGGATTTTAACATGATAAATCTGAGATTCATCAGTCCGCTCTTTATTCAATCCGTATTCGAATTCGATAAATATCCGATTCGGATTCGTATCTGTATTTTTGAGGATATTGTTTCCTTAATGCATATCCGAATCATATCCCTATCTGTATTCGCATTCGATAGAGATGAAGCTAATATGGATATGGAAGTAAACATGTCTGATTCGTTTTTATTCCTATATGGACTAACGAAATTTAGTTGAACATTTTGTCTTTTAGAGCTTAAATCACGTTAAATCGAAGCCACGAGAGAGAAATATTAAAGATCCTATATTATATTGTTACTTTTGAAAATCCGGACATGACATTGAAATCAGATTTATAGTTTAGAGACTTTAGCGTAATTTGCTAATCTTTTTCATTTCAAATTCAAACCTGTGATATAAAATAGAGAAGCTAAATCAGATTTTTTTTATTATCACGTGATCTCGAATTTAAAAATGTAAACGCTAACCTTCGTGTTCTTCGCTCTTTGGTTTATCGGAGAGGAATGAAATTAATTCTTTTCTTTTAAAAAGAGTTTGGAAGACGAAGAATGTTAAATATTGTACATAAAGACATAATGGATGATGTAATAGAGTTTTGGTATAATACATCATCCTAATTCACTTGTATCAAGAGCTGCTAATTGAATCGAACTGTAACGAATGAACTTATGTTCGTTCGAATTCGAGTTCCATTCGATAAATGTTCGATAGGATATGTTCGAGTTCGAGTTCGTTTATAAAACAACCGTTTGAGTTTGGTTCGATAATAGTTCGTTAACAATTTAACTTAACTAAAACTTATTTATATGAACAAGTTCGAAACTTGAGTTTAATAATAAGGTTCGATAAATAGTAAAACGAAGAAATTATTCAAATTAAAGTAGTGCAAAGCCCAATAAATACCCAATTTCTTTATCCTCGAAATTTATCATGTGTATAAATACGAAGTTATACACACAAATATACATATATCGGACTCAATTTTTTATCGAACAGACATATGCTATGTTCATGTTTGGTTCCTTAAATTGTTGAACTAAAATTTGAAGTTCATGTTCAGTTCGTATAGAAACAAACGACATATTTCGAACTATTATCGAACGAACTCTAATCGAATACGATCATGTTCAGTTCGATTAGTATTCCTACTTGGATCAAGAAAATGATCGAGGGCCTTCTTGTAATCTTTCAACGTGTTTTGATATTTATCGATCAGTCCTTGCAACTTTTGCCAATATTTTCACTGTTTCAAATTAGTCCTCGATTCATAAAACTTATTGTTTTGATTCCAATAACTTCCATAAAAAAACGAAAAAATGCAAAAAAAACTCAGTGATGATTTTATTATACACATTCGATCCAGATCTCGTTGGAGTTTGACGTGTTTAGATTATTTTGATGAATCATGTGGTTTCATGAAATAAAAATATTTTTAATTGACTAATGATGAATTCCATCTTGCATAAAATTATCAATCGTTCATTTATTTTATATGATTTGGAGCACTATAGTGTGGTCGTAATGACTTTAGTAATGATAACTATCTCGTACAATTACCACCCATGGGCATTTGGTCTAGTGGTATGATTCTCGCTTAGGGTGCGAGAGGTCCCGAGTTCAATTCTCGGAATGCCCCAATTTTTTAATAAAACAATATTCTTTTGCCATTGCAATTTCCTTTAATTGCCATTTTTGGAGAAAAATATCACTTTGCCATTGAAAATTTCGTTTAATTATTAATTCTGATCTATAGGTTGCCTTGGATACGTACGTGGATATTACTTTGATATTCACAAGTATTGGAATCGATATTCATATATCCATATAATATATAAATATAATTACAATTTTATCTCGGACTATATAGAGCAAAAATTCATGACTTCTTTCACCAGAATAATTATATTTAGGATTAAATGGGGCTGCCCGTAAGGTGAGCTAACTTGACTCCCCCGCTCTATTTTCCCTATTTTTTATTTTTTTTGAAAATTTCTTCCGTGAATATTCATCACTATATCCCTATATTATCCTATTTAAATTTCGTGTGAAATAGAGACTCCTACGGCCTCCATCCAGACAGTCATTTTTTTAACGGTAACAGAATTGCTAAAAACGACTTCGTCTAGATGGAGGCCGTAGGAGTCCATGTTTTGCACGAAATTTGAGTAGCATAATATAGGGATATAGTGATGAATATTCACGGAAGAATTTTTCAATGAAAAATGAAAAAAAATAAAGCGGGAGAGCCAAGTTAGCTCCCCCTCAAGGGACAGCCCCATTTTACCGCTATATTTAATATATTTGTTTTATATGTAAATCATCATGCTCTAGTATATTTGCGCGGGATGCGACCCTCTGGAGTTCACATTCAATCTCTTTTTTTTGCATTTGTACATATATGGTAAGATATTAAAATAAATAATGATACGATAAAACCTCTACTCGTATCATACCTTTGTTTTATGGTTGTTCATTTTTTTGAAAGATCAAATGAATAGATAAAACATTGTGGACAAATACAATGAATTATGTAATCACTTTGCAGTCACTCTATTTCATTGTCTCTGATTTTAACGAAATGGGTGATATGTATCTGATTTTAACGGAATCCGGTTACTTTTAACAGCCCAATGGATAAGAGTTAACCACACGATTTGTGAGGTAAAAATTAGCAAGTTTACGAGGTAGATGGAAGAATATCGATTCGAAGGTCGTAAAAGTCATTTAACAAATTTATAAGGTTAGTGGGTAAAAATTGCTTTTATTTATATCGAGCATTTAATACGATAAGCATTTGTTCCAAAGGTATATCTACGGAATATATATTCATCGATAGTGAAGGTCAGCTATTTCTTTAAAATTATTATAGATGCATAATATATACACCGACAAGGCACGTAGAATTGGTTAACGCGTAAATATTAAATCTATATTATTTTTTTAAAAAAAAAGGGACTTCAAGAAAGTGTGCATTGCATGGCATCCACTAGAGTCTTAACTCAGATATTCAATTTGATATTTTGTACACTATTTTGCATTAACTGTATAGATGGATAGCCTGACGTTAAAAATATTTTCACCATTATCTATGATGACCTCTATTTTTATTGGGTTATTATTTTAATTAGGATAAGAAGTGAACGTCAGATGTAGTTTATACGTGAGAAACGCGCAATTCCATATATCACGAGGGGCATCTTGTAAAATAAATTAATTATTAACACGCTAAATTAATAAACTACAAAGTCGCACCCTTATCAAAGCCAATTTCTTTTTTCTCTCAAAGAACTCTTCGTATCGTATTAGTAATGAGTGACTTCGGGCATATATCGACAAACCGTTTGGTGTTCGGTGTGTCCCCGACGGCAACGATTTACCGTGCGCGACAAACCGTTTGCCATGCCACATACAAAGGATGCATGAACAAGTCATCCGATTGAGGCAATCGTGTAGTCGGTATTTCGACCCCAAAATCATAGGTTTTGAAACTTATAAATTTGCGACGTCCCAGGAAGGAAAATGATGGAGACATGAGGAACGACCTCGGTGCGACGGTGTCGTCGACGGCATCATGATGCTGAGTCCGAGCTTCCCTGAGTTGAACTCATCATGCTTGAGCTTTTCCGACACTCATAGATAGGAACATGGAAGGCCATATCGGTTTCGGTACCGGTCTCGTGTCGATACGACCGACGCCATATCGCCGATATCGAACCGATATTGTGAAGAAAATGGCCTTGGAAGGTTCAATATCGGCCATATCGGCGATATACCAGTCACCTGTCGATACCGATATATCGTCGATATATCGCGATACGACCATCCATGGATAGGAGTATGACTTTAATAGGATAACACTGAAGGTCTGTAATGTAATTAAAAAAGACTATAGGGGGTATGGTGCAAAATCCCATAATTAAAATACATCCTCGTCAAAATTTTCTCTACATCCAAAGGCTTAAACACATCTCCCTCTCTTTAATAAAGAACCTTCGCAGCATTAGCAGCCATATCGATCCCCTCTACAACACCTTCATGATTTGGTGGCACGTCTTTGCCTCATCTCCCACCTTCAAATATGGGAGCTCCGTTCTTCCCCACCTCTCCCGGAGAAGCTCTCGTCTACTGCAAGCTCCGAGCTTGTTCGAAATCCGGACACCTGTAAATACGCCACCTTTGCATGAAATACGAGAAGGTTGATGTTATATAATGCGTAAGGGTTACTTTTGATTCTTTGAAATGTGGGTTCTGGATCAAAGTTGACATTTTGGTGGGAGATCTGGAGATCTCCTGAGTTGGGTCGATCTGCATATGCTGAGTTATGTTTCCGGTTATTCATGCTGACATCCTTGTTCTCTTTTCCAGTGGATTTGATGGCGCTTCTAGTTCTTGCTTGATAAGAATTAAAGGGAGTTGGGGAGGTTTTGAATCCATAGGTGATCTGAGAGATGAGCTGCTTCCCTTGTTTCTCCTCTGCGGACAAGAAATCGAAGAATCTCGAAGACAGAGGATTGAACTCCCACACTCCGTCGCAGAGGGAGGCCGCTCCTCCTGCTCCCGCAAGACCCATTGGTAAAGGGCCTGTTCTTCCTACTCCTCTTAGATTACAATCTTGCGCATGTAAATTTTTCGATGATTATCAACTGAATTAAGAGTTACTGCCGACGAAAAAGAAGGCATATGTAGGATGATCATGAAGGTATATCTGTGTAAATCGTATGGAACAATAATCTCAACACGAACTGCCCAAGATTTCCTGGCTTGGGTTGATCTAGGAGTCGTATAGCTGTAGATTTTTCAAACAATCAGTGGAATCAATTGTTAAAATTAGTGACAGCGTGATCTTCGGTCTATCAGATTGGATTTCTAAAGATGTTGGTGATAGATCTAATAACCTAATAGATCTATTAACTTAATCAAAATAGATTAAGATACTGAATAGTGTTACCGGAAGCCATCGCAGCGGAAATGAAGTGATGAATGGGATTTCCTTCTCCTTCTCAACTCTTCCCTAATATGCTTGAGTAATGGATCCTCTTGCAATCATTAGTTGAGGGAGAGGGGACCCCAATCCATATATATAAAACATGATGGTTACCTATCCATTAAGGTAACCACCAAAAGCAACCTCCCAAATTGATGCATCCTTTCACAATTAATCATGAGCCACAAAATTAAGAAATAAAAATAAAGTTGGCAACTACCATATTTGGTAGTTGCATATATAATATTTCTTACATTCTCCCACTTGGCTCATGTAACAAAATTGTTGCTTTACATTTGTCTAGTTAAGCTCTATTAATATGAATCTTGGCGGTAGATACCTTTCAAGCAGATATATCCTTCCAAGTATTACAATACCAATAGTTTTCTTAACATGACAAATCTTTATGTGTTAATATCCAGATATTAACACGGGTCCTTTCTTTATGTCTGTCCATTAATTGCATGCAACTGAAACAGACAATAAACAACGAGATCATTATACCAAAACTTAAGGTGTACACACATGGATGTATTGATATTATTACAAGGTACTAGATAGGCCCATCTCAGTTACATGATTGATGAATACACTAGGCGGCAAACCCTTTGTCATAGGATCCGCAATCATGTACTTAGTACCTATATGTTCAATCAATACTAAATGATCTCTAACTTTCTCTTTAACAACAAGATATTTAATGTCGATTCTCATTCCGGCACGCGTATACTTGTTGTTGTTGGCAAAGAATACGGCTGCAAAATTATCACAATGAATCTTTAATGGTCTTGAGATTGAATCCACTATCTTAAGACCCACAATGAAATTCTTTAGCCAAAGTGCTTGTGTAGTAGCCTCGTGACATGCTACGAATTCGGCTTCCATGGTACTTGATGTGACAAGCGATTGTTTCACACTTCTCCATGAAATAGCACCTCCAGCAAGAAGAAAAATATACCCAGAGGTAGATTTTCTATCCTCCTTACTTCCTACATAATCCGAATCCGAATAGCCAGTAACTTCTAAGGAATCTGAATGCCGGTAGATTAGCATAAAATCCTTAGTTCCTTGCAAATATCGCAAGACCTTCTTTGCCGCTATCCAATGGTCCATGCCTGGATTGCTTTGATGTCTACCCAACATTCCAACTGCAAAACATATATCTGGTCTAGTGCATGTTTGTGCATACATTAGACTCCCAATGATAGATGTATATGGAATGTCTTTCATATGTTCCTTTTCTAAATTATTTTGGGGACATTTGAATGAAAAAATTTTATCTCCTTTTACCATAGGTGCTGGAGTAGGAGAACAATATTTCATTCCAAATCTCTCTAATAATTTTTCAATATAGGCCTTTTGAGACAATCCAAGTACTCTATGAGATCTGTCTCTATGAATTTTCAATGCCAATGACATATTTAGCATCGCCCATATCTTTCATTTCAAAATTATTAGAAAGGAACATCTTTGTATCTCGCAACATCCCAAGATCATTACAAGCAAGTAAAATGCCGTCTACATAACGGACTAGAAAAGCATATTTACTCCCACTCGTCTTAAGATATATACAATTATCAACAATGTTCTCAATAAAACCAAATGAAGTTATTGCATTGTTGAACTTAATGTACCATTGACGAGATGCTTGTTTTAGTCCATATATAGACTTCCTTAATTTACAAACCAAATGCTTGTTATTGTCTAAAATAAAACCCTCAGGTTGTCGCATGTAAACATGTTCATCTAAGTCCCCATTAAGAAAAGTTGTTTTCACATCCATTTGATGTAACTCTAAATCATAATGAGCTACTAATGCCATGATTATTCGTAATGAGTCCTTTCGTGATACCGGAGCGAAAGTCTCATGGTAATCTATGCCCTCCTTTTGAGTGAAACATTTAGCCACAAGTCTGGCCTTATATCTCTCAATGTTGCCTAATGAGTCTTTCTTAGTTTTAAAGACCCATTTACAACCAATAGATTTCGCTCCTTTGGGTAGCTCTACCAAGTCCCATACTTGGTTTGCACTCATAGAATCCATCTCCTCCCTCATGGCATTATACCATTTAGTAGAATTAATTCCACTCATGGCATGTGAAAATGATATTGGGTCCTCTGAAATTCCTGTATCGTAATCACATTCTTGTAGGTATGTTATGAAATCTGATGAGATTGTAGATTTTATTACCCGACCAGATCTAGTTGTAACAACACCTTGTTGAACAGTTGGTGCTATTTCAACTTGATTTTCAGGTAATGGAGGATTCACCATTGGTTCAACCAAAGGAATATCTTGGACTTGAGGGACAGCAATATCTTGATGTTGTGTCTCATCCATGATATCATGTTGAATATTTTGCTCCTCCCTTTCTAGTGGTATAACAAGATCCGATAATTCATCAAGTATGATGTCTTTAATTACCATCCTGCTCCCACTTTTCTCGCTATTTTCCAAAAATATAGCATTCCTTGATTCTACAATACTCGATTCCCTATTTGGACAATAGAATATATAACCTTTAGAGCCTTCTGGATAACCAATGAAGTATCCACTTGTAGTCTTCATATCCAATTTTTTCTCATGTGGGTTATAGATTCTAATCTCAGCTTGACAACCCCAAATGTGTATGTGTTCCAATCTTGGTTTCCATCCCTTCCAAAGCTCAAATGGAGTGGATGGAACCGCTTTTGATGGAACTCTATTTAATATATACACGGTTGTCTTTAGAGCTTCACTCTAAAAGGATAAAGGCAATGAGGAGTTACTCATCATACTTCGAACCATATCCATTAACGTACGATTCCGTCTTTCGGCAACACCGTTTTGATCCGGTTCACCGGGAATTGAAAATTGATGTTCAATACCTTCATCCTTAAGAAATCGTGCAAATGGTCCAAGTTTTTGTTCTCCTCCAACATACCTACCATAATACTCACCACCTCTATCTGATCTCATAATTTTTATTTTCTTTTCTAATTGTCTCTCTACTTTTATTTGATAATCCTTAAAAGCATTTATAGCTTCTGATTTTTCAAATAAAAGATAAAGATACATGTAACGTGAGAAATCATCTATGAATGTGATGAAATATTTTTGACCACTAAAACATTCCACAGGAAACGGACCACATATGTCAGTATGTATAATTTCTAAAAGACTAGTACTTCTCCTTGACCCTTTAGCATGTTTGTTGGTATGTTTTCCCTTAATACATTCCACACAAACACTAGAATCAGTAAAATCTAGAGTATCAATTACTCCATTATTTACTAATTTCTTGATCCTTTTAATGGAGATGTGACCTAATCTTTTATGCCAAAGCATTGATGACCGATCACTATTACGTTTTCGCTTTTTACCAACTACATTGCAAACAAGGAGATTATTTTCAAAATGTGGATCTAAGTGTAATTTATATAAATAGTCCACTAAGCCACCCGTACCAATCAACTTGTCATTCTTAAACATTTGGAAAGATGTACTTTCAAATGAAAATTTGTATCCAATATTACAAAGTCTAGATATTGAAATTAAATTTCTAGAGAACTTGGGTACAAAAAATACATTTTTCAAATCAAGTACATGGCCAGTTTTCAAAATGAGCCGTTGCGTTCCAATCGCTTCAACATGTGAAGTCATGCGATTTCCCATATAAACGCTTTGCTCATTTTTTAGTGGCATCCTTGTTTTCAGAAAGCCTTGGATGGAGTTGGAAATATGGATTGAAGTACCAGAATCAATCCACCAAGTATTAATAGGAACATCAATGAAATTAGACTCATGACATACATGACATTCAAGAATCGAAACAGAATTTATAACATTGAATTGAGTAGACATGAAAGATGAACTATCTGCAATAAATTATAACGAGACAACCACAATAAGCAAATAACTCAAGCATAAAACTTAATTCAAAATACTAACTTATTTAATATTTTGAGAAATCAATGTACTATCATTACAAGACTTGCTGTGGCTAAAGAATTGTAATATACAATTGATTTTTCTTAATAAATGAGACAAATAAATTTTCGAATATTTATTAGAAATTCCGTACCTGTGGGCATTAGAATAACTAACAAAAAAATTTATTTTTCTCATTCCAAAAAAAAATGTCCAATTAACTCCGTCACTTAATGTCAATATTGGCATTGTTATCCTAAATGCTGTGGTTACTCTTTGATAACTAACCAATAATTACTCATTACAAGAAATAATATGTATAATATGAACCGATCAGATGCTGTGGCTACTCCTCCCGATTCAATTATACATACTTATTTGAATGACTTTAAAGGGAGTTGATCAAGTTATTACCATCATGTAGATGTGATATGGTGCCATTAGTTCAAATAATTGAACTTTAGCACTTAATGCAATTATTGAGATTGTTATCCAAGATGCTGTGGCTACTCTTGGATAACTAACCAATAACTACTCAATGTCAAGAATAAATATGTATAAAATGAATCGATCGGATGTTGTGGCTATTCCTCCCGATTCAGTTATACAAATCATGCCAAAATGACATCAAACGGCTTAATAAAGTAATGAAGAATGATAGTAAATGTATATGGTTAGTACACAAGGTGTTATCAACAAGTCCAAACAAACAACAGATAGTATAACGATATAAACATCATACACTTTATGTGTACTAATCCTGTTTGGGGTAACCGACTGGTACTGTACACAGTGATATCAAAGATATAGGTATGAAATATGAAATAAAGTATTCACGGTGATCAAATCCGTTCAATCAAAAGATTCAACGAATTAAAAAAAAAAACACAGACAGTGGCGGTTATCAACTTAAACATAATAGTTACATTCTTTCCACGACATTGTATAGGAAATTGTAACCAAAAGTTGACATTTTTTTTTTAAACACGACATTGAACAAGTTTGTACAATGATTACAAAATCAATTCAACGGAAATTCCACAACTCCACAACAATGTTTTAAACCTGACATGATTCTGGAGATTTAGTTTTAAGTATGCGAATGCATATATACATAGTAGTAAAGATTGGATTACAAGTGTTTAAAAAAACTTTTTTTTTGAACATTTATTTGCACATATGCATTCACAATAACCTAATCCGTTTAATAAAAAAAATTTAACAGATTTGAAAGACACAGACACGGATTTGAAAAAAAAACACATCAAAATATTCAAAGGCTATTCAACGGATTCAAGAAGAGTTTTTATTCCCCTTACCCACAGCACTTGAATACATTTCATGTATTAGGTGCATATGGAAATAGGGTACTTTAATGCTCATGATAGTCTCAAGAATACCTTGTATCATGCAAACAACATATCGGATAATATTCCATGAGACCTCCAATATGAACATACGAAAAACAGTCCTTACTGATGGAATACAAACAATTCCGATAACGACGGCAGTATATAATAAACTACGAAAACACCAAATCACAAAGAATTATGGTTGGACTTGGAAAAGAATGAACCAACACAATATTGGATTTCCAATAAAATCGACATAATACCACGCTTATCAAATTTCAGAAAACAATAAAACCACTCTCAGAGAGTGCTAATACAAAATAACTAACGATTTCAAAACACAAAACTTATCGTTAAAAGAAATCCATAGCTCTAATACCAATTGATAGATCTAATAACCTAATAGATCTATTAACTTAATCAAAATAGATTAAGATACTGAATAGTGTTACCGGAAGCCATCGCAGCGGAAATGAAGTGATGAATGGGATTTCCTTCTCCTTCTCAACTCTTCCCTAATATGCTTGAGTAATGGATCCTCTTGCAATCATTAGTTGAGGGAGAGGGGACCCCAATCCATATATATAAAACATGATGGTTACCTATCCATTAAGGTAACCACCAAAAGCAACCTCCCAAATTGATGCATCCTTTCACAATTAATCATGAGCCACAAAATTAAGAAATAAAAATAAAGTTGGCAACTACCATATTTGGTAGTTGCATATATAATATTTCTTACAGTTGGCTCATGATTTCTGCAGAGTATGGTGCTCCAAAAGGGCAAACAGCCAGACAGGAAATCAGGGACACAGGAAAGGGTGTTCCTCCAAAAGGCTCACCTGCAAGACAGGAAACCAATGACACTGGCAGCGGAGGTATCGCCGCGCACTCCTTCACGTTCCGCGAATTGGCCTCGGCTACCAAGAATTTCCGGCAGGATTGTCTAATACGTGAAGGAGGATTCGGAAGAGTATACAAGGGATTCATTGAGAACAACACCAAGGTAAGTAAAACTAACGTAAGGAGATTCGGCCATTCTTGTTGTTCATCTACATGTGTTTGATTCTTCTGTGGTTTTCAAACTATGGTCAGGTTGTGGCAGTTAAGCAACTAGACAAAAATGGGATGCAGGGCAACAGCGAGTTCCTCGTCGAAGTTTTGGCGCTTAGTCTCCTTCATCATCCGAATCTGGTAGATCTCGTGGGATATTGCGCGGATGGTGAGCAGAGGCTCCTGGTATACGAATATATGCCGCTGGGATCTCTGGAAGACCATCTGCTGGGTATGATCAGCTCTTCCTATCAACTTAGATTAGCTTCCAATTATTTGCGTCTGTTGTTACTTTACATTGCAGTGATTATCTCTGAAAATAACTATCAATAGGCTTGTGAAGTGGAAAGGATGCCTGAAATAAGCTCAAATTATGCAGTAACTTAATTTGAGATGGGCAAATAATGCATATCTGTTAATCTGAGATGGCTATTTGGATCCTTCAAAGATAATAGATGTAAATATATCTCTAATGTAGTCCCATATCACTTGTGAATTTTACAATCGGTGTTTGCACCTACTTATAGGATCTTGTAAATATTGCAGAGTTGAGAAATAACAGATTCACCAGTGTGTGAGGGGGGTCTCTTCTCCTGTGGAATAGAGAAACTCTATACCAAATCTTGCGGCTACCTTCCTGATAAACAATTGTTGTATTCTGCAATCACAATTACCGGGTCGAGCCCGAATGATTACTGAGAAAAACTAGACCTGGCAACTTGCCAGATTTGTATTTAGTAGCATCCACTCTTGCAATAGATTCTCACATTTTTCAGAGTTGGCTGCAAGCCGGTAACGGAAAAATGCATTATTCTTCTATATATTTAATAAGAGCGGTAGCTAGTCCTTCGTAGAGCTTTGACAAGAATTTGACACCTATAATAGTCCAATTCGGCGGGGAATGTCATCTACTCTACTTCCTTATGCGCGGAGCGGAAGGCTGAATTCGACGATCCCCAGCGCATGCGGCTTGAAGTCAAATTACAGAGGCAAGCTCATTACGCGCAAGCTTGTCAGGCTTGAAAAGAGCTCACTCGCGGGTCTAGTATCAGGCCAGTGATTCTTCTTCTTTTTATTTTGTCATCCTATAACTATTTAAAAATAGATGATAAAACAAGAGAAAACAGTATAGACATGTGCAAAGAAGGGCATCTTGTTCTGCGGTTTAAAAATTATGAGAAGTTAGAAGAGCATTGTAAGAGAGGAGGAGGAAGACCAAAAAACTGTTGGGAGGAGACTATCAAGAAGGATATTACTTTTTCATATCTAAGCATGGTTATGATCCAAGTTAGACATCCTTGAAGCAAATAGTTCACGTAGACGAGCCCACTTAAATTAGGAAAGAGCTAAGTGGAGGTGGTTGTTATAGTGATGGATTTCTACTCATAAGCAACTCTTGGGTTTAAGCCCAACTAGACCCAACCTCTAAGGGCTCGTTTGGTAACCGGGTTACCCCCGGGTTATCCCGAGGTAACCCGGTTTACCCCCCTCTTTTGATGGGATGGAATTTTATAACAAATCATAGTGACATCACATCACATTCTTTATTCCAACCCTCTCCAAGCCTCGTAACCATCCCAAACAGCTACTATTCCAATCAGGTTACCTCAACCCACTCCAACCCAGCAACCAAACGAGCCTTAAGGCTCTAATATCTAAGCTCAAGTTATCACATAATCCAAATCTTAACCCGCTTTCAGAATACATTGCGTTATTATGCCAAGAGATATTACATCAATGTCTTTATACATGGATGAAGAGATTTCAGGGCTTCTTTCTTCAAGTTCACGCCAAAGCACTTTCTTTAGAGACAAATCATGGTCTCATGTGACGATTTCGATCTAGTTCGCTTGCTTTCAAATTGTTCTGTCTGTTGAGAGAAGTGTTCAATTGGGCACATATATGTAGGAGTTGCACTGAAGACTACATGTCGCACACAAAGTTCCTGTAGAGGTGCCTCAAAGACTTTTCCCACATTAAGTAGGGTCGATTACATGGATTCTTTGCCTCCATTCAGATCTATCTTGGATCAATCTCAGACTTAGATCCAAAAAATTAAGATCCCTTCGTATAGTCTCCATTCCAACACTTCTTGGGCCTTCCTCGCCTTCTCTTAACCAGCTTAACATCCTAAAACTCGCATCTCCTAACTGGTGCATCAACCGACCTAACAACAACAAAGCCTTTCCCCACATTAAGTAGGGTCGGTTACATGGATTCTTTGCCTCCATTAAGATCTATCTTGGATCAATCTCAAACTTAGATCCAAAAAATTAAGATCCCTTCGTATAGTCTCATTTCAACACTTCTTGGGCTACCCTCGCCCTCTCTTAACCGGCTCAACATCCCAAAACTCACATGTCCTAACTGGTGCATCAACCGACCTCCTTTCCAAATGACCAAACCACCTTAAGCGGTTTTCACGCATCTTATCCTCGATCGGAGCTACACCAACTTTCCTCCTGATTGCATCATTCCGAATCTGATCTTTACGCATGGCCTCAAATTTCAATGAAATTCAGTCGAATTTCTATCGAATATCGATATCTAGTCGAAATCGAAATTCGACCGAAATGGCTGAAATGACCGAAATATGGGAGCCCTAATACAAAAAATGACTGAAATGATCGAAATTTTTGGTCGAAATTTGACCAAAATTCGACCGAAATTCTATTTCGGACGGTCATCGAAATGATGACCGAAACCGACATTTTTACGCGTATGTCCACACATCCACCTTAGCATTTTCATTTCTGCTACCGTCATTCTCTGCACATGTCTATGGTTCACATGCCAACATTCAGATTCATAGAGCATAACAGGTCTCACGGTTGTTTTGTAAAACTTTCTTTTGATTTTCAAAGGAATTTTCTTATCACAGAGAACAATAGAGGCTCCTCTCCACTTTAACCCTGCGTTTATTCTATTAGTAACATCTCCATCAATTTCTCCATCATGTTGTAAATAGATCCCAAGTGTCTAAAAGAATCTCTCTTCTGAATGCTATCGTCACCAATCTTCACTTCGATTCATCCACCACTGCTTCCATCAAAAGTACACTCCATATATTCGGTCATAGCCATACTTATACGAAATCCTTTAGTCTCCAATGCATGTCTCCAGACCTCAAGCTTCTCATTTACTCCATCTCTAGTCTCATCAGTCAACACAATATCATCAGCGAATAACATATACCAAGGTATCTCATCCTAAATGTGACTTGTCAACTCATCCATAATCAAAGTAAAAATGACTTAGAGTGTCCAACAAGGAAAATTTTCCTATTGGTGAGAATAACAAAGGAGTCACACTTGTGGAACATTGTCGTGATTTTATGATGGAAACCCATCGTTCGGATCTTCATATGGTGACCATGCTCACAGAGGTATCCGATAAAGAGGCTCATTTCAGTCTCCATATCTAGTTTAGTTTAGAGCTCATATGTTTCATACTCCCCAACATACAAGTGCAAGAGATGTTTTGAATTTAAGAGTTGTATTTGTGTTAGGCACTCAACTTGTGTGTGTTAAGTTTTGTATTGTCCAAGATGGGCATTCCATGCTCCAACTTAGGAAGAGTTTGAGAGAATAGTATAATTGGACATGTGTGTTTGAATTACTTAGTCCCGTATTGTCGAGTGGTGGAACTTGGCTATGCTTTTGGGACAATATAAAGAGTCATACATCACATGTAGTCATTGAGAGAATAGTTAATAGAATACCTAACCCGTGGTTACTTTCTCGCATGATTTCATGCTGCCTTTTTCTAAGAAAAAGGGCTCAAATTCGTTCATCATTTGAATACACCACAAGAAAGGGTACACGTGGAATAGGACCGTTACAGAGTCTTTGTTGATAACAAGATCAACCATGCATATATTAGACAGTAATTACACGGATCCAAATGGATTGAAATAAAAGCATTACAGATTAACATTATTATCAACATGCATTTCTAATCCATTATCCGATTACAGAATGTAAGCATGAACCGATTAAATAAACGGAAACATAAAATCAGGCGAGATCCAGGAAAGGTAAAGCAACAAACGAATTGCGGCAAACAAAATAAGAGAGAGATTAGATTAGAAATCACCGAAGCGTCCATAAAATGGACTGTCCTTAGAGAGGATATCGCCCCTACAATACCGATGCGAAGGGCTCCCAGGATATGACGGCACACTATCTTCGTCTACGCACACCGACAAGATCGTCCTCGAATGTACCTCAGAGAACTGCAGCCGAGAGAAAGAGAGGATGGTTTGTCCGTGAGAGGAGGAACCAGAACGCGAACAGAGACGGCGTGAGATTTTCTTGCGAGTGAAGAAAACAACGTTGGGGAAGGGATATATAAAGACGGTTGCGTGCCCTAACGCGATACCTTTCGATTTTCGAAAACGCCCCTCAACGGGTGCGTCATTTCAGAACCCGAAACCGCGGCCAGAATCGTGTCCATAATGGCGAGTTGAATTCCCATTTTAGTTGACGTACCAAATTAATCGTGTGATTAATTTAATCGGCTTACCAAATGAAACCCGCAGCAAAAGTATCGAAATCTGAATTGACTCTCCCGAGCCCGAGCCCGAGCCCGAGCCCGAGCCGGAGACGGAGACGGAGCGCGCGCACGCGTGTGTGGTCCTACATTTCTCCTCTCTACTATTGCTATAAGAGCTTGGGGTGTGAACTCATATATAAGCCTACCAAAAGTTTAGAGCTCCAAGGTATGGTACTAAACTTCCACCCAAACTTTTCCATATTTCAAATTTAGGAATTCCCAACTTTCCCTCCAAGCCATTTGGTTTCCCAATTGAAACCAAATTAACTTCAATTGTAATTACATAGATTTTCCAATTAAAATCTAATTGCAATTCTTAATACAACAATCTCCTACGAATTCACCAATTTGAAAAAGAGATTCAAAGAAAGTTAAAACACAACTTTCGGTTGCCACACTTTGCTTTCAGTAAAGGTACCTTCCGGTTTGAACCTCTACCTGAGTTTACTACTTTTACTTTAACATGAACGAAGTGAACTACGTCTTGAACTTCAGACCTTGGTGTTAAATTATATGGTAGAAACAACAAAGCGTTGTTCTTGGTACAATCTTCAGGGTTGGTACTCTTAAAGGCCATGCACCCTTATCCTATTTCATGAGTGTATTCAGGATAGACCCTCTCCCTTTAACTGCGGCCCACAATAACACTCATATAGGTGGCGTTCTCCAAGGATGCACTGCTAACATCCTGCCCAAAGGCTTGAACCCATTCAGAGCCTACGCTATTCCTAAACTTGTAGCTTAAATGGCACTCAGGCTTCCAGGAATAAGACAGTAATGCATACACATTAAGATAAGAGTGCCAACCAGTTCTCCAAACAGCTTGTTATTACCACATTGAACCTACTTTGTGGGATCTCCACTCAGGTAGGTTGGGTTGCTACTGTAGAGGAACTCCCAATGGATCTCAGTCCCATCCCAAGCCTAGACTTTAGGACTAAAGATCTATAAATTCCCTTAGTCAATGGATCTGTCGTGTTGTCCTTGGATCCAACAAAATCCACAGCCAACACCCCTCGAGACACCAAATCCCTTAACGTCTTAAGTCTGATTTGTATGTGTCTTCTCGTTTTCTGATTGAACTTTGAACTCTTGATCTTGGCAATTGTGGTCATATTATCACAATGTACCGAGATCGCAGGAACTGGCTGACCTACCATGGGAATTTCAGACAGAAGTTCCCTTAGTCATTCATCCTCAATTCCAGTGGTGTCCAAAGCACGCAGCTCGGCCTCAAAAGTGGATCGAGCTAGAATGGTCTGCTTCACAGACTGCACCGCCTCCAAGGGTAAACACATACCCAGTAACACCATTACTCCCAGACTACTCTATTTTCCCTATCCAGCTTGCATCACTATATCCTTCTAGTACATATGGATGTCTACCATAATGCAAATTAAGGGAAATAGTTCCCTTCAAGTACTTCAGTACTCGATCCAGAGCCTCCCAGTGAGTACGGTCAGGGCAGCTAGTGTATCTACTCAGCTTTGCAACCGAGAATGAAATATCAGGTCTTGTGCAATTTGCAAGATACATTAAACTTCCTATTACTTGTGAATACCTTAGTTGAGCTACAGGTACTCCACTTTTATTCTTAAACAACGTTTTGGATGAATCAAAAGGAGTGCTTACAGCTTTGCAATCTTGATATTCAAATTTCTCAAGTGCCTTCTCAACATAATGAGATTGAGAAACTACAATCCCATCAACTGACCTTGTCAGTTTGAGACCTAAGATAACATCAGCAACACCCATGTCCTTCATCTCAAACTTGCTACTTAAGAATACTTTAATCTCATTAATAATCCTCATATGTCCGAACAATAATATATCATCAACATGCAGGCACAAGACAATACACTCATCACCTTTCACTTGGAATAGACACACTTATCGGATTCATGAACCTTAAAGCCACATGACAAAATAATTTTGTCAAATTTTTCATGCCACTGCTTTGGTGCTTGTTTCAATCCATAAAGGGATTTAACAAGCTTGCAAACCTTTCTCTCATTCCCAGGAATCACAAGTCCATCAAGTTGATCCATATAGATCTCTTCCTTAAGATCGCCATGCAAGAAGGCGGTCTTCACATCCATCTGGTGGATAGAGAGATCATATACAGATGTTTATGAGTATCTGGATTGTGGTTATCCTAGTCACAGAGGAATAGCTATCAAAATAATCGATACCTTCCTTTTGCCTAAAGCCCTTGACAACTAATCTAGCTTTATACTTTTCAATTGATCCACCAGGCTTAAGCTTTCTCTTAAACACCCACTTGCACCCAATGGTAGAGCATCCTTTGGGTAAATCAACCAACTCCCAAGTTCCATTAGCCATAATGGAATCCATCTCAGATTTGACGGCTTCCTTCCATTGTTTTGCTTCAGATGAAGCTATGGCTTCCTTGTAACTTGGTGGATCACCATCGATCTGGTAGACAACAAAGTTGCTACCTAGATCATTGGCTATCCGAGGTCTTTTACTCCTCCTTGGCTCAATCTCTTCTGAAAGATAATTGGGTTCAGGTTGACTCTCAGCCCCCACATTCGTTATCCTTTCCACTTGATCTGGAATAGATCCTGATGTAGAGGCGCCCTTTATGGTCAGATTCTGAGGAATCCCAGTCTTCATCGGGAAGACATCTTCAAAGAAGGTAGCATCACGGAGTTCAACAATGGTGTTGACATCTATGCTCGGTATCTCGGACCGAATTACCAAAAACCTATATGCATAGCTATTTTCCAAGTAACTTAAGAAGACCGCATCAACAGCTTTAACACCAAACTTCTTTCTCTTGTATTCTGGGACTAAAACCTTAGCAAGACAGCCCCACACTTTGAGATGTCTTAAGCTCGGTTTCATATTTCTCCAAAGTTCAAAAGGACACTTTTTCATATGCCTTGGAGGAACCCTATTCAAAATATGACAGGCCGTATTCAAGCCCCACATATAGGTTGGAAGTTCAGAACTCTGTAGGAGAGCATTGATCATGTTAGTTAAGCTTCTATTTTTCTGTTCTGCTATCCCATTTGATTGCGGTGAATATAGGGCCATAACTTCATGAACTATGCCAAACGATTTGCATTGTTCATCAAATAAGTTAGAGGTATATTCACCTCATGTATCTGACCTAAGGTGTTCAATCACTTTTCCTGTTTGTGTCTCAGCCTCATTCTTAAACATAAGAAATTTCTCTAAAACTTCATCCTTGGTTTTCAATAGATATACATAGCAGTATCTATTGTCATCACCTATAAAGGTGATAAAGTATTTCTTATTGTCTCGGGTCAACACACCATTAAACTCACAGATATCCGTATGCACTAGATCCAAGATCTCACTATCTCTAGAGACAGACGGAAAAGACTTCATAGGTGTCTTAGCTTACATACAGATTTCAAATTTTTGAGTTTTATCAATAGTGTGTTTAGGGATCAACTATAAATTCATCATTCTTTTAATTGAATTTAAGTTTACATGTCGCAATCTACCATGCCACAGATCACAAGATTCTAGATTATTCACAACATAAGACAAAGAATTAGAGCATTCGGAATTTAAAACATTCACTTCATTAGTGTTTACTTAATCACATCTAATTCTAAATAACAAATCAAAATATGCCAAATAGCCTTTTCCATAAAAAATGTCATGTCTCATAATGACAACTTTATTACATTTAAATTCAATTCAAAACCATTTTTAACTAAGATAGAGCCAAATAAAACATTCTTCTTGATGTCAAGAACATGCAGCACCCTATGCAAAGTCCAGACACGTCCAGAGGAGAACCTCAAGTTGACTTGTTCCGACCCTAGCACCCTGGCTACAGAATCGTTCCCCATCTTCACAGTCCCACCACTGCAGGTCTAATAAGAAGAAAATAAAGTTCTTTCAGAACAAATATTTACATTGTCTCCTGTATCCACGAGCCACTCATTTGGATCATGGATATGATATAGTTCAGGTTTTACAGAGACATACCCTTCGCTAGCCCCAAGTCCCATAGTGATCATATTCACTTGTGGACTCCCGTCTGCAGTCTTAGGTTGGGCCTTTAAGGACGGACAGTTCCTCTTCCAATGGTCAACCTGATTACAGTGCCAGCATGGTTTATTCTTTGCATTTTTTTGGATCTTGCCCTTTAATTTCATTTTATTGTTATCAGTACCCTTTCCCTTCTTATCTTTGCCCTTCGAGGTCATGAGATTGATCTTAGCCTGAATGTCGATAGGAAGCACTGGCTTTTGTTTCCTGTGTTCCTCCTTTATGGCAATTGTCACCATCAAGTCATCCATAGAAATTTTCTCCTTCCTGTGTTTCAGGGTCATACCGAAATCTTCCCAAGACTTGAGGAATTTTTCTATGATGCACATGACCTGAAACTTCTCTGTAAGTTTCATTTCGGCATCTTCTAAACCATGGAGCAGGAGTAAGAACTCGTGTGCCTGTTCAGAAACCGACTTCCCTTCGGCCATGGAAAACTTTAAAAACTTGACCACGGAGTATTTCTCAATACTGAGGTCTTCGGTATTATACTTCCGACCCAAATCTTCCCATAGCCCCTTCGTTGTCTGCATGGACGAACAATATACGTCAAACAACGTGTTGGACAGAGCCAACAGGATGCAACAATGACATATACGATCACGTTCTTTCCATGCAGATTGCGCCTTCTGGCTATCGGGTATGGGGTTTTCCATTTCCACCGTAGGACAATCGGTTTTAAGCATAGAGATTAATCCTATGGTGGTTAAACAGATCTCCATGCGTTGTTTCCAACGCTTTAAAATTCTGACCACCGAATTTTTCAGGCATACCCATCATATCCATCCTCGATTTAAACATCATTTCCGACATGATTTTTATATCGGTTCCTAATATCCTCTCTAAGATTGTTGACACAGGATCGACCATGCATATATTAGACAGTAATTACACGGATCCAAATGGATTGAAATAAAAGCATTATAGATTAACATTATTATCAACATGCATTTCCAATCCATTATCCGATTACAGAATGCAAGCAAGAATCGATTCAATAAATGAAAACATAAAACCGAGCGAGATCTAGGAAAGGTAAAGCAATAAATGAATTACGGCAAACAAAATAAGAGAGAGATTAGATTAGAAATCATTGAAGCGTCCATAAAATGGACTATCCTTAGAGAGGATATCGCCCCCACAATACTGGTGCGAAGGGTACTGACGATCCACTCCCAGGATACGAGGGCACACGATCTTCATCTGCACACACCGACAAGATCGTCCTCGTATGTACCTCAGAGAACTGCAGCCAAGAGAAAGAGAGGGTGGTTGGTCTGCGAGAGGAAGAACAAGAACGCGAACAAAGACGGCGTGAGATTTTCTTGCGAGTGAAGAAAACAACGTGAGGGAAGGGATATATAAATACGGTCGTGTGCCCTAGCGCGATACCTTTCGATTTCCGAAAACGCCCCTCAACAGGCACGTCATTTCGGATCCCGAAATCGCGGCCAGAATCACGTCCATAATGGAGAGTTGAATTCCCATTTTAGTCGACTTACCAAATTAATCGTGTGATTAATTTAATCGACTTACCAAATGAAACCCGCAGCAAAAGTATCGAGATCTGAGATCTGAATTGACTCTCCCGAGCTGGAGACAGAGACGGAGCGTGCACGCGTGTGTGGTCCTCCATTCCTCCTCTCTACTATTGCTACAAGAGCTTGGGGTGTGAACTCATATATAAGCCCACCAAAAGTTTAGAGCTCCAAGGTATGGTACTAAACTTCCACCCAAACTTTTCCATGTTTTAAATTTGAGAATTCCCAACTTTCCCTCCAAGCCATTAGGTTTCCCAATTGAAACCAAACTAACTTCAGTTGTAATTATATAGATTTTCCAATTAAAAAACTAATTACAATTCTTAATACAACAGTTTTTGCATCCCAAGATGAGGATGCTAGATTAGGGAACAAAAAGAAAGCCAAAGAAGATCAAAATGTTCCTTAGGGAGTAGGTATTCAGGTAAATCGGGTTTTTTTTCCTTGTCTCTTGCTTCCATAGATCTTATTTCATATTTCCACAATATGTATGTATTATGCTTTCATAAATAAGATATACATCCTTTATCAGTCCAAATTATCTATCTTATTGATATCATGAGATATCATCTAAACTTCAAGAATACAATGACCAATCTGTCCTAAATTAAGCAACTCTCTACATCAGATTCATCCACCAATCTAGAATTTCCTTCTATTTAACTTCTGGACTCTCATTCACACAATATTGTGCTCTTAATACCACAAAAAACTTTCTACTTGCAGAGATTAGCCAACTCCAAATAGACTTACTGAATGTTCCCATAGGGTTGCATCCTTTCATGATGGTTATATTTTTGTGGCTATTTAATTTTGCTGCAAAATCATATCTTCTTGTCCTGATTAAACAATGTAACTTCCAGACGCCAATTTTCGTTTTCTATATACTGAATGTGTGCAGATTTAGCATTTGATCGACGACCTCTAAGCTGGACAACCAGAATGAAGATAGCAACAGGTGCTGCTCAAGGTCTGGAATACCTGCATGAGAAAGCCATCCCCCCCGTTATATATCGAGATCTCAAGTCATCCAATATCCTACTCGATGAAGAATACAACCCGAAGCTCTCCGATTCCGGGCTCACGAACATCGGGCCGGGTAACGATAAGGTGACCGTGTCCTCAAGAGTGATGGGAACATACGGGTACTGCGCACCAGAGTACGCGAGAAATGGTCAACTCACGTTGAAGTCGGATGTGTACAGTTTTGGTGTTGTTCTCCTGGAACTCATCTCTGGAAGAAAAGCAGTCGACCCATCGAAACCGGTGAATGAACAGAATCTGGTCACTTGGGTAAGGATTCCTCCCATCGGCTTACAATTATGGTTATAAACTCTCTCACTTCAATTACAACATGTCAATGAAATGATGCGCAGTCGCAGCCCATCATAGAGCAGAAGAGATTTGAAGAGCTCGTGGATCCACTTCTTGATGGGGACTACCCGATTCAGGGAGTGAAGCAAGCTGTGGCCGTCGCTGCAATGTGTCTCCAAGAGGAGCCCACAGTACGACCATTGATGACCGATGTGGTAGTGGCCCTTAGCTTCCTCACTGTGGAACTTCCCGGTGCCAAACGCAGTGGCCCCTCCGGTTCACCACCTCCATCATCACACTCCTCGGAAACAGACGAGGTGCTTCATTTCGGGCACGAGATCAAACCAGACAGAGCAATCCATATTTGAACAGCAGAAATGCATAATTCACCTGAAAGTCGCTCGTGGTTCACGATAGTTTATGTGGATAGCGAGCTGTGGTGCCTACTCTTCTTGCTTTTCCACGGAATTTTTGGCCTCTGAAAGTTTGAATTTGTTTTCTGTATGTGAGTTCTGTTTCCATGTGGTATATTTTCCAAGTCTGGGTGAACTCTCTTCACACACAAGGATTTTTTCTGTTCTCGATTGCAAGTATGTAAAAATTTTTTACTAGTTGAGTGCTTTGATGACAATTCTGTTGTTATTTTTTCACTATGTAGTTTTTTTTTTACTTTTTTCCCAAGAGTTTTGAAAGCGGCCTTAGAGAGTTCATCATCTCAAAGGAAAGGATTCAAGGTCACTGTATTAGTCATCAGAATACACAAGTTTGTCTCAAGATTCCGGAATTTCACATAACTTTCCAAGTTATGCAGATTTAGCAGCCATAGTGAGGAGATGGAGATATTACATATCATTATCGACAAGTACATTTTCTGTCGTTAAATAACGAACTATGTTGATTTCTTAAGTTATCATCAGTTTTTCCAATGACCTACAGCATCACTACCATTTGTCATAAGAGGTAATACCCATTGAGATTGAAGTAAGTTTAAAAATAAATT
Source organism: Ottelia alismoides (assembly GCA_037367405.1). NCBI lineage: Eukaryota > Viridiplantae > Streptophyta > Magnoliopsida > Alismatales > Hydrocharitaceae > Ottelia > Ottelia alismoides. The sequence continues at coordinate 243,415 of JAZKJV010004925.1, read as the reverse complement.
TCACTCAGTTTAGCATAGGTTAAAATAACTCAGCCAAGGCCGGTCCCAAGCCCGGGTAAATGAGGAGGGTTGCGCGTTAGGTAGCCGACAGCCAGCGCATGAGAGATAAATTCGTAAATAGTGTTCTTAAAGTTATTCTAAGAACACTATTTATGAATTTATGTCGAAACCGTTCGGATCTTTTAAACATGGATTTAAGCAAACATACAGATTTCGTTGGGGCGTTCCCTACTTGCGACGCGTCGCATCGCCCGAATGCAATGAAAAATTGGCAAGGGCCGCTACATCGCAGCCTGGATGTAGTTCAAAATTTACAAGGGTTCTCGCATGAGGAACGCATGCGGGTAAATAAGCTAGTTCCGCTGCATCACCGCCCGGATGCAGTCCAAAATTTACAAGGGTTCTCGCATAATGGACGCATGCGAGTAAAGAAGTTAGTCCAAAAGAGATTGCAAAGGAAGTTACGGATTGGTAGTTGGAATATCGGTACTTTAACTGGAAAATTGATGGAGATAGTGGATACAATGGAAAGAAGGAAGATTCATATATTTTGTCTTCAAGAGACTAAATGGGTTGGAGAGAAAGCAAGGGAGATCGAGAAGACAGGCTTTAAACTTTGGTATTCAGGTAAAGATAAGGGCAGAAACGGTGTTTGAGTGGTTGTTCATAAAGATTTGAAGGATTGTGTGGTTGAGGTGCAAAGATTTGGGGATCGGATTATTTTACTAAAGTTGGTGCTTGAAGAAGAAAGTCTGAATATCATCTCAGTTTATGCACCGCAAATTGGTTTAGATGAAAGGACTAAACAAGCTTTTTGGGAGGATCTGGATAAGATTTTACAAGGAATCCCACAAAGAGAGATGGTTTGCATAGGTGGAGATCTTAATGGACATGTGGGAAAAGATGTTTCAGGGTATGCAAGTGTGCATGGAGGACATGGTTTTGGGTATAGAAACGAAGAGGGAAAAGTCATTCTGGATTTTGTAACGGCATATGATCTTTTCATAGCAAACACTCTTTTCAAGAAGAGGGAGGAGCATTTAATTACTTATAAGAGTGGCTCAACTAGAACACAGATAGATTACTTTGCGTTGAGGAGAAGAGATCGGTTGTGTTGCAAAGATTGCAAAGTAATCCCTGGAGAGAGTTTGACAACCCAACATCGCTTGTTAGTCTTGGATTTACAAATAAAAGGGCTGGTAAAGAAAAGGAAGGTTCCTAAGATCACTAGAACTAGGTGGTGGAATCTTCCGCTAAAGCAATCAAGCTTCAGGGAGAAGGTTTTAGAAGACTTATCTTGGGATTGTAGCGGTAGTGCAAACGAGATGTGGGAGGCAGTAGCATCTTGTATTCGAAAGGTAGCCAAAGAGATGCTAGGCGAGTCGAAAGGAGGAGCTCCGGGTCAAAAGGAGGGTTGGTGGTGGAGTGAAGGGGTGCAAGAGAAGCTAAAAATTAAAAGAGCTTGCTTTAAAGCTATGTCTAAGGATAGAACAGAGGAAACTGTCACAGACTATAAAATAGCAAAGAAGGAAGCAAAGAAGGCTGTAAGCGAAGCTAAGTCAAAAGCTTATGAGGTTTTGTATAAAAATCTCAACTCTAAGGAGGGCCAGAAGGATATATTCAGGTTGGCCAAAGCAAGAGAAAGAAAGACCAAAGACCTTTCTCAAGTGAGATGCATTAAGGACGAGGAAGGTCACGTGCTTGTTACTCAGAAGGATATAGAGACTAGATGGGAGCAGTACTTCCATAAACTTTTCATTGGAGAAGGAAGTAGAGAGATCACTTTGGGTGATCTAGCTAGTAGTGAAAGTTACTTGAATCGTGCATGCTATAGACGAATACAAAGAAAAGAAGTAGAGGAGGCTTTGAAGGTTATGAGACCTGGGAAAGATGTTGGACCGGATGACATCCCTGTAGAAGTATGGAAAGTTTTAGGTGAGCGTGGTTTGACTTGGCTTACGAATCTATTCAATGTTATTTGGCGAAGCAAGAAAATGCTTGAAGATTGGAGGAGGAGTATCGTGGTGCCTCTTTATAAGAACAAAGGAGACATTCAAAATTGTTCAAATTACAGAGGTATCAAGCTGATGAGTCACACTATGAAAATTTGGGAACGTGTGATCGAAAGAAGGTTGAGGCAAGTTTCCCAAGTAAAAGAAAACCAATTCGGATTCATGCCAGGTCGCTCAACTATTGAAGCCATTCATTTGTTGAGGAGAACAATGGAGATTTATAGAGCTAAAAGGAAGAATATCCATATGATCTTTATTGATTTGGAGAAGGCTTATGATTCCGTCCCACGAGAGATACTATGAAGAGTTTTGGAGAAGAGACAAATACCTGTCCTATACATTAATCTCATAAAGGATACGTATGATAGGGCTTTATCTTGTGTAAGGACCCCGACGGGGAAGACTGACTATTTTGATATCAACATTGGTTTACATCAAGGTTCAGCTTTGAGTCCATTCCTTTTTATTTTGATTATGGACGAGTTGACAAGTCACATTCAGGATGAGTTACCTTGGTGTATGTTATTTGCTGATGATATTGTGTTGATTGACGAGACTAGAGATGGAGTAAATGAGAAGCTTGAGGTTTGGAGACATGCATTGGAGACTAAAGGCTTTCGTATAAGTAGGGCTAAGACGGAATATATGGAATGCACCTTTGATGAAAGCAATGATGAAGGAATCGAGGTGAAGATTGGCGACGATAACATTCAGAAGAGAGATTCTTTTAGATATCTGGGATCTATTTTGCAACATGATGGGGAAATTGATGGAGATGTTACTAATAGAATAAATGCAGGCTGGCTAAAGTGGAGAGGAGCCTCCGTTGTTCTTTGTGATAAGAAAATTCCTTTAAAAATTAAAGGAAAGTTTTACAAAGCAGCCGTGAGACCTGCTATGCTTTATGGTTCTGAATGTTGGCCTGTGAACCATAGACATGTGCAGAGAATGGCTGTAGCAGAAATGAAAATGCTAAGATGGATGTGTGGACATACACGTAAAGATCGGATTCGGAATGATGCAATTAGAAAGAAAGTTGGTGTAGCTCCGATCGAGGATAAGATGCGAGAAAACCGCTTAAGATGGTTTGGTCATTTGCAAAGAAGGTCAACTGATGCACCGGTTAGGAGATGCGAGTGTTGGGATGTTGAGCCGGCTAAGAGAGGGCGAGGACGGCCCAAGAAGTGTTGGAAAGAGACTATACGAAGGGATCTTAGCTTTTTGGATATAAGTCCGAGATTGACCCAAGATAGATCTGAATGGAGGCGAAGAATCCATGTAGCCGACCCTACTTAATTGTGGGAAAAGGCTTTGTTGTTGTTGTTGTTGTTAGCATAGGTTAAAATCAGCACTCAACACCTCAAAGTTGCACCAATGATCATCCTGATTAAACAATGTAAATTCCAGAGGCCAATTTTCGTTTTCTATATACTCAACAAATGGCAGTTGAATATAATTATTCAGATATCTACAAGTTATCATTTTTCTTACAAGATAATGGCAGATGACGACGAGCTAGTCAAGTTGAGATCTGACCGGCAGACGAACCCATCTGCTCCTTATTTGTCTGCAGATAAAAACAAGAGTTGCACAAAAGAATTCACACCCATCTAACATTGAAAGCCTTTTTACTCTTGTTTGAAGAGTTCATGGCCAATGATCATCCTTCTTATCTAACTAGTGCTAGCCCTATTGGGAAAAATAAGAGAGTTATTTATTCCATCAACCCTGGGCTCTCTTATATAGGAGAGTAGCCTATGGGTAAATTACATCAAAAGCCCATAAGAATATAGAAAATATGAAACAGTACACATAACATAAATTATATCTCTACACTCCCCCTCAAGATGGAGCATAGATATCGATCATGCTCAGCTTGGACGAGCACTTCTGGAATGGCCCTCTAAGTAACGTCTTGGTAAAGATATCTGCAGTTTGGTCCCCTCAGCTAACATGAGATGTAGAAATACAACCCTTCTTAATCATATCTCCCAATCAACCTCAATGTGCTTGGTTCGTTCATGAAATGCTGGATTATTGGCAATAAATATAGCAGCTTAATTGTCGCATTCCATAGCCATAGGAAGTGGGACTTCTACATATAGATCTGTAAGAACAGCTTTCACCCACATCATCTCTGTACTAACCTGGGTCATAGCCCCATATTCAGACTCGACACTGGATCTGGCTACAACAGTTTGCTTCTTGCTTCTCCATGAGACAAGAGAATTTCCAACATATACAACAAATCTAGTGGAGGACTTCCTATCCTTGGGACATCCTGCGTAGTCTGCATCTACGCACGCTGAGATAGTAATCTCCTTGTCTTTCTTGAACAATAGACCTGCACCTGGAGATGATTTAAGATACCTGAGTATCATATGTATAGCATCCATATGTACCTGATGTGGTTGTTCCATAAATAGGCTCACCTGACTAACAGCAAACGAAATATCGAGTCTGGTAATGGCAACATAAAGAAGTTTTCCCACCAGTTCTCTGTATCTTCTCCTATCCACCTCATCAGTGTCATCATCATATAGTTTCATGCTTGAATCCATAGGTGTAGTGACAGGCCGGCATCCAAGCATTCATGTTTCGCTCAGCAACTCAGTGACAAATTTCCTTTGGGTCATCACAAGTCCATGTGGATTTCTGGCGAACTCCAGTCCCAGAAAATATCTAAGGACTCCAAGATCCTTGTAACGAATTCACGATCCAGCATTTCTTTCGTCCTCTGAATTCCTTGTACATCGTCACCTGTAATCAGGATATCATCTACATACGCCATAAAGTATTAAGCCTTCTCCCACTATAAGTAGGGTCGGCTACATGGATTCTTGCTCAAATCCATGTTGAAAGATTCGACTATTTTTTACGCTGGCCGTCGACTACCTAACGCAACCCCTGCAAGAGTGGGATTTGAACCCTGGTCTTTTGTGTGGTAGACACACTGTAATACCACTAGGCCATTAAGTGGGTACCATCTACATACACCATAATTGCAATAATACCTCTGGATGTTTTCTGTATAAACAGGGAATGATCTGGATTGGAACGTTTATACCCATATTTTTCAATCAAGTCTGAGAGCTTCTGGAACCAAGCTCTAGGGCTCTGCTTAAGGTCGTAAATGGCCTTATGAAGTCTACACACCTTAGAACACTCCCCCTCAACAGCAAAACCGGGTAGTTGTTGCATGTAGACTTTCTCCTGCAAATCACCATATAAAAAAGCATTCTTAACATTTAACTGAAATAATGGCTAATCACGAATAACCGCAACAGAAAGAAGGATCCGTAAGGTGGAATGGCGAGCAACTGGCGAGAATGTATCAAGATAATCCACCCCATATGTCTGTGTAAATCCACGAACAACCAGGCGTGCCTTGTATCTGTCAATGCTGCCATCTGTATTCTGCTTAACTGTGAAGATTCACTTACAGCTCACTGTAGACACACCGGTAGGTGAAGAGACAAGGCTCCAGGGACCTCTTGACTGAAGAGCAGCCATCTCTTCTTCCATAGCTAAGCGCCATCGACTATCCTTCAATGCATCTTGGTAATTCCGTGGAATATCCACGGCAGATAGTGCAATAGCAAAACTCCTGAATTCACCAGACAGACGATCAAAAGAAACCTTGGATGCTATAGGATATGACACGTAACTACGCTTCTGTTTCCGAAGCGCAATATGTAGATCCAAATCACTTGCATCCTCATCTGTCCTCTGTAACACAGCCTGCTCAGGTAAATCATTAGATCCATCATCAGAAATTATATTCTCAGAACATACCTCAGACGAGCTAGATGATGAGCGGTGACCATGAGCAGCAGGCCAATGGGTATAGTGGAGTGGCAATGGGGGTACAGGAACTGTAACAGGAGGTGCAGGTGATGGAGGTAGTGGTGGAGGTGTAGGTGTAAGTGGAGGTGGTGGTGGTGGTGGCATGTATATGGCTTCATCAGTGTCTGAGGATACCAACCGGTCACCTGTAGGAGAGAAGTACATAACATATTCAAAAAAGGTGACATCGGCACTAACAAGGTATTTCCTGCGCAACGGATCATAACACATGTAGCCTTTTTGTGTCCAGGAATACCCGATGAAAACACACTTGACATCCCTAGGAGAGAGCTTGTCAATACCTGAAGACAACTGGTGGACAAAGGCAATCGAGCCAAACATATGTGGGGTAAGTGAGAACAATTCTTTTTCAGGAAAAACCAAGGAGAAGAGAATCTTCTCACCTAAGACGACGAAGGCATGCGATTAATGAGATAACATGCCGTTAGGACAGCATCGCCCCAGAAAGAATGAGGAGCACGACTCTGTATGAGAAGCGTCTTGGTGACATCAAGCAAATGATGATGTTTCCTTTCTGCAACTCCATTATGTTGGGAAGTATAGGCACAAGATGTTTGGTGGATAATTCCTTGTGTTGAAAAATAATTTGAGAGAGTATGAGTACAAAATTCCAAGGCATTATCACTTCTCACAATTTTCACAGACGCAGAGAAGACATTACGAACTTCATTTATGAAATTTATGATAATATTCCCAACTTCGGATTTATTCTTTAATAAAAAGACCCAAGATAGACGAGAAAAATCATCCACAATGACAAAATATAAAACATGTGTCCTTGATGATCAGGAACACGACTGGGACCCCAAATGTCAACATGAAACAGCTCAAACTTGGAGCTATTGCTCCGACTCTAACGACTGGGAAAGGTAGACCAGTGATGCTTTCCCAACTGACAAGCCTCACATTGGATGGATGTGTGAGACGAAACCTGGGGTAAAACACGACACAATTTCTGAAGCGGTAGATGATCAAAGTGCAAGTGCCACATGAATGGAGAGACAGGTCCAGCAGGAAGAGAGGAGATTCCTGTATATGGAGTCTGACTAAGGCGATATAGTCCACCATGCTCATAGCCACGCCCAATCACGTTGCCCATAAGGATGTCCTGAAACTTGAGAGAAGATGGATCAAAAATTGCTCGACAATGTAAATCCTTTGTAAGTTGGCTAATAGATATCAAATTCATAGAGAAATCAGGTGCGTGCAGCACATTCTTGAGGTGCATAGATGGTGTCAGGCTAATCTCCCCCCTGACCAGTAATCGGGGAGTGCGTCCCATTAGCAATAATCACAGCACGTCCTGGAGGAACCTGTCGGTAGGCTGTAAGTAGACATCGATCACCACACAAATGATGTGTGACACCAGAGTCCATAATCCACTCTAAAGTATCAGATCCACTACTGATAGTTAATGCATAAGTACTACCTGAGGTACTGGTGGATGCAGAAGCAGCAACATCAGAACAACTCTCAGAAGCAGGCGTTGATGTAACAAGATCGGATGGAGGTATAATACCCCTCAAACGAGCTACAAGATCACCAAATCGTTGATCAAAAAAAGAAGCAGATGGAGGTTCAATCTGTTCAGCTACTCATGTAGAAGCAGGAAATCCATGTTTGGAATAGCATGTGTCCTCGGTATGTCCAGAACGATGGCAGAAAGTGCATGATGGCCGAACACGACTCCCTCTGCCTCGAGGTCCATGACCACGAAACTGATGATGACCCCTACGACCTCGAGATGTTGCAATAGCTGAGGCGGTCTGATTGGCAGTAGATGAAGGAACAATAGTACAACTTAGTCTGTGAAAGGCTTCCTTCATCGGAGGAATAGTGGAATCTGCCAAGATCTGGGAACGTGTTGCCTCGTACTATGGATCAAGGGCTGTCAGGAATACACCGACCATAGTGGCATTCCGACAGGTCTTCTGTTGCTCAGGAGTGGCTGTGAGAGGCATGAAGCTGTAGAGCTTCTCAAACATTCCACGTAAAGACATGTATAATGAGTGTAGAGGTCGTCCATTCTGTTTGATTGTAAAGATGTCATGCTGGAGTTGCAGAATCTTCATCTCATTCTTTGCCTGTGAATAGGTAGCAGCCAGAATATCCCACATTGCTTTTGCAGTGGGCTGATGGAGAATATCATTTGCCATCTCAATTGCTAACGTTTCTGATAGCCAAACCTTGGCGTATGCATCATCTGCCTCCCATGAGGCGTTGACCCCAGTCTTCTCATCAGGCTCTTCCTCAGTAAGAATATGCTTCTTACCGATCGATTTCACCATACTCATGAACTGCATTGTCCACAGTTCGTAATTTGACCCGTCCATCTTCACAATAGGCGCATGACCTCTGAAGGCGCATGTAGATGGAATATCTGTCTTACTTTCTGATATGATGATAATAGAAGACTAGGGTTGTAGACTGAAGATATGATTGTCTACACTGACATTCACGGGTTCGGTTGCATGTGTAGACTCAAGCAACCAAACCCATTAATGTGGAGACGCGAGCGAAGTCTCCTAGATGACAAAGATACCTTAGGGTTGGTCGGATCCTAGGACGTGGAGCTGCGCGCGAGACCTAAGAGGCCCAAAGGGAGAGAGAGGCGACGTGCACTGGGCGAGGCACTTACAGCACGCGAGGCAAGGGGCGAAGGGGCAGCGCGCAGGGCCGAATCACGGCGCAGAGAGGGCCGAGTCACGACGCACGGAGAGGCGCGCGGAGGGGCGCACGGAGGGCCGAGGAGCGTACGGTGCACGGAGGGGTGCGCGGGGCTGGGGACCGAGGGGTGGCACGCGAAGGGCTTGGAGATGGGGGCTAGGGTTAGGTTTTGGTTCGAGAATTCCGTTCTAGGACTGTCGCTCTGATACCATATTGGGAAAAATAAGAGAGTTATTTATTCCATCAACCCTGAGCTCTCTTATATAGGAGAGTAGCCTATGGGTAAATTACATCAAGAGTCCATAAGAATATAGAAAATATGAAATAGTACACATAACATAAATTATATCTCTACAAGCCCCGATCTCAAACAACTTAGCATCTCTGAGAAAACGGCCTGTGGGATACTCATTGACACAGCCATTGCCTCCAAACACTGGATTGCCTGCGAGATGGAGTAAAACGTCACAGAAAAATACCACAAATGACACTCATGATTCCATGAAGCATGTATTGGGACTTCCTAAGTACACAATATGGGTCTTTACATTTGAAAGACTAAATCATTGCTCAATGCATAACTAGACCATGAAGAACAAACCTTCGTGATGAAATGTACAGGCTATCGACCTAGAAGAAAACAAAACATCCGAGCACCCTACCTGAAGTGGAACTTGGGTGGCTTTTTCCGCGGAAAGAAGTATAACACCGGCACAGTCCTATAAAAATGTAAATTTCTGCATAAATGAGTAGAAACAGCAAACTTCATGTACACGAGAAAACGTAAATGCACCCAAACATTACATTTCAGACCAAGACTTGGAAAGAACAACCTAATCGAAGCAAAAAAAACAGAAACCATATCGATGGCTGGTTCAAAACGGCAGAAAAAACGAACATATCCAAGGCTCAATTAACAATTGCAAAGAGAAAATGTCCTACTTGCAGACATGAGAAGTGGCAAGTAGGGGAAAGATGATGGTCACAAATGTATTAGTAATTAACCTCATAAGATATTACAAAGAAGGAATTCTGAGTACATGTTAGAAAAAAAACCTTGCGGTCAACTTTTCCGTTGTCGCAGTCTCTGGCCACAGAATAAGCAAACGCCCTGAATAAATAATAAAAAACACTTGAATCAGATGTGAAATACGAAGAAAAAACATCCAAAATTTACGGGATGGAACTTCACATTTCAAAAAGATGCCAACTTGCCTTAATATCAAACTGGAGAATAACAAAACAAAAGTTTTACCTGGCTGATTGCAGTGAAGTATACATGTTGGCCAGTTTGCCCTATAGTCCAGGTATTAAAGTAGTATGCTTAGCACTTGCGCCATATAATTGAAATCTAGTTGCTATAAGAAAACAAGTTAACCTGAATAAGCTGAAACTCCCCAATTGGACGGCCAAACTGTTCCCTGACGAACATAAGGGATGGCTACATCAAGACAAGCTTGCATGAGACCAAGTAAGCCACCGGCCATTACAAGTCTCTCAAAGTCTAATCCAGACATCATGACATAGACCCCTGCATAAACATAGACAACAAAAAAGAACTTCACACGTCAAAGTTCTATGGTTACATGATGCACGGCTTGTTCATCCCAGTTTTGCAGTATATTGATGACAAATTTTTCATTGTGGAGGAATCACTTTTTGAGACCAGACCAAGGTTTTATAAAGCACGAGGCGGTGCGAGGCGTTTCCCGAAATGCGAGGCAAAGCGTAAGCCTCAATTTTTTGGAAAAAAAATAAGATTAGCAAAATACGTTTAAAATATACATAATAATGTTAAGTTTTGCCAAAAACATATTCAAAAATAATTTCACACTAGTAAAAGATACAACACATAAGCGATGAAAGCATTGAAGTTCAGAAAAACTAATATTAAGCACATGATTGCTTCCGCTATTCACAACAAAACACAATAATTATTTTACTCCATGTGTTTCTTTTCAACCATACCTCTTCATATATGTGATAACTATTTTAAGAACAACCAAATAACAACATCAGGTCGCAAACATGCAACTAGTATAAAAGTTCTATTAAATTCAAACACAATCGCGTACAGTGTGTACAATAGAATTAGTATGTGTGGATGTAATATGATAAATTGAACAAGATGTATACAAAATCATCGAGCTTCGCTTCTTTCAAGAAATATCTTCTCTTTGTATGGACTTATTTATAGAAATATGCAAGATTTAACACGGAAACAAAAATACTAGTATAAAAATATATAATATTTAGGGCAAAACAAGAGCATGTACAAAACTCATATCCCAAAAGTAAAAAAAACTGTGCTTGAGGCTTACGCCTCAGCCTCGCCTCGACCGCCTCACAGTACCTTGAGGCTTACGCTTAGAACTTCTAGGTGAGGCTTAAGCCTCGAGACGCTTTTTGTCGAAAAATGCCTCGAGGCTTATGCCTCACCGCCTCGAGGCACGCCTTTTAAAACAATGGACCAGGCATCTTTCAACCTCGATGGAGATCAACGCCAATTTTTACGATTTGACAAATAAACTTAGAGAAGTTCACATTCATGCCTTTCGATCTTTTAGAGGAGGTTGTTCATGGATATCACCATACTTTGGCTACTATATCCTGTCAGGGTCTAACATTGCACCACTTGGGATTGCCCTTAACTGGTGATAAACTTAGATATTCAGGTTGGGAACCATCGTTAGTGTTAGAAAATAGGAAGCGAAAGCGAAAACATGGATAAAGAACAATAAACATCAAAGAAGAACAGCGGGATTTTACGTGGAACCCTACTCCGTGAGGAGCGGGATGAAACCACGGGAGAAGGCCTCAAAGGGCCGTGTTTGTCTATTGACTTTCCCTTCTGATACAGGAGGTCTGGGGCTCCTTATATAGCCTCCACAGAGCCTCCAAGTCCCACCGTTGGACAATGTGGGACTAAACTGTTGGATGGGGTAAATGGATCCTGGAGGGATCCATTTACCCATCTCCCTCACATATGACGCATACATCAAATACTCTAACACTCCCCCTCAAGCTGGAGCATGCAATGCTCAGCTTGGACAAACAGAAAGAAACTCAACTCAACGCTACAGGACACTACGGACAATATCAACCCATCGCACACAACTGCTGCTGTCGAGGACGTTGCTTCTCATACCGTGCAGGTGAGGAGGACGAACGGGCTGGAGTATGAGTCTGTTGAATCTCCTCGTCGGAGAGTATGTGCTCTGAACTGCACCTGTCAGAGTCACTGCAACTGAAATGAGTCTCCTCGTCAGAGTACTCTGGCCCGCCACAATAATGTGGACAATTGCTCCATCTCTGAAAAGAGCCTAACTGAAAAGGAGTCGTGGTTGTGCAATCCTCATCGGAGTCCACAGTCACTAGAGAATGGAGTCTGAAATAAGTCTCCTCGTCGGAGAATTGGGTCTCTCCCATCTGGCTCAGAGAATGGTGCACTGCTCTGGTGTACCTATGATACCACATGAAAACCCTTGCCCTCAATGGCAAAGGAATGGGCCTCTGCTCTGGAGTCCCTATGGCTCACATGAAAACTCTGGCATGATAAAAAGAAGAATGATGGGGACCACGAAACTGAAGATCGCACACTTGTGCGTGTCTGAAACTGAGGACTCGGAAGACAATCGTCGAGTCTGAATAATCTGCTGCAGAGTCTGAACGAATGACTGGTCTGGAAATCTGCATCTGGCATCTAAATCTTGAACACAGGACCTGTGACTCTACATATATACTCCCCCTTTCTTTCATACTTGTCGGAAAACATGAACGCCGACCAAGTTGGGAGAAGACAACAATATGGGGAAAACAACAAGAACTTGCGGCTTTGCATCAAAAAATTTTTTAATAGCCGCCTTTTTTTAAAAGAAATTAAAACATACTCAAAGAATTTCTTGCAGCTTTTCGATTTTTTTAAGCCGTTACATTTTTTAACCTTTTTTTAAGCCGTTTCAACTTTTTTTACTGCTTTTGCAACTCTCTTTTTTTCGAATATTTTGTGTACGACTTTTCTTTGTACGCGTCTTTTTTTTGAATTTTTTTTGTAAAACTGGACTGCCCCACCTTTTTCTTTTGCAATTGATGGCAGTCTCTTGGGCTGCTTTCTAATTTCTCTCCCTTTTTCTCCCTTTCCTTTTTCTCTCTTTCTTTTTTTTAACATTCTCTCTGCCCACTTGGGCCCAAATCTCGTTTCTACTTTTTTTTCGACTGAGCTCACCTCTCTCTCTCTTTTTGAAAACTCGGCCCGAATGTGGGCCTCAAACTCGGCCCATCTCTCCCTTTTTTTAAGCATGCTCGGCAGGCCCCCCCTGGGCTTTACAATAAACATTATATAATTTTTTTTATAAACAACGGGCCTCTGAGCCCTAGGGTTCCCAATCGTGGGAACCCCTCTTCAACCGATGCCGCCCCCACGATTGGGTGTTCGTCAGGGGCACGCCACACGCCTCGAAGAAGCATAAAGCGGCGTGTGCTTGGAGCGGCCTGCCGGAGATGCTGCGCTCCTGGAGTCTCAAGAGAACCGCACGGCGATGGGAGGCATGCGCGTGCCGCCTGGGTTGTTGCTGCCGTTCGTGGCCGCCTGCGCGAAGGTGCGTCGCCTCGTTGGCTCGCGTGGGAGCACGAAAGGCTTGCGTGCTGGGTGCGCCACCGCACGTTGAGGAAGAGATGGATGGACACCTGGAGGTCGCGCACTCACGATAAGGCTCACTGGATCTCGCGCTTAGGGTTGTCGTTCACGCCAAGATGGGAGGCGCTTAGGGTCGCATGGAGCTTCGCCTCCCAAAGGAGGGGCCACGTGAAGGTTCTGCACCTCCTGAAGCAAATGGAGTAGATGACATGGGAGGTCCGTGCGCGTGGGAGCGGAAGCTCCTCCTGATTCGGGCGCGCATATGGAGGTTGCGCCGTTGGGTTAGGGTGCGGCTGGTGGGTGCCCACCTCGCGCCTGGGCTGCGCCGCCTCGCGCCTGTGAGCTGCGCGAGGTTGTTGCTTGGAGTCGCCAGGAGGAGGATCTGGAGGAGAGTCGTCTGCAGGGATCTGTTGATGTTGTTTGTGATTTAGGGTTTCAGAATGAACCCTGATAATCCTTGCAGATGAATCCACCGATCTGGACATGATGTTGATGAGCATCCTTGCAGAACTAGGGTTAGGATACCCTAGATCATGAATAATACTTGAACAGAAGATTTCTAGATCATTGAATTGGAAATATATAATATTTAAACATCAATCTTCAAGTACGAGAACCTCAAAGTAGAATCTCGAATAAAAACGACTAACATAAATTCCTCGAGAATCGAACCCGCTCTGATACCATGTTAGAAAATAGGAAGCAGAAGCGAAAATATGGATAAAGAACAATAAACATCAAAGAAGAACAGCGGTATTTTACGTGGAACCCTACTCCGTGAGGAGCGGGATGAAACCACGGGAGAAGGCCTCAAAGGGTCGTGTTTGTCTATTGACTTTCTCATCTGATACAGGAGGTCTGGGGCTCCTTATATAGTCTCCACAGAGCCTCCAAATCCCACCGCTGGACAATGTGGGATTAAACTGTTGGATGGTACCCATCTCGCTCACATATGACGCATACATCAAATACTCTAACAGTTAGAGAAGATGAAGCATAAGCTAGTTGACTGGAAGGCAAGATGTCATTGCAATGTGGGGAGGTTGGCGCTCCTAAAGTATGTCTTTTCAACTGTCCATGAGTTCTACATGTCTGCACACAGACTATCTGTACAGATGCACCAAAGATTGGTGTCTGATAAGGAGACAAAGGTTCGGTCTCCAAGCCTTTTGAGAGGGAGGGTTGTTAGTATTTTTTTAGAATGTGATGTGTGTTCACCCTAGGTAGATGTCCACCCAGAAACTCCAGAGTTTCATTACCAGATAAAGGAGAACTAAAACTTAAAGAGATGAACAGAGCGATGCTTATGAAGTGGGTGTCCCATTGTGCTTGTGGAGCTCCAATGACGGCCTCCTTTACACATTCAGAGGCATCTAGGGTTTATATGTCAAGTTTGATATCACAGCTAGAAGCACGAGATCGTCATACAAGTTTTAAAAAGGTATCAAGTGCTACTCCCATCTTGAGTTAGGTGGTTGGCGATGATCTGGATGGATAAAGATGCACTTTATTATTGCTTCCCGAGGATGATGCTTTCGTTGAGGACATGGATGGTACTACGGCTGCCTGCTGGTCAGTTTGAATGGGGAGTTCTGGCACATGATCTAAAGTGGAGTTTCATGGGTATTTCTAAAAGAAGTAGAAAGCACAATCTCTATAAGAGGTTGATTGCATGCATGTTTTGTCAAATGAAACATGTGATTTCTTGCTCATTCTATCCGAGGGAATCAGATGACGTTGATGATAATCTTCTCTTCTGAGTCTGCACAAGGTTCGTAAAGGTGCAGATTTGACCTGAGTAGCTTCACATAGAACTGCTTATCATGAAAAATCAATGCAGTCATGACTGGCAAGGCTTTGCCCGAATCTCTCCCTTTAGGAACAATAGGGAACACCTCTGAAACTCTCCATAACCATCAATGCAAAATGTAACTGCACAGATCGAATCATGACCTTTTGGAGCCTCTTGTGAAGACTCATGAGAGAAGAATAAATGATTAATGTTGTCTTATTCCCTTTGAAAGAAGAGACATGTGATCAGTCATTCCCTTTGACAGATCGAACATGCGATTCAGTCTGAAATGCGATTCAGTCTGAAGGAATGTGCATGCAATATTTTGTTAAAGAGATTATGCTATCCACTTTTCAAAAAGTGACGGGTAAAAATCCGTATAAATGATCACCGTAAGATCGACTAAATGGCAATTTTAGTAGATCTTACGGATGATCACCGTTAGATCTAATCAAAAAAAATTATAAGTTCAAAATCCAAGATTCAAAAATAAAATTCACGTTCTCTACATGGAACCACTAATCACAAAATCAATGCACTCGACTAGCAAAAACACCTCAAAAAGAAAAAGGCCTTGCTCACTTTTTAAAGTTCCTCGAGATCTATTCGCTTTTCACGCAACATATGGAAGATGTTGAGACAAAACAGCTGCAAGGTGGTTAAATGAGATCACAGTCTGAAGTGTGAATCAGTGTGCATTATGGCTATTGGATATGGCTAGGCCAGATCGCATATCCACAATATGAATGCATCATTGAGAAGTCTACTACAATTATATATCAGGATCGAAGTCCTGAGCAATGAGGTCTGGAATCAGATTCCTCGATCATACACGGAATCAACAGAAAGATCGAGTTGAGGCACAGTAGACATTCCCTATACCCCCAGAATTTAGCCTCACTCACGCTGCTTTCTTTCGCCCAGCCTCACACATGCAGACCACTCCAAGAATGAGGCAGTGCTCGTGGTTCCAACCAGGTTGCTCATGGTGGTGCAGGCGAGCGAGCGTGCAGCATCAATGTGGCAAAATAACTACGTAAAGAAGCACCAGTGTAGTTTTGAAGATATAGACGGCTATAAACAAAGAAGAAGAGGGAACGAGTTCATGTGAAGTCAACGTTACACATATGTGAGAAAAGATCAGATCCCATAATGAGGCCTCGATTGCTAATTGTTTTTTTTAAAGGAAAAAGGATGTCGATCCGTGAAGGTGGACACCCAAAAACTGGTATTCACAAGTTACTTACAATGGTTACAATGACCAAGACTCATAAAGGAGTCTGGAATGCTCTATTACATTTTCAATATAAAATCTTTCCCCGTGAAAGATAGTTCCATTCCTGGCCAATCAAATCGCTCACAAAACAGATGTCGCATGTTGTTTCTCAGCTATTGTGCAAGTCCCGGACCGACCAATGGAATCCCAGAACTCTCTAACTCCTGAAGATACAACAGCAGGTAAATTGATCCCTGCCCAAATTTGCCTTGAAGAAGAACAAAGGAAAAACAGATGATTAGCATCCTCCAACAAATTGCTAATTGTTGGCGATTGACATCTCAATGAGTGGCGTTGGTGGCACCGCAACTCCGCAAGAAGGAAGCTTCAATCCTGAACAGGGGCACTCAAACCCTATCTACAATGCTCACATCCTAACACATATCACTAAATGACTAGCATTTAAATGGAAATTTTAACTTCAACAACAATACCTTTTCCTTCTTCCCCAAGTATATTTTCATCGGGAACAAAGCAATTCTCAAAAACAAGATCACATCTGGAAAATGCATGTAGAAAAGAATTATAATTTTTTTACGGAGATTTTTGGAAGACAAAGAACAAGTGCTATTGTCTGTACGTGTCACTCCCTCGCATCCCAGGTTTGTCTAATTTTTTAGCAGTAGAAAATCTGCATCACAGTTTCCAAGAAAAAATAACAGCATCATCTCAATGATTAATATGAACAAAACGTCAAGACAATTTAAAGCCCTAGAATCTCTCTTTATCCATTATATACCTATGCAGTCACGTTAAAGTAAGTAGGACAACTTTGAGGAAATCAGGAATACGGTAGTAGGTATTTCCCATATCGCTAACTATATCATAAATCCAGAAAACTAAAATTATGGCAATTTTGTGTATGCTTACCCTGGCATTCCTTTCTCAGTAATAAATGTTGTTATCCCTTTTGATCCAGCCATAATATCAGTTTTGGCATAAACAACCTACACAAAAAATCAATTGATTATATGAATATTTTAAAGCAAGAACAGGAAAAAAAAGTCCCATCAAGAACACAAGTATTTTTTCCACTATACACAAACTACGATATTGGTGGTTCCATATTGTTAGTGATGTATTTACGTTTCTATTTCATTGTGACCCTCTATGTATTTTCTCAATTTTGAGCTCTCCAGGGTTCCGTCCTATATAAGGACCCCCTAGACCTCGTGAATAAAGTATCTCATTGTGTTCTCTCTCTGATTTTGTACATGGCATCAGAGCAGCGGTCCTAAACCGGTGTTTTGACCTAGATCGCACCGCCGCCACCAGCCTCTCGTCGCTTCTTCGTGAAGGAAGCCTTGCGCAGGTCCCTTTCCTTCCAGCCTCCAGGACCCGCGCAGGGGACACGACCTAGAGGTTCTCCAGAACCTCCTCCTGGAGCCCTAGCCCTCCGTCAGGGGGTCCCCATACACGTGCTACAACATCAATGGTGCCCCAGCTCGTCGTCGGAGGGTTCACGAGCCTCTGCTATGGGGCTGATCTGCTACCAGCGGGCCTAGAACCTCCGACAAGGAGGTCATGTTCCGCTGCAAGGAGCTTCTTGCTCCTTCAAAGCACCGACAATGTTGATGCATATCCTGCTAGAAGGCTTCGATCCTCCGCCTAAGGTTTTGCACCTATCCAAAGTACCTACGACAACTTAGTTTTTCTACCATGAGCTTTTGAATATTATGCCAAGGCTTCAATGGCCTTTGCCAAGCAAATCGGTGGCATCCTGACCATTGTGCTGCTGCAGAGACACAACAAAGGCCTGAAACGGTGATCTAGGTCACCTTTTGTCTTGATTAAGACAACAGATATTTTCTAGGTCACTTTTTTCTTGACTTGCGTGATCACTGTGACATCTAACGAGATCAAACCCATATACCCGACTTCTTCTCTGATGGTACGGGGTATCTATCAAATTGAAAGGCTCTGAGAACTACGTGATGTGGCCTCGATCTTTCAAAGAATCCATTGGTGGTCAACGCAAGAACTATGTCTTACCAAGGATCCGCCTAAGGAGACGGACAAGGATTATGATATCTGAAACGTTGACAACTGCTAGGTTATTACTTCGATGACCAACAACGTCGATCCAAATATTGCGTCAAATCTCCACTACAAGGAAACTGCAAAGGCGATGTGGTCTTGAGCATATCTACTCCCAGAAGACAACAAAGTCCCGGCTCTCGGATATATACATGCAGATCAGATTTGCCACTCAGGGAGATTCCAGTCTTGTTGAGTACTACAAGCTTCTCACGAGCATGTTTGAGGGGCTTCTCATTTTTCAGCCAGCTTGTTGTGATAAGCAGATAGGAGAACGTGATGAATGACAGGTCTATCGGTTTCTTTCTGGACTACATCCACGATACAATCTCGTCAAGGACCAGTTTCTGGCAGCTGATATACTACCCACCATTAAGACCATCTTTGGTTGTCTTCAAGAGCTTGAGTCACCTGCTAAGGGTCCTCCCACTATTCCATCTGCAACGACTACAGCTCACTATGCATCGTCTGGGAACAGAGGATTACAGAACTATCAGGGAGAACGAGGCTGTGACTTTAGTTGTGGCTGTGGCCACAAGTCAGGTCGTGGTCGTGGCCGCGAGTCAGGTCGTTGCCGTGACTTTGGTCGCGGACGTGGATGCGATCCTACTACTGCTCGTTATCCAGCGTACCTACACTGTGAATGTTGGAATCATCCATATGAACGTTGCTGGGCGAAGTTTGGCATACAACTAAAATGCCAATAGTGCCTATGAGACAGCTCTGTATGAGGCATCCTATGATACTGCTGATGTCACACACGATCAGCCTTCTGGTGACTCGATGACACCCTTTACAGCTTTTGTATGCCCGTCTGAGGCTGCTACTGCAGAACTCCACCAATGATAGTATTTCGCTCCCACTGCTAGTTTGGCTACTACCTCGTGTACAATAGCCAACTCTGTCTCTACCTCCAGCCCTGCTTAGATTATTGATTCAAGAGCATCTACACATTTGACAGGAGAACGTAGTCAACTTACCTTCTCAAAATCATCTTCCTCTATGAAGATTGTCCGGGTTGCCGACAGGGTCCATTCACCTGTTACAATGGTTGGAACTGTGGAGTTTTCCTCCAAACTCCGACTGATTGGAGTCCATTGTGCTCCTTCTTTACTGCTTAGTTTATTATCTGTTCAAAAGATATGTACTGAGCTTAACTGTAGGGATGTTTTTGATGACTTATGTTGCTATTTTCATGACATCCGGACGAGGCATATTTTTGGTGGGGATATGAGAAGAACGGCCTCTATTACCTCGACATATCATTTGATTCTAATTTTGTTGGTGTGGCATCTATCTCCGAAGAACCTCTCCTCTGGCAACTTCGCCTTGGTCATTCTTCTACCAAAGCCATCCATGATGTTCTATGAACTCTCTATGCTCGAACTTTTTGAGTGCGAGGTGTACCAATTCGAGAAACATTATCGAGCGTCTTTTCCTATGTGTATTGAGCTTCATCATGAAGTACATTTTTTCTTTAATCCATTGTGACATACGGGGACCCTATCCAGATCGAACTCTGAGTGTACATAAGTATTTTACGATTTTTGTTGATGATTACAGTCGATCCTCTTGGGTCTATTTATTAAAAGAATGTTCGAAGATTAATAATATTGTTAAGAATTTCTTTCATTAAATCAAAAATATTTTCTCCATTGTTGTTCAAATATTTCATTCTAATAATGCTTTGGAATTAACAAAACATGATTTGACAACCTTCTTTGCTTCCCAGGATACAATCCATCAAACCTCATGTCCATATATCTCCCAGCAAAATGGGGTAGCGGAAAGAAAATTCAGACATCTTCTAAGCATTGCTCGCTCCCTTCTCACTCAGATGAAAGTTCCAAAAACTTACCAGGGAAATGTAGTCCTTACTGTCGTCCATCTTATCAACACGGTCCCCTCTGTCTCTGAATGGTTTTACACCTTTTGCATCACTATATCCAACTGAGTCACCCTTTCCTCTACCTCTGAGAATCTTTTGATGTATAGTTTTTGTCCATAATTTTCACACTGCTGACAAATTATCTACTCGTGCGATTAATTGTGTCTTTCTTAGCTATTCACATACACAGAAAGGTTACAAGTGTTATGATCCTGCTGGGCATCGATATTATATCTCTGCAAATGTAACCTTATTTGAACAAACTAGCTTCTTTACTCAGCATGTCACAGATATTCCTTTGGATCTTCCTCCTCCGCCCATTGTGTATAAGAGCAAGCATACGTTTACACCACCATATGTTCCATTACATGTATCTTTGTTGTAGGATGATATGTTGTCTTCAAGTGCCCCCCACTACTGTCCCGAATGATCCTCGGGAGCTTCCCATCGCTATGCGCAAACTAAGATATAATGTACTTTCCATCTCATGTCTCATTTCACTTCTACTGCTAGCTTATCATCCACTTATAGAAGATATGCAGATGCTCTCCTAACTATTTATGTTCCTAGAGACCATCATAACGCTTTGTAGGATTCTGGATGGCGGCAGGCAGTGAATGAGGAGATGGATGCTCTCACTTTTAGAGGGACATGGGATCTTGTACAGTGTCCCAAGGGGACTAAACCTGTAGCATGTAGATGGATCTTCACAACTAAGCATTCGCCAGACGGGTCCATTGATAGTTGAAAGAAAGGCTTGTGGTTAAATGTTTTACGCAGAGATATGGGGTTGACTACTTCGAGACATTTTCTCATGTTGCACGGATGAGCTCTATACGGACTATTCTTTTAGTGGCAGCAAACAAAAGCTAATCTATCTTTCATCTCGATGTGAAGAATGCTTTTCTGTACAGATATCTCGAGGATGAAGTTTACATGATGCAACCTCCTGGTTATGAAGTTGAGGGGAAGTGTGTATGTCAACTTCGCAAGGCAATCTATGATCTAAAGCAGAGCCCGAGGGCAAGATTCGACAGACTTAGGCTTCCAGACAACAACCTCTGATTATTCTGTGTTTGTCAGAAGACGACCAACTGGTATTTTCATACTTGTTGTTTATGTTGACATGGTTGTCACATGTGATGATGATGATGAAGGTGTACTAGAGATCAAGGTTTTCCTTCAGAAGGTCTTCGTTACCAAGGACCTTAGTCACCTTCGCTATTTTCTGGATATAGAAATATTACGCACTATAGAGGGACTCCATCTCTCACAGAGGAAGTATTTCCTGGACATCCTGACTGAAGCTGGATTACTTGGATGCAAGCCCTCTGTTATTCCTGCAGTTCCAAGGTAACAATCTACTTCCATTGATCCTATCTTCGAAGATACTACACGATACTGAATCGTGGTAGGCAAACTCCTTTACCTTATTGTCACTAAGCCAGATATTTCATACACTATGAGTATAACTAGCCAACACATGGAGCAACCGCGTTACAGTCACCGGTAGGATGTTCTTCAGATCCTGCGCTACTTGAGGGGATCACCAGGACGTGGTCTCTTCTATGGGACAAATGGATGCACTGATGTTATTGCTTATGCTGATGTTGATTGTGTAAGCTCACCTGAGGATCGTCGCTCCACTACAGGATATGTTATGATGGTTGGAGGAAATACTGATACTTTGAGGAGCAAAAAGCATATTCTAATATACAGATCCAGTCTAGAGGCAGAATGCATGGCGATGGCTCAGGCTACCTGTGAGATCACTTGGTTATTGACATTCATGTAGGAACTTGGTATTGCGGTCACTACTCCTATTCCTCTATACTGTGACAATAAATCAGCTACTTATATTGCCACAAATCCTGTATTCCATGAGCGGACTAAGCATATAGAGATTGACTGCCAATTTGTCCGTGGTGTCGTACGAGGAGGAAAGATTACCACACCACACATCACGCGGATCTTCAGCTTGTTGATGTGTTAACACTTTACCTAAGAAGCGCCTCTCGCGGATAACTTCCAAGTTGGGCATGATCGACAGATATGCTCCAACTTGAGGGGGAGTATTAATGATGTATTTACATTTCTATTTCATTGTAACCCCTCTAAGGGTACTTATGTATTTTCCCGATTTTGAACTCTCTAGAATTCCGTCCTATATAAGGACCCCTAGACCTCTTGAATAAAGTATCTCATTGTATTCTCTCTCTGTTTTCCACACATATTATTGTGGTCTTAAGCCGTACGCCGCCAGTGTACACTATCAAATTATCAATTCAAACAGGATTTCTGTCTAGAATCCATCACAGAAAACTGCATTTCCACTTTTCTGCATTAAATACTATTGTTGCGACTAGTTTATCAGGTTGATAGCCCTGCAAAAATATCATAATATATATAGCTCTAACTTAATCATGTAGCTCAGCTCAAGCATTATGACAGGGATAATGTACCACTACAATGAAAAACAAAGGGAGCATAAAAGTTGTTCAAAAGATTAAAATTGCACATACAATCATATCAGATATACCAGAGTTTGAGCAACAGGCCCATTAGTACACCACATTTTGTTGCCATTTAACAAATAGCCGCTGTCAGCACGATCAGCTTTGCATTTCATGCAACAACATCAGATCCAGCTGGAATGCATAAAATAAGAAAGTGCAATTATAACAGTACTGGTACACAGAATTAGGATGAAGATTTAAATTCCTCATAAATTAAAAATATATCTTCCGCAGAAAACTAAAAATCTAACTTACCATTAGGTTCACTCATTGCTAATGCCCCAGCATGCTCGCCACTAATTAACTTCACATCACTAAAAGAAAACTGATGTTAGAACATAAACTTGTTTTAGACCTTCCATTCAGCAACAGTACTTGAAGCATTCAACGATTTCATCATTCCATATGTATCTATGCTCGAAAGATGATACCGCAATAATTGGTAAATAAGGAATTGTCGATTTGTACTGTTTATATGGTGGTTTCGTACTAATGCCAAGTGCCAACTGATATCATTTGCTTTGAAAGGTGCCCACTGATAACATTGTATTCATATTATGCCAAGTCAAGAAAACTCTTCTAATATGTAATGTATCTGCTTTATTAGCAAAATCATGTTCTCTAAAGAGTGCCATTTACTGTCAGATTTTATATCCGTTCCTCGATAATTTAACAAAATAAGGAAAAACTGTGACACAAGACCTCCAAATAAAAAAATAATAATGGGAACCTTGGGCAAATACTTCTGCTTCTGAGCAGGATTTCCATGCCGTACTTACACATGCAATTCCAAATTTCAGATTATAGACAGGCACTAAAGTGATAAAAAAGATATTACGTTTACATGTTAATAGGTTACTACTAATTGATTAATTCAAAAGTTTGAGGGGGCACCATAAGAAAGACCAACAGCTCCAGAAGCACAACTTATCTCCTCCATTGCTAGATAATGGTATAAATAGCCAAGACCAAGCCCATCATATTCCTCTGCATTATAAACTTTGACTTAGATTTCCAATAAAAAATGGTGCCACATCAAGGAAAAAAACAAACTCCTCAAAGATAGAAGGATCAATCCCTATGTAATCCAAACACGGAGTCATTTGTAGCCCTCATTCTCATCAAAATACTGCATTGAAAAAAAATGCAGATTTATTCAATTATTCAAAGGGATGAGTAAGACATGAACATTATAAGATTTTAACTCCAAAAGCAGGTGCAGCAAGATGTTGCTGATACGGACTGGAATTTTTGAAAGCTACAATTGCCACCAAATAAATAGTAATTGCAAGGTTATCATCTTTGCAGATGCAAATAAAGATTACGCGACAGTACTCCTTCCAGGAATTGTTCGGACATGACTATGACAACCATATCAAATCATTAGAAAAAATCAAGTTTTTCGACATTAAGATGAAAGTGATAAAAAGATGTGACCAAACAAAAAGCAATAGACTGTCGCTACTTTTCAATCGAAATTTCAAATGGATCTTATTCAAGCTTTACAGTGCAATAATCAGTCGGTTTCTTAGTTATAGGAAAACCACATCGTTACCCATCTGAACAGTTGTTAAAGGAAAACCACATCATTACCCATCTGAGCATATATCGCCATTACATGGTCATTATATCCTTAGACATCTTGACCATCTACAATCATCCCTTCGTTCAACATAGCCAGTATCTATTTCATCCATCCTCACATATTCTCATTCATAAATAACAAACCATCATAACTCACAAACAGGATTTGACAAACAGCTGCCCACTCACATCCCATTCCCATTCTCACCGGGAGCTGTGATGCCATGTAAATTGAAATCCCCATCAGCTTCCACAGATTCATCTCCTGCACAAAAACCAAGAAAACCCAGAAAATCAAGAAATCAACAAAACATTCAAAAATAAACAGTGAATAGACCCGGAACAGAAAACAACCTTGGGGAAATTGTTGGTGGCGTCCACCTTGGCCGCGTGAGGAGCGATGTTCTCCCGCGCGAACTGCGCGACGCTCTCCTTGAACTGGACGTTACCAACATCCCAAAATGTCACTTTTAGCGCAACCGCGACCTCAAAAAAGAACCCACCTTTAACACGTAGCGAGGAGAGCGTGGGTACGTGCCTGTATCTGGGTGTCGCCGAAGAGGAGGGAGGTGGAGAAGGGAGCGGCGGCGCCGTAGCGCTGCCCGCGCAGGAGCGCCCTCGCCAGTGGCCACGCCGCCCTCTGCATCGTCTCTGGATCGATCGTCCGTGCTGATCTTCGCGGGAAACGCTGCACGCAATATCAAAGTTTGCTGGATGGAGAGGAGTGGGAAAATATCCTGCTCAATTTACACTTTTTTTTTCTACGGCAGTGCACCCTTTTTTTCCTTAAAAAAAAAATTTACACTTTTTTTCCACGTAAAAAAACCTCACAACTATGATATGTAATTTAATTAAGGGTTTTCATCACTTGTGCCCCTAAGGGATATCGCAATATCAGTTATGCCCCTATCTTTTTGATAATATCAGTTGTGCCCCTTACTTCTTTCTCCGTTATCAATTGTGCCCTTCCGTCAAATTGACCGTCAAAAAATTAAAATAACCATAGTTTACTCAAACCATGGTGTGGTTAAGAGGGGTATTATGGTCAGAATAAAATCAAATGAGGAGGAGGGTTGGGCAGGAGGTACGAGGCTGCAGAGGAGGAGCGGGCTGGAGCGTGGGCGGCGGGGGCTAGGGGAGGTGCGTGGTTGCGGAAGGAGGTCGGCTTCACGACGTTGTCGAGGGGGAGCAAGGGGTGGCGCGGTGCGGGGTAGGGGGAGGGTACGACTCGAGCATCGGCAGTTGGTTCCGTGAGCAGTACCCGAAGCAAAACAGGAATTTCAAGATCTACGCCATCGAAGCAGACGGTGCATTCCATGATGAGGAGTACAGCGCTAAGGATGACGTAGAACTGCTACCTCTTGCTGCTTGGGTGCGCAATGAGTCGCTGGTGTTCGAGGTCATTCGAAACCCCGCCTACCACGACGGCGAGGGTACAGGGAAGGGGATGGGAAGGATCAGGAGAGGCTCTGGATTGGCAGGCTATTCGACGTCTCTGTACACCGTGCAGGGATTCGATTTCGCGGAGTGGTTGAAGAGCATCGCCACGAAGATGGATTATGTGGTGATAAAGATGGATGTGGAGGGGACAGAGTGCGGGGGCGGGGGCGGAGGAGAGGTGCTGGGGGCGGTGCAGGCGAGCTGGGCGGTGGGGGGGGTGGGGTGGGGCGGAGGGGAGGTGCGGGGGGTGGAGGGGAGGTGTTGGGGGCGGTGTGGGCGAGCTGGGCGGAGGGGAGGTGCGGGGGGCGGAGGAGAGGTGCTAGGGGCGGTGCGGGCGAGCTGGGCGGAGGGGAGCCCTAAAAAAAGAACTGTAATTAGAATGGAAAGAATTCTAAATGGAAATGTTAAGCACTTATAAAATTAGTATACGTGTATGGAAACATGTGTTACAATTAGAGGAAATTGATCATCTGACGATTTTTGATCTGATGATTTACAAAGCGAGGCGATCGTTTTTCTCCAATGCAAGGTAGAAAGAATTTGTTTCTTTTAGTCATTTTGATTTGGATTTGACTGATTGTATCGGGTGATTGTTTTGGATCATGATTGGATTTGGATCGTGAGAAGTTCAGATCAAAAGAAATAGTGATGGATGATCATTTCATTTTGATCATAACCAGTATTTATTCGAGAAGTATTATTGAAATATGAGAAAGTGGTGTTCATAATATCAATTTTTATTCATTTTGATTCATGATCTGTAGTCCTAATTGATTTTTTGTCGAAGGTATTTTGATTTCATATAATAGAAAGTTGGAGTAAATATAATTGTTATTTTTCATGCATTACTTTGAATATATATTGAGTTACTAATGTATTTACTTAATTTACTTATAAGATATTTTATGTTACTATTGCTAATATAGTTCTTACTTTTCATGCGTTACTTTGAAAATATAATGAGTCATTGTTGTATATACTTAATTTACTCATAAGATATTTTTTGCTACTATTGCTAAGACAATTGTTACTTTTCATACGTTACTTTGAAGTTATACTTAGTTACTGATGTATTTATATTATTTAATATTATTTATTGACGTGATATTTTTATTTTACTATTGCTTATACAATTGTTACTTATCATGTGCCTATTTTGAAATTAAGTTTCTCATTTTCCCTCTCTTTATATTTAAGTGTTTTACAAGATCGAGGTTTTGTTATTATTACTTCCTCTTTAGTTCTTACAATTCACAGCTAGTGGTTTACTAATTCATCTTTTAATTCATGTATGCCAGATGTCCGAACACTTCTTATGTTCTATGGATGAAAAGTTAAATAATGAAGCATTGATGGTCGTTGCATACTTATTGATTAAAGAGGTGAGAAGATCATATCAGAAAGAGCGATGAATGGAAAATTTGTTACAAATGTTAGCAAGTAAAAATAAAGAATAACAAGTATAATTGAAAGAACAGCAACACTCAATAGGTATTTGATAACATTCAATATGGCTAAAGTAATTGGGTTTTAAAAAATTCATGACAAGTAACCTTCGACATGAGATTAGTAACAATGTTTCAATGCATAAGTAATTCTATAACTTTCATAAGTAATGAAGTATATATATTTGTTTCAATAAGATTGGCATAAAGGAAAGATACTTAAGTAACTTGATGAATATAATTCATTTATAAGAATGATTGAATGACAAGTAACATCTTAACTATGAATTAATAAAAAAATAAACGAAAGTAACTTGATTTTTTTAGATCTGTAACTTGATGAGAGGCTTAAGTAATTCATGACAAGTAACCTTCAACTTGAGGTCAGTAACAAATTTTCAGTGCATAAGTAATTATAAAACTTTCATAATTAATGAAGTGAATATACTTCTTTTAGTAAGATTGGCATAAAGTCAGGTAACAACAAACAAAGTATCTTTAGCCTGTCTGTAAATTAGTTTAACAAATTAAGATTACATTTAATATCGGTAACTATTGTATTCATACCAGTAACATGTTATGTATCACATGTAACTTGATGAATATAATTCATCAGTAAGAATGATTAAAAGACAAGTAAAACACAACCAAAAGCAAATAACATATTCAAATGTTATAATAACATTGTACAGATAAAAATAAATAATGAAGTAATTTTTGTGTTTATTCTAGTAAGACATCACGAAGCATAAGTAAGATATAAAGCTATATAAGTAACTAAGTGATAATAAGAACACAGCTATAGTAATTATGCATCATATTTCAGAAATACTTCAATGATGATCCAAGATATATAATACGATCACAGAGCAGTAGAGGAAGGAGGAGATTCTCAAGATTTTTTGGAAAGAATAATTAACAATGAGTCCAAACATAATTTCGACTCAAAATAGGTAGTTAAATCACCAAGTAGGAAGCGAGAAGCAGTTTTGACAACACAATTACGATGCTAAATTTAGGAAATAACTAATTTTATTTGGAACCACATGATGATCATCGCTCGAATGATCACACGTGCTCAACAAAACTCAAATGGACATAAGGCCCTCTAGATAAGTCATATATATATATATATGGAAAAGGGAGTCTACACCCATGTGTAGGTAACTTACCTACACCCAACTCTTTTCCCTCAAATTTTTTTATTTTTTTGAATTAATTCCTTGGGGAATTTAGATCACAATATATCACCATATCGTCATTCAAATTTCAACTTATTTTGAGACTTCTAACTTATCCATCATGACAGTCAAATTTTAACAGTATGAGATTTGTTGAAATCAGCCCCTTCGATGGAGCTGTTAGGAATGTCTGTTTTACATGAAATTTGAAACACATATTCCATTTAATATTCTAAGTAAATCCCCTAAAGTTCCATTTCAAAAAAATCAAAAAACATTAAGAAACAAGAGGTGGGTGTAGGTAAGTTACCTACACATGGGTGTAGGCTCCCCAATCCCATATATATATATATATATATATAGGATTTTTATCCAGAGGGCCCTGTGCCCATTTGTGATAAAATGAGCCCATTTTATACACCGTTAGATCAAATCTCTCGATCCCATAATTTTAGGAACCATAATGGTAACGTCAAGGTGCTTTAATTTTGAATATTAATGACTCTCAAATTATTACAATTCACACCTAATGGTTTATTAATTCAATTTTATTCCAGGCATGTCAGATGTCTAAATACTTCTTATGTTTCTTCGATGAAGATGTGAAAAAATGAGATATTGATGATTAGTACATTGCTTTGAAAGTGGAGAGGCGAGGAGAAAATCTTGTACGATATTATTAAGAACTAATCATTAATAACTCATAAACTCCAAATAAAAATTAACCTGTAACCAGTACAAAAAATTAATTAATAAATTCAAACCATGAAAATATAAATAACACATAAACTCACATCAATAAATAGTCATAATTTCAGTAAAACGTTTAAGTGAGTACTATGAAAATAGTGCTTGTTAATCATAATATCAGTAATAGTCAAAACAAGACCAGTTATATGAATATCAGTAATCAGTGTTTTGTTATATGTGCATTAGTAATTATCTTCTAGTAATAATTCAAAAGTACTAAGTAACAATAATATCAGTAACCAGTCATAGTGAGTTCGATAATATGGACATCGATATTCATTACTCGTTCGAATTCCTATAATCTCATTAATAAATCACGTGTGGAATAATTTTAAAGCACGTTTGAATATGATACTGATCTTACAACAATAATTACTTGAGAACTGGATATTTGTTACTTGAGTAACATGCATGAATTACTTATTTATGTACAATGTAATATTACATATGTAAATTACTGGCAATTGTTTCAGTATTCCTGATCTCGCAACAAATAATTACTTGGGTACAATATGTACATTACTGACCAATTATACATGATTATTTCTTCGACCCGAAATTAAGGATTTGAATTTATCTTTCCAAAATCGTCTTTCTTTTTTAAGGACTCGGTATAATTGGAAATATAAAAAGCTCAAACATATTAATATCCTTCGAAATTGTACTCCTTCGAAATAGACAACCTTTCAAATGGAAATACACGTGGACAACCTATATTTGGTGCTCACCACAACTCAAACGGCATGGGGCTCATTGGATAAGCTCTCTCTCCCTCTCGCACGCGTGCTATATATATATATATATATAGAGAGAGAGAGAGAGAGAGAGAGAGAGAGAGGGGGCGGGGAGGTTGCTCTATGGAGCAACTAAGTTGGCTGCTCCATGGAGCATTTTCCCCTATTTTTATTTTATTTTTTGCGAAATTCCACCATGTATGAGACATTGGCCAGTGCCTTCTGCTCTACGATCACCCCCCTATAGAATATATGTACAAGGTCAGACTTCAAGATTCTATGATTTGGAAATCTCCTCAAGAGGTCTAGAACCCTCGGCCATGCATCATGCAATGTCTCCCGGGGATCTTGGGTAAAATCTCTAATAATTAACCGCATCAACTATGCTCTATGATGCAGGTAAATTCACTGCAAAAACAATATTTGTAGGTCACCCCATATAGAGATCTTCTTCCCCAATTGTTTGTGCCATCTCACGGCTCTATCCTGAAGGGAAAAGTGGAAGATCTTCAGCTTCAACTCCTCAGAAGTGATGTTTGTATAAACTTGGGTTTCACAAAACTCCTTAAAATCATATATATGGAAATATGGTTCCTCGTGCAATTTTCTAGTAAACTTTGGCAGCATCTAAACAAATTGTTGATCCATAATGAATGAACTCAAAGTAGAAGATGACTTCGCTCCTGAATCTCCATGCTCATCAATATCTCCTAATGATTGTACCATCATTCCAACATGATATCTATCAGGTTCTCTCATCTTCTCAGTATCATCACCCGGACCTCAACTCCTAGCTCAACATGCCCAATACAACTGTGAAGTGATATGGTAAGGAACAAGGTGCCGGGGACGAAAGAGACAAAGAAGACGAATAAAATGAAGAGGGGATATGACTAGACTTTGATTTGGGAAGAGGGACATCCCGAACCGACCTAGATGAATGAGCATGTGTGTGTGGAAGGGGGTCGCAAGATCCGATTGAAGCGACAGCCTACCCATCATCAGATAAGGGTGGGAGGGAGGGAGAAAAGAAAAGAAAGAAAAGGAAGACCATAAAGAAGAAAAATTATCTGCTAACATTCTAGACAGAAATGCAACTGACTTAACACATATCACAAGCAATACACAAAACAAACCCTCAGTTCACCAACTCAACACCATAAAGATCATGAAAGTTTAGTCGCTTATTTTTTCAGTTTTAGAGTAAGGTGATAACATAGTTACCTAAGTCAGACTTACAAGTGGTATTACCCTTTCGTCCAGTGTGCGTCTTCACACATCTCCAAACAATGGAACCATCTGCCCGATTGTCGAGTTATATCAGGCCCAGGTTGAGATGTGAAGTGGAGCACACCAAAATATCTTTCTATGGTCGAAGGCAAGTGCTTCCATCTCAATTGAGTACCAAAAAGTAGTACACAGATGCATAGGGCACAAGTTCAGGGATTTTTGGCTCTAATCCTTAGGGCTGGGTCTTCACCTACTCTGTCTGGAGGTAAGTACCTACAACAAGGAGGGGGTTGCTCTCCCCAAATCAACGAGTGAATGTTCGTTACGTTTATTTTAAGGTCAAGTAGAGTTAGTAGTCTCGATTTTAAATTTTTCGGTTTTCATATTTTTTAGATATTTTTCAATAAATCACCTAATGGTTTTTAATTCCTTTATCTTAAGTTCAAGAAAATAGGGGAGGAAGTTGGAAAAATTGATGCGCTAGAAAAATAAACGTGAATGGAAGGGTTAGGATCGCTTACCTTGCTCCAGCAGTCTACGTACAAAATGATCCATATATAAAGTAAACTAATCTATATGAATGCAAATGAGAACCAACCTAGCATGAACTTATATTAGCATTAAGAATCTATTTATTTGACTAAGTCCAAATCGAACAAACTATAGGAATAGATATTCTTATTAGGGTGTTTGGACCTAATTATTGCCTAGCTCAACCAATAAAATACTAGAGCTAGAGTCTCAAGCATACAAAATAAATAAAAAGAAAGATAAAAAAAATTCAAATCACGAGAAACACATAAAAAGAAGAAGAAAAATATGAAGACGAAAAGATAGAAATCGATAAAACATGTAAAATCGGTGAGGTCCCCCAAGTAAGCGGTACTTGGTGAAATATACCTCTAAAAGAATAAGTGTCTCTGGTCTCTACAAGTCAGGATGTCCTTAGTGAGCTCCTTCTACTAATGCAGAAAATGAAATCCCAAACTAACGCTCTCCCACAAAAAATAAAATGCAACCAAAGTTATTTCTTTGCTCCTTAGTCTTTGCTCCTCCTCGGTTGCGCTCTCCCGCTAATTGATCAAGAATGACCGGCATCCGCCTCGTTTGGGTGCGTCAGCTCTTCTAAGATTGCCTCCCTCACCCGTTTGGCCCTCACAACAAGGATGGAACAAAAAGTTGTCAAAATAAATTCTATAAAAAAATAAAAGCAATAAAAGAGAGATAAGAGAAATAAATACAAATATTTAGAAAATAAAAAAATAAAAAAAATCTAACTACCCTCATCGTGCTCGGCAGCGACGCTGTTTTGATTAGCGGTAGAAATTGAAAAATATCCAAAAAAGTGCAAATCGAAAAATTTTTAAATTGGGACTACTAACTCTACTTGACCTCAAAATAAATGTAACGATCTTTCACTCATTGATTTGGAGAGAGCAACCCTCTCCTTGTTGCAGGTACTTACCACTAGACAAAGCGAGTGAAGACATGACCCTATGGATTAGATCCAAAAATCCCTGGACTCGTGTACTACTTTTCGGTACTCGATTGAGTTGCAAGCACTTGCTTTTGACCATAGGAAGTCATTTTAAGGTGCTCCGCTTCACATCTCAACTTGGGTCTGATATAACTTGGCAACCCAAGCAGATGGTTCCACTATTTGGAGGGGGGCATATGTTGGGCGACATGGGACACCACTTGTGGGTCTGACTTAAGTAACCATGTTATCACCTAACTCTAAAATCGAAAAGATAAGCGATTGAACTTTCATGGTCTTTATGGTGTCGAGTTGGTGAGCTAGGTGTTAGTTTTTTTACTGATCGTGATCTGTGTTGAGTCTGTTGCGTTTCTCTATAGGTTGTTAGCAGTCACTTTTTCTTCTTTAGTGTCTTCCTTTTCTTTCTTTTATTTTTTCTTTATTCTTTTAGTTGGGTTAAAATAAGTGATAATTATGTAATATTAATAAATGATGTTAGATTATCAATTATTGATAAGTAGTTGTTATGTACATGTATTTTACTAAGGATTTAAATCAAAATGAAAGAATAAAGATGATGAATTGGTGATTCATTAATGTTCAACTTCGGGTTCATTCAATTAAAATTTTCAGAGCTGAAGCCAGTATGTTCACTCAGATTCAATCCATACTAACGTAGTTTATTCGTATTGGATCTCGACGCATTCCTCCGTCTCCTCGTAAGATTTCCCTGCCAACTTTCTATAATGGGGTGGCGCACGTGTACGTGTCGTATCAAGATGTTGGTCTACATCTCCTTCTCTCTTTCTTTATTATGCCCCTTTCTCTTTTAGAAACACTGCACTTTCTCTTTGTCATCTTCTTCTTCGTCCTGATAAAAACAACTGTATTTTCGATGAAAGTATACACCATTCAGATCCTAATCACACATCTGCCTTTGAAAAACGTGGAGGTTTTGGGTTAGCTCATGACGCGATAAAGGATGCACGAACCTCACCATAGTAACCATTCATAAAAATGTTATAAATCATTTCGAAACGAGCTCAAAAAGATCTATATAACCGACACCATGCTTGTGCATGCATGTCAACCCAATTGCATAGTCTCCTATTCAACTACCAATGCATCAACTAATAAGGATAATTTAAGCTCCTACCCTAGGTCATTGATTATACGGATGTAGTGGATATGGATTACATAACATATATCTAGATTGGAGGAACATAACATATATCCATCACTTTCCATGGAAAGAAGTAGGAATGGCAAGTTGAAGAACAATACATCACATTGGAAGGACCCCAATGGTACAGTGCTGAATGGGCAAACTATGTTCATCCTCATCTCTATCTACACTATGATCTCGGCAGACTTAAATAATTGTCACAACCAACTATATATGTATCCAATCATGATGGTCAAAACGATACCTAAATGGATGATATCGAACCTTTTTTTCACATTCGTTATTAAGATTCAAGTTTGAGTTGTTGGTTGGGTTGCGTTATCGGGGCCTATACTTTAGAAGAAAGTTCGGAAAAAAAACTCCCATGATTTGATTGGATTTTTTACACTTGTGCTCCAGAGATTCGGCAGTACCATTAATTTTGTAAGAATATATGGACTCAAGTGTTATTGGAAAAAAGTGCATAATTGTTATTGTATAATCTTGAAGGGGTACAAGTGTAAAAAAACCCTAATTTGAATGTCATAATGATTATATAACCTTAAGTTATTGAAGAATAACATTTTATCTTATTGAATATAGAGTTCATGTGGGGAAAAATCTTTTGTGACCAACATGACATCAAGATGTCATCATATTGTCATCATAACCATTGTAATATTGACCTAAAAGTTTGAGAAATTTTATATATTTGTTCTTTTAAAACGTCACCTCTCTCTCTATATATATAATCCATTCTAAGATTATTAGGATTGTGATGAGCACCCGTAAATTTACGGGTACAATTATTTTGTTCAAAATATTATTATTTTACAAATGTATATCATATTCTTGTTATTAATGACCGTTTACATAAAAGTAAATCTTAAATAATATGAAATGATTATTTACAGAAAATATAAAAGATGTCATTGATACAAATAATGATACAATCATTATGTACTAATTTAAGCTTTACTTTTCATGGAAATGACCGTCGATAGTAAGAATATGATGTAACATTGGTTAAAAAAACAAATATTTTACTCAAAATGTTAATAAACACATGGAAAGGGTGCTGATTACGATCCTAATGAGCTTAGAGTTCACTAGAAAAGCTTAACAAACCAAATATCAAAACTAAAATTGTGGAGATGGATTATAACATTCCTAAAACTTGAGGAGATCAAGAATATAAATTGAGCTCCATCCTCGAGCTTAATGTGATTTAATATGTGCATTATTGCTTCCTCCTTAGCTTTCATGTATTTAATATGACTTAATTAGTCAAAAATATAGGTGGGATGTGCATCATAATCACATGATTAACATCTACTTGCTAAGGCCCTGTTCGTTTGGGGTATAAGGAGGAATGGAATAAGGGGAATAAGCCCCCAACACGCTTCCCCGTGGTACGACTATTTCTCATTATTTCATCTTATTTCACTCTTATTCCTATCTTTATCCCACATTACCTACCTTTATTTCACCTTATTCTCCTTATTCTTATCCTTCAGCCGAAAGGAGAATAGACCCTTATTCCCCTTATTCCCCATCCTTATTCCTGCTTATTCTCCTACCGAACGGGCCCTAAGGGAGTTAACCTAACGCCCTTCCATCTCCACCCACTTGAGGAATACCGTAATTATTTTTAGGATTTTCAGACATAGTCAAAATGCATGCAATCCGTGCAAAAATAAATAATCCATTTACATCCTTACATATTAAAAAGAGATTTTTATGCGGCAGATTCTATAAACTTTGCCAATAACCTCCACGACCTTTGAAACAACATAATTCCCCTCTCGACTCCGTAAATTTGCCAACTCTTATCTCATGAACCCTCCGGTTAATCTGTTTGAAGTCCGCGAGGGTACTTGAGGGTAAATTACAAGGTCGATGGGTAATTACGTTGTGCAAAAAGGTCGTAGAGATAATTTAAAAATTTTATAGGGTCTGTCTGATAAAAATCCTTATCTAAAAAAATACTATATTCATGCAAAATATTTCAACTACACGTATGCCCCTATTTTTTATGATAACATTACCAATCCTCGTATTATACTAAGCCAAAATTGTATTTTTACACATTCACCCCTGAGCTCTGACTATATAGATGGATGTGTAAATTTAGATGGTTTATCGGTGTATGTCTATAAGCGATGTTCTTCAGGGGCGTCAATATAAAAATCCCTTTGAAAAAATAAACATATACTCCCCTAAGACGTGCTTCTGTTTGGATGCTTCATGCGAATCTAATTTGGTATATACGAAACCATAATTCTCGATCCTACATAGATACCGGACGAAGCTATCTTATACGGAAAAATTACATCCAGACGCCTATAAATTATATATTTTTTGTAATACTCCCATTGCTCACATCCTTTGAACATAGGCGTATGGGTTTAGTACGTAAAACAACATGCTTTGTTATGTAAATACAAAGATTATGGGGTTTTCTTTAAAAAATCAAAAAAAAAAACTATGAACGGTTTCGATCTCTCAAATGATTCGAATATGCAGCTATTAAACTGGTATTTATTCAATTAGGTGTCTTTTCCAATATCGAAAAAAAGTTCAAATTAGTTTCAAAATATTTTCATGATTAACTAAGAAAAATTATAAATGTACCCTTTTCAATTTGTTAGATATTAATAAGGGTTAAATGGGGCTGCCCCCTGGGGGAGTTAACTTGGTTTTCCCCCGCCCCATTTCGCACGTATTTTTATTTTTTTTGAAAATTTCTTCCGTGCTAATTTCATCACTATATCCCTATATTATGTCACTAAAATTTCATGCGAAACAGAATCTTCTACGGCCTCCATCCATACAGTCGTTTTTTAACGGTAACAGAATTACTAAAAATGACCCCGTCTGGATGGAGGTCGTAGGAGTCTCTGTTTCGCACGAAATTTTAATCATATAATATAGAGATATATTGATGAAAACCCACGGAAGAAATTTTCAAAAAAAAATAAAATAAAAAAAACGAACGAAATGGAGCGGGAGAGCCAAGTTAGCTCTCCCATGGGGGCATCCCCATTTTACCATATTAATAAACTCCCAACCTAGTCCACAGTTATCGGAGCGACCTCCACGTGTCATTATCACTAGTTCTCTGCTCACATGTGGCAAGATGCGGAGGCCCGATCAGGTTGCTGAGAACTGAAACGCATAAGATGCCGCGTAGGCAAGATGGGGAATGATCAGATGACGTCGATGGAACCCCCCCCCCTCCCCCTTTCCCCCTGTCCGCCCAAAACCCTAACTTCGAACACCAGTAGCCGCCACCACATCTCTCGGCCTCACCTTCTCGCCCCGCCTCCTCCGGAGCTCCCCTCTCCTTTCCCCCACTCACCAGAGCGGCTACTCCTCCCACTGTTGAACCTTCTCTCCCCCTTTCACCTGGCCATCTTGGCCAACTTCCGGTCACATTACAAAATGCTAACACCTCTTCCCCTATCCGCATCAACGGTCCCTCCTCGCGCCCCTCCTGGCGTGAAGCGTGCGGTCCCAGAACCCTTCCCCCATCACGGCGGATGGGCTTCGAAGCCCCGGTCTCGATCGACGGTGAAGAAGTTGCATACGCCACGGAGGATGACCTCCTCTCCCTGGATCAAATCTGGGCCAACACGCTGGTATTCTACGTGATCGGTAAGAACCCTTATCGTAAGCTACTAAATACCTTTATTGAAAAGGTCTGGAGGCCCCCTAGGGGTTTCAAACTCTTCCCAAGACCAAATGGCTTTTTCTATCTCCAACTGTCATCGGCGGAAGCTTGCCAACAAATTCTGGACGGCGGCCCTTGGCTTTTTCAAGGGAGATTCATCGTCACTCGTCGCTGGGAGGCCTCCTCCTGCTTTGAGCGTGATCTGCTATCGGAAGTCCCGGTGTGGGTGCGGTTCCATGGCATGAGCCTTGGACACTGCTCCCTCTCTATTCTAAATAAATTGGCGAGCCTCCTGGGTACACCCCTCTTTATGGATGCCGCGATGGCCTCCGGCCAAAAGGAAGGTTATGCGCGATGCTGCATCTCCATCCGCGCCTCCAAAATTATTCCAAAAGCTGTGCCCCTGGTCTTCTTCAACGGCCAACGCCAGATGATTGGGGTGGAGCTCGAGTGGACCCCCCCCCCGTTGCGTACTGTGTTCGACCTTTGATCATAACTCCACCAACTGCCCATTCGCTCACGGCGCTAACCCTTCGACTACTCCCAGGCACGATGTGGGGAGGGGCGTTGAGGGGAGGGGCGTTGAGGGAAGGCTCGAACAAGGAAAATGCTTGGAGGGCCCTCAGGCCACCATTCAGTCTACTTCCCAAGGCGGGTCCCACTCAAATCCGCAGAACATGAATCTATCACCTGAGGCTCCAGTGGCCTTTGGAGTCCAACACTCACAAGCCGGTACTATGCAACACATTTCTAACCCTCCCTAGTTCCCTACAAATGAGGCCTCAGAAATACCAGGCTCATCTTCGCGAGATCCCACCAACCTGGAGGGCCTCCTCAGCTGCCTGGAACCCCCCCCCCCCCTTGCAGTTATGGGATACCACATCGCCTCCACCGCCTCTTGTCCGGCAGCTTCCCGCTGGAAGCTCGGTCGATGTTGCTTCGTCTCCGGTGAATGCATTGGAGATCGCAACTAAAGGGCAGAGGCGACCCCTCGGGAGACCTTTCAGTGCTTTCCCATTTGGGCCTCGTGCTCTTATGCAAAGGCCCCCGGCGCATAGTCGGAAGGCCGGTCACAAGGGCACCGAAGTCTTTGACCTAAATGTTCCTAGAGCTGAAGATCCATCACGGCCTCCAGAACCGGTTGGCAATTCCTGTCCACAGAACATGGTGGAAGCTAATCCAAATTGGTCGCTGGCCACCCATAAGAAAAAGAAGCCCTCTGGGGGTCCCCCAAAGTCTGCTGGCCGTGAAGGCCAAACTCACAATCTTTAATGTCTTTGGCCGTTTGCAATGTGCGTGGGCTCAACAAGCCACGCAAACTTAAGTCCCTGTGGAAATCTTTGCAAGTGTTGAAAGCTGATATCGTTGGCTTGGTCGAAACTAAGATTCGGCCCGAGAATAGACACAAGTTTGAATCTAAAATACTGGCTGGGTGGAACGCGGTTCACAATCAAACCGAACTTGGACGTGTCTATGTCTTGTGGAATGTTTCATCCTGGAATTGCACGCCCTTGCAGGTGTCCCCACAAGCCATCTCCCTCTCTTGCTCTAATGCTGGTGGCCTCATTATTATGGTCACTGTTGTCTATGGTGCCAACTGCCCAGGTTCCCGCAAAGAGCTGTGGAATGACCTGATAAGTGCCCAACCCACGGACAACACCCCCTGGGTGGTCCTCGGTGATTTTAACACGGTGAGATTTACTTCAGAAAAGAGAGGAGGTCGTCCTTTGGCACGTGCCTCCATGACGACTTTAATAAATGTATAGAATCGTGCAACCTTATGGATCTTCCCACTACATGCAACCCTTGGTCTTGGTCCAACTCCTCCATTGGACCAACAAGAATTGCAGCACGTCTTGACCATGCGCTAGTAAACGAATCATGGATTGCCCTCTTCCCAAACCGCACTCTTACATACATCCCCCTCCAGCACACGGACCATCTTCTACTTTCAATCAAGCTTGGGGACATGGCCTCCAAAGGCAAACTGTTCCGATACTTCAATTATTGGGCTTCTAGACCCGGCTACTTGGAGGTCATCTCTTCGGCCTGGAACATGCGGCCTAGGGGTAACCCCCTTTACCGCTTGCTCATGAAGCTAAAAAATGTGAAGAAGGCGCTGCGTGCTTGGGCCTCTCAAGAGGCGAGTGTGTTTGCAGACATTAAAGCCTTGCAAGCCACCCTGAGAAATATCAATGATGCTTTAAGCCTTGACCCTCTTGATCCCATCTTGGCTCAGCTTGAGAATAACGCAAAAAATCACCTGGAAAGGCTGGATGATGACCTGGAATCCGCCTGGCGGCAAAAGAGCCGGATTGACTGGCTTAAGTTGGGGGACAGAAACACGAAGTTCTTTCACTTATCGACTAAAAGCCGCACCGCTAGGAACTCTTTCCCACCTCTCCTGGACTGTGAGGGTCATTTGGTGGATAATGGCCTCGCTGTGGCCTCTAACGCCGTGGCTTTCTTCGGGGAGCTTCTTGGGCCGGACCTCCCTAGGCCCATTAGGCCAGCCCCCCCCCCCCCCCCCCCCCCTCGCGCCTAAGCACCGGCTTACGCCTGATGCGTCCTGATGGCTGGTCAGGCCCTTTGATAGTGATGAAATTTGGGCCGCTCTCCGGGACATCCCTTCCTCTAAGGCCCCTGGCCCAGACGGTTTCAACTCAAAGTTCTTCAAATTGCATTGGAACCTTGTCAAAGAGGATGTTTGTGATGCAATGGCGTTCGTACACAAAGGGGGCCACATGGTAAGGGAAGTTAATCACACTTTTCTTACTCTGGTTCCTAAAAAGAACTCGCCAACAAGCTTGGGTGACTTCAGGCCAATATCGTGTTGAAACGTCATATATAAGATCTTTGCTAAGCTCCTAGCCACGTGCATGGCTGCTGTGCTACCTCAACTTATCTCTCTAAATTAAACTGCCTTTGTTAAAGGCAGATTGATTGGGGACAACACTCGCCTGGCACAGGAGGTGCTTGGGGGCTTTGAGAGGAAGACAAATAGGATCAAGGCTTGCCTTAAGATTGATTAGTCTAAAGCTTTTGACTCGATTGAGCATTCTTTCATCTTAAGGAGTCTGGAAGCAATGGGGTTCTGTCCTACGTGGGTGGACTGGATCGCCAACTGCATCACCACGTCATCCTTCTCTATATTGATCAATGGCTCCTCACAAGGCTTCTTCAAGGGTACCAGGGGCCTCCGTCAGGGAGACCCTCTCAGTCCACTTCTTTTTGTGGTCGTCATGGAAACTCTCACTAACCTTGTTGATATTTCGGTTGTTAATGGTCGCCTTCAGCCGCTGGGCCGGGGCCGGCGCAGGGCGCCGACCCATCTTATCTATGCAGATGACCTCCTGCTCTTTTGCAAAGGCTATTCTACATCGCTCCTTGCGGTGAGAGAGATCTTAGAGGATTTTGCTTCGGTCTCCGGGCTGAGAATGAACGCTTCAAAAAGTAAGTTATTCAGGCCTAAGAGGGCTCCCAATGACTTCGCCTCCACTTTGCAGTTGGGTGTGCTTAGGGACTCACTGCCGACAAGGTATCTGGGTATCCCGCTTGTTTCCAACTACGGCCGACGCTCTGCACTGAGAGCTCTTGAGGATCGGGTTCGAGCCTCTCTTGGTGGGTGGAAAGCCTCCTCTCTTTCGCTCCCCGGGCGTTGCCAACTTCTCCACTCCATTATTTCTGGTATATTGCTCTATTGGGTCGCTGGGACCCTCATCCCTTGCGGTACTGCTATCAGAATCGACGGGCTATGTGCTGACTTCCTTTGGGGCTTCGGCCGGCATCATATTGCCTGGAAAACCGTGTGCCTTCCGAAGCTCGAGGGGGGCTTGGGGCTGCGCAGTTGCTCCTTGCTGCGTAATGCAGTGATTGTGTCATGGGCGTGGAGGCTTCTTTCTGCGGACAACTCCTTATGGGCATCTTACATGCGCTCCAAGTACCTAAATTCGCTCTCCCTATGGGAGGTCACCCCTGCTCGCAATGACTCCTTACTCTGGAAATCTATCCTTAGGGCTCGTGATCTGTACAGGAATGCTATCTCCCTTTCGCATGGCCAGCCCACCTGGACCCGTTCCCCGAAGGGATTCTCCTACTCGGATGCTTTCGATCTGATCCGGCCCAGGGCCCCCACCGTTCCCTGGGCGTGTGTCGTGTGGTGAAGGCGCTCCGTGCCGCGGCACTCTTGCACCCTCTACCGTGCGTTGATCGACCGCCTCCCCACTCTTGAAAGGCTGGCCCGCCATGGGCTTCGAAACACCAGAAACTGCTACCTCTGCGGCAATGGTGAAGAAACCCGAGACCATATAATCTTCTTGTGTAGCTATACTGTTGATACCTGGTCGCTTGCACTTGCGGCCTTGGGTCTACCAAGTCCAGCCACCCTCTCCCTCTCTGGTATAGTGGAGTGGATCTCGAGCCTCACCGACCACAAAGCCCGCGACACCTGGAGTGTTTTGTTAGCTGCTATGTCATGGGAAATTTGGACGGAACGTAATCGCCGGTGGACCTCCGGGCGCTCCACAACTCCATCTAATCTTGCTACCTCCATTCTTACAAATACCAGACTCATTCTGTATTAAAGTTTGTCGCTGATTTTTGAGCTCTCAGCTGCCACCTAACTTATTCCTATTTTTTCTTTTTGGGGCACTATCTGTAAAGCACACATACGTGTGCTCGATTGTAATGGTTTTACTGTAAACTGCAGCATTATTAATGAAAATCTTATTTACCCATCAAAAAAATGCCGCGTAGGTCAAACGGACAAGCTATGTAAGCCAATGGGCATCCTCCACGCGTCGGGTCCTGAGTTATATTGGTGACCGTCGGATCGGCAGCGATCGTACGACGCGATGGGCCGACGCCGCTCGTGTAGGGTGCACCGCGGCTACTGGTGGTCTATAAATAGGGAGGGAGCGGCATCCTCTTCTTCTCCGCTTCCTTCTTTGCTGCTCTCTCTCTATTTTGAGATCCTCTTCCCTTTGCTTCTTCTAAATCTAACTTGTGAACTCTCCCTCTCTTTTTCTCTAACTACTTCTTCTTCGTTGAAATCAAGCTGAGAAGAGGATGTGTGGGATCCTAGCCGTGTTGGGTTGCTCGGACGACTCGCAAGCGAAGAGGGTCCGTGTGCTCGAGCTCTCTCGCAGGCAATGATGTCGAACATATATACATGATTCGGTGTTGTTACTGTGTAGATTGTAGAGCTTGATATGATAAGGGAGGAGGATATCATACGACGTAAATTTTGTTGCACGTAGAGAACTATGAAACTGTTAGAGTTTGATATTGGATAATGTTACGGAAAATATCTGTGTATTAATCATGTCCTTTTCGTGATCTCTGTTCTCCGCTCCCACCTCAAGTATCACTGATTTCGCATCTAAAGAAGCCAGTTTTCTAGGCTCAAGCACCGTGGTCCGGATTGGAGCGGAATCTACCAACATGGAGACTGCTTCCTCGCGCACCAACGTCTCGCCATAGTCGACCCGGGAGGAAAATTCGTGTGGGGGGTAAGTTTGTAATCAAATTCACCCTATGCGGTATGTATTATTTTTTTTATTGAAGAGGCGGCTTTGGATAAGGAAGAGCCGCCTCTCAAAGAGGCGGCTTTTGACTAAAGCCGCCTCTTGAAGAGGCGGCTCTTACCCAAAAGCCGCCTCTTGAAGAGGCGGCTTTGCGCCAGAACCTTAAAAAAAAGGGGGGAAGCAGCAGCTCTGCTGCTCGCAGAGCTGCTGCTTCCCCTCTTTTTTTTATGGAATTGATACGTTGGCGAAGTGAACGTCTTGCACAGTATATAATAGCAAATATGATATTAGAAGAACATTTAAAGATAAGATTCATAGACAATAGTGAAGTGAAGACAATAGTGAGATTCATAGAAAGTAACTTGATCATAGTTGCAAACACATTTACATGCTTGGTTTACATTACAAAGAAATGGCAACATCACATTCTATGGTCTACGCTCCCTCCTCCTTTTGTATTGTAATTTGACAGGTCTTTCATCCGCCATGGTGGTCTCCGATGGTCTTGGGTCAAATCCATGCAGTTGACTGTTGCGATCTATGTCGTCGATGTTGGTCATCTCGGGTCCTTCAACTCCAAAGGACAACGGGAGGGGTGAATGATGTGAAGGTCCTGCATTGTGCTCCGCTCGATCCCTCCGTGGTGCAGGCGGCGTTGTAGGCTGTCTAGATGTCCCACACTCAGGAATTGGGGTCTCAAATTCTATGCCAGACTGAGGGGGTTGTGTATCCACTGGGACATCTCCCTCGCCAGAAGGCCTCTCTCCCCTTTGTTGTTTACCACGTCCCCGTCCACGTCCTCGAACACGTGAACGGGGATGAGATGTACCTTCTGCATCGGCGTCTTCCTGTGAATGCTCATCTGTAGGTCCATCTCGGAACTGTCGTTGTATA
This sequence comes from Ottelia alismoides, assembly GCA_037367405.1. Taxonomy (NCBI): domain Eukaryota; kingdom Viridiplantae; phylum Streptophyta; class Magnoliopsida; order Alismatales; family Hydrocharitaceae; genus Ottelia; species Ottelia alismoides. The sequence continues at coordinate 199,626 of JAZKJV010004925.1, read as the reverse complement.
GAGTCACGTATCCTAGAACTTGCTTCAGCAGCAAGTTCTCTAATACATGGTGAACCATCATCACAAAGTCGAACAATCTCCTCGAATTGAGACACCTGCAATATGATCAAATCTTGTTAAAACATGTAAAATCATACTAGAAAATGTAAATCAAGTAAATGCTATCTTACCGCGTAATCAAGTGTGCATCCATGTCGTCCAATGAAACGTCTTGTTATTCGACGATACCATGGCATGTACTCGGGGGTCGTATCTGGTCCTCCCAATGAAATGGGAGTCATCGACACCACGTAATCTCTACGGATGTTCCATAGTCTAATATAGACTGCATGGAACTCCGTCCAATCCACATTGCTCTTTCCTCGGAGATCGATTGCATGCAATTGAGATGAAGTGTCGCTAGCCCTTGGAACCCCCTGAATGCCCCCAAACTGTCGAAGGACTCTGTCTGGTGTGTGTAGCTCAACAATACAAAAATGAATGAGGGGGACACGAGCCACATGTAAATACTCATTGCCACGGCAATACAATGGCAACTGGGACAACACGTCCTCTGTATATGGCCTCCATATCACCTGCGTTAAATTAGAAATATTATAAAATCGTTATAATTGAAAATAAAATGTAATAACGTGATAACTGAATACCTTCTCATCTAGCTGTAGGTCAAGTGCATCCCTATATGGCCGAACCACATGTGTAGATTCCGCTGAGATGTCAAACTCTGCATGCCACCTTGCCCCCAAGGGCTTCCCTTGCCAAAGAGGTCGGTGGTGAACTACCGGAGCGATATGGGGGAATCGCTCCCAAGCCCACAACTGCAACAGTATCAATGGACCCCCAATCTCTACTGCGTCAGCCTTCGATGCAACACACAACTGCCTGTATAAGTACGCCAAACAAGCTGAGCCCCAACTGTACCTCCCACAACTCTCCAGGTCCTCCAAAAAAGGTAGGTAGATCAGGGAGACCTCATTTCCGGACTTGTCCGGAAAGATCACACCACCAAAAAGCTGTAGAATGTACGCCCGTGTGTATCGCAGGATGGTATCATCATCGGCGTCCTCTGGCAGAACTGAGAAGTGCTCTAGTAGCCAAGTCATGCGGACTCGAGCACCATCAATGTTGGGCCGTTCAGGCCGGACCCCAAGTAATCGCTCGCACAAGCCTGCCCAACTGGGAGAAGTAGTAGGACCGATCACTGCTTGACCATCAATCTGCAACCCAAATATGTACGCCACATCCTGTAATGTAACTGTCATCTCCCCGTGGCGCATGTGAAATGTGTGCGTCTCGGGACGCCATCTCTCAACAAGAGCTGTAATCAGGTGCCAGTCCAAGGAAATGAAATCCATCTGCAATACGCCCAAAAAACCCGCTACGCAAATGTGCTCAACTATGCGCTCGTCCAAGGGGACATGCCTCAGTGTACTCTCTCTTCGTCGGCACCGTAGGCATCTCGACACCTGGAAAAGCAAACACTATGATTATGAAAATTATTCAAGGAAATATTAGTTTAAAAAAGTACTTACATCCCCGGCCCAAACAAGACTAGAACGGTGCTCCCTCTGCTGGCGTAAAAGAGAACGGTCAACTGGGCCCGGCTCCATCTGTTTAGAAACAACAATACAAATTAATAAACAATGACTTCATATTTAAATAATTTAAACAATGACATTAAAAAAATTGAAATGAATCATTCACATACTAGCTCTGTTGGGACATCTTCTTTTGTTATGACCCAAGCCCCCACAAATGCCACATTTATTTTGCGTCCTACCATGCGTAACGTTCCGCCTATTATGACCTTCAACACCACAAGTGCCACATTGAGAATGCACGGTATTCTCCCTCATGTCCATCTCATTGTGAATCCTCTTACTCTTTGGTCGCCCCTTTTGCCTTATCCTGCTATCATCTGGAATAACTAATGGATGGTCGAAACTGGGCCACTTATCTCTGTCACCAATGGGGTAAAACAACCCCTCATATATGTTCGACTGAGCTTGCCAAGTATACCATGGCCCAACATATTCTTCTACATCTGTGTTCAAGTGAGATAGAACAACACATGCATGAGAACAAGGAATTCTGTGAGTTTGCCATTTTTGACATGTACACGATGCATCACTACCCAAGACAGTTTGTTTCTTTCCACCTTTTAGACCGAACTGTGTCATGCGTTGTCCTGTGACAACCTCATACATGTGCAAGGGTGCTCCTTGTATGCGAAAACAACGGTGGCCATTACTTCTATCGATCCAACGCTTCAACATGTCATGCGCGTATTTGGTATATTTCTCACCCCGTAAAATACAATTACGCGCCTCGTCGTGACGGTCACAGAAGTAGCTAATGCAGTTGTAGTACGTCTTCAAAACCAATGCCGCAACTGGTAGACTTCTTGCATCCTTAAGAACAACATTGTAGCTCTCAGAAAAATTTGTGGTTGTGTAACCAAATCTGTAGCCACCATCGAATGCAATTGTCCAACGTTCCTTTGGACAATCATGTGTGTCAAACCACTTTGCAGCATTCTCGTCGCATTCCTTCAGCTTGTCCATGTAAGATTGCCATTTTGCTTGGGAATAGACTTTTCCCGCTCTCATGACCATACGCTCTCATGACTTTGGTCTAAAGCCGCCTCTTCAAGAGGCGGCTCTTACTTAACCAAAGCCGCCTCTTCAAGAGGCGGCTTATCTACGGTAGTTAATAAAAAAAAATAATTCAGACCGCATAGGGTGAATTTGATTACCAACTTACCGCCCACACGAATTTTCCTCGTCGACCCGGCCTCTGGTGACCAGCCACTCTACAATGAAGACAAATCCATCGTCGTCACGGTATGCCACCACCTTCAAATTTTGGATCCACACATGACACATATGGCTATAAATTGTAAGCTTTGTTTGGAGATAAGAAATAAATATGAAAAAATGAATAAGAAAAGCTCACTTCACTATTTTTTTCCGTTGGCTTAGTTTAGAAGATAAGGAAAGAATAAATGCTGAAGTTACAGTAGATGATGGTATCATTTTGTCATCATTATGGATTTGGATGTATCTTCTCTGTCAAACTCTCCAAACAAATGGTGTAGGTGAACGGGGAGATCTACAACCATGAGGAGCTCAGGAAGAAGCTCTCGCACCACACCTTCAGGACCGGCAGCGACTGCGATGTTATCGCCCATTTGGTTAGAAAGCTCTGATCTTTTCCTTCTCAACGATCCCAAGTGGGTCTTCCTCGCTCGTAGATCTCACCATAAATACCCCGATTTCGCAGTACGAGGAGTATGGGGAGGACTTCGTGGACATGCTCGACGGCATCTTCTCCTTCGTGCTATTCGACACCCGCAACAACAGCTTCATCGCGGCGCGGGACGCCATCGGCGTCACGCCTCTCTATGTCGGATGGGGGCTCGACGGTACGCCATGATTTGCCGTTAATTCTCGGAAAGGAGTCGTTTTTATTGACCTTGGTGGATATTTGGATGATGGGTAGTTGGCGGGTTTTTCGAATTTTTGGATTTCCGGTGGTGGGTGTTTCTTGATCCGTGTGGGATTGTTGGGAATGATCGGTAGGTGTTTGTTGAAATGCCTGTGATAGGTTCGGTGTGGTTATCATCTGAGATGAAGGGTCTGAATGACGACTGTGAGCACTTTGAGTTCTTCCCTCCTGGGCACTTGTACTCCAGCAAAATGGGAGGGTTCAGGAGGTGGTACAACCCTCCTTGGTACTCGGAGGTCGTTCCGTCCACGCCGTATGATGCGTTGGTTCTGAGGAAGGCGTTCGAGAACGTAAGCTTGTCGGAGTCATTAAGAGAGTATGTTGTCGGGGTGGTTGTTGTTTCTGACTTATGATATATGTTAATGTAAGTGTAGGCTGTCATTAAGAGACTCATGACCGATGTTCCTTTCGGAGTTCTTCTTTCCGGGGGACTGGATTCATCATTGGTTGCTGCTGTTACTTCGCGGTACCTCGCGGGAAGCAAGATTGCCAAGCAGTGGGGAACTCAGCTTCATTCATTCTGTGTTGGCCTGGAGGTTAGCTGAGATTGAAGGCTGTTAATTTTGAAAACTTTGAAACACGGATGGATCTATAGAATAAACTGATTTTACGTTGATCTGTAGGGATCTCCTGATCTAAAAGCTGCAAAGGAGGTTGCAGATTATTTGGGAACTGTTCACAATGAGTTCCACTTCACAGTCCAGGTAACGTTAAGAAGAAAATGCCCTTGTCAATTCTTAATTTTATTCAGTAATTGTTCTCATATTGTTTCTTCATCTGCAAATATAGGATGGCATTGACGCCATCGAAGACGTCATCTACCACATCGAAACGTACGATGTGACTACAATTCGGGCGAGCACACCCATGTTCCTCATGGCTCGCAAGATAAAATCACTAGGGGTAAAGATGGTCATCTCTGGTGAAGGCGCCGATGAGATCTTTGGTGGCTACTTGTATTTCCACAAGGCACCTAACAAGGAAGAATTTCATCGTGAAACATGCCACAAGGTACTAGCAGTTCTTTCGAGAAACGTACAGAACAAACTCTTTTATCCCCTGCATCTAGGTAACAACCTTGTGTTGTGGTCATTTTTTTTTATAATCGTGCCTCTGTGATTGCAGATAAAGGCATTGCATCAATACGATTGCTTGAGGGCTAACAAAGCTACATCTGCGTGGGGCGTTGAAGTTCGGGTCCCATTCCTGGATAAAGATTTTATCAGTACTGCCATGAGCATTGACCCCGAATCGAAGATGGTACATATTCTACATTCTCGCATTTTTTCGCTGCTTCTTTCTTCTGTTCATGACTGTTCTTTCTCATCTCAATCCAGATTAATCCTAGCAAGGGGAGAATTGAGAAGTGGGTCTTGAGGAAGGCATTCGATGACGAAGAGAAACCATATCTCCCAAAGGTGTGCTCAAAATTTCAGCTTCCTTTCTTACATCTAACTAGAACAGCAAAGTCATGTGCTAAGAAGTTATTCATTTGTGTATACAGCATATTCTCTACAGGCAGAAAGAACAGTTCAGCGATGGTGTTGGCTATAGCTGGATTGACGGTCTGAAAGCTCATGCAGCCGAACATGTTAGTCGACAAAGCTGTCATTTTAGTCCCCCCAACCACTCCAGCTTTCACGTGTATTTTCTTGCTAATCTGATTCGTTTCATAAATTTCAGGTTACTGGCAAGATGATGCAGAATGCTGGGTATATTTCCCCCCACAACACCCCTACAACAAAAGAGGCTTACTATTATAGGATGATATTTGAAAGATTTTTCCCTCAGGTGATTATTTTGGTCCCTTCTATCGTAGGATCGTTGGCAGTTGTTTCAGCTGTTGGACCAACATTCTCATGTCTTTATCGCAGAACTCCGCAAGGTTGAGTGTCCCTGGAGGGCCCAGCATTGCCTGCAGCACGGCGAAGGCGATTGAGTGGGATGCCCAATGGTCTGGCAACCTCGATCCTTCTGGAAGAGCAGCTCTGGGCGTCCATGTTTCGGCATATGATCCCCAATCATGTGCTTATACTAATGGCAAGATCCCGGTTAACAACGTAGTCAAGATGCGGGGAATTGCTCAAGTGCCTCAGACTGTGACTATCAGCACTTGATGTTCACCTTTAGGGATCTTTGTACGTTGTATTATACAGCATATTTTGCTTCTCGTTATAGTAGGTGATACCTATGTAGCTTTGTGAAAGTGTCAGTTGAGCATGTTAATATGTTTTGTACTTCAGAAAGAATGTTAGGCGAACGCAGCCTAGTTGCTGCCGGCGATCCCACATTCTTAGGCACTTGTATTCTTGTTGCAGACCTGTTATATTTTCATCGTACAGAATGTTTAGTTAATTAAAGTGTCTAAATTTCGTTACATAAACCTGTTTACCTTATTGAGCATGCTATGCAAGTTTCATTGCTGCATATATACTTTCTTCTACTAAGAATAGGACGTGTTTATAGTCAGGTATTTGAATATTCATGCGTGATCCTGGCAAACATTGATCTCACATACGAAGAAAACTCGATCTTCTTGGTGGTGAAACTCGCCGCACTTCTGGTTGCTAAAATTTTGTATATGCCTGTCAGCGATGGGGCATTTTAATTTTTTTATCTCCTTTCCCTGATCATTTATGAACTGAAATGTTTCATCCAAGAGTGATAGTAAGAGACGACCGCTCAGGCATGGCGACCTTCTTGCAAAAGCCACACTAATGAAGTGCGAAATAGACATTACCGAAGCGAAATCTGGGAATAATCAACAAACCATATTGCAGATCACCTTTTCCTCAATTATAACATCACCAGACCTGATTTGTATGCTTAATCATCTTTCCTATTGTGAAGACTCGCTTCCAGTAAGAACAGGGATTGTTGAAGCAGCTGTGCTGAAACGATGACAATTCATTGATTCATACAGAAAACCTGACGCTGTTTGAAAATACATATGTCACATTGCAGTAATTATTCATGATATCTCTTCTTTTATGTAGATCTTTAATGAAAATACACTGACTATCTAAGCTTGCTTTGTGTGTAAGCCGAGATTATCGGAATATGCAGCAAATATGAACATCAAGAACTGAAGCATTCTGATGGCAACCCAAAAACTACTTTTATTGACTATATTTTTCCTTTTGGGATTTTTACACTCATAACCCTGAGTAATTTCGCAATAACATTCATAACTTTGTATAATCGTGAATTAAATGAGGAACCTCGAGTAATGCTTAACTCTTACTGACATAACCCTGTGTCATGTTTCGTTTGCAATGCCTGTTATGTTTCACGTTTTCCGTTAAAAAATACAGAAATGCCCTTAATATTCATTGTTATTTACAAAACATGTCCATCCACACCCCCCTCTCCTCCCTGCCGAGCACCTCCCGCGACCCCCCCTCCCCCCGCGTTAACCCACCTGCACCCCCTGCGTCAACCTTCGTCGATCCCCCCCCCCTCCTGCATCCGCCAACCACCTGCATCCCTTCCGCCCCTGCGACCTAGCAAGCTCCGCCCCAGCCCCTGCACCGCCTCCCCCCACTGCTCCCCCGAGCTCCAGTCCCTGCACCGCCCGAATGTGGTGCTCTCTCTTATGCCCGCAGTGGCCTTCGCCATCCTCTCGTATAACTCCGCGATTTTCGCATACAATGCGCGACAAGATCCCTACGAGCTCATATTCGTGCTCTCGTCCTAAGCTCTTGTGGTCATCCTCTTCTTGGCAGTCCGTGCATTGGAGAGAACGCCCATGGCGCAGATTGGCGAGAGAGGCCGCTTCATCATGGCCATCTGGGTAGTGTCGGTGTTGCTCAACTTTAGCTTCGCTCATGGCGTGGTTGAGATGATTCCCGGCACCATGTCCGTGCCGGTCTAGTGCTCTGTTGTTGGGGTCGCTGCGCTGGGCTTCTGGCTCTGCTTCTTCTGCAATAATTGAAGCTTTGATGGTTTGACATGTACGTACGAGTGCATCATGTCAATGGTTCTTGTCTCTCATGGCAATGGTTCTTTCATCCTGTTCTGTGTGTACAGTATGCACACTTTTACGGGCCCCCCTCCCCCCCCGCGTCAACCTCATGCATCCGCCAACCACCTGCATCCCTTCCGCCCCTGCGACCCAGCAAGCTCCGCCTCCCCCCACTGCTCCCCCAAGCTCCAGTCCCTGCACCGCCCACACATCAAGCCACCCTGCACCGCCCCGGCCAACCACCTGCATCCCCTCCGTCCCTGCGACCTACAAGCTTTGCCCCCAGCCCCTGCACCGCCTCCCCCCACTGCTCCCCCACCCCCGCGTTAACCCACCCTGCACCGCCCCCGCCAACCACCTGCATCCCCTCTGCCCCTGCGACCTACAAGCTCCGCCCCCACCCTGCGTTAATCGACCTGCACCGCCCCCGCGTCAACCACCTGCATCCCCCTGTGACCTACCAGCAAGCTCCGCCCCCAGCCCCTGCACCTCTCCCGCGTCAACCACCAGGAGTCACGATGGATGGTTCAAGAGAAAGAGACATGCTACTTATTTATTTCTTTATTTAGATTAAATTCTTCCAGCGGTTAGTTAGATTAACTCAATCATCCGGTTGAGTTAACGAAATAAAGTAACGGAAGGTTATATGTGTAAGACGACGCACTTATTCAGAGTCTTGAGTGTAATTTGCGATTATGTAGGGTTATGAATGTTATTGCAAAATTACTCAGGATCATGGGTGTAAAAAACTCTTTCCTTTTTTAATAATTTGTTCTAGTTCTGAAAACTATCTGTTATGGTTGGCATGTAAGCAAGCAGAATTTTTTAGTAGCATGTAATTAGTGTCATAAAAAATCAAGCTATCAGGCCGAATTATGTAGTGGACTAACCCTTATAATCAGGCATTGAAGGTTAAATTTTCCTCTTGCATTTCGAAATCATTATTCCCTAAGGCTAAAGTGTGGCACTAACGAATGCTAATATGGGGTTCTCTTTGATAATGGACAATCTGAGGAAATGTTTTGAGTGGAAGAGACTATTGGTTGGTTGAGAAGCTCCTCGGTTGAAACCATACATCTTAAATTAAAAAAAAATCGAAGTTGTGTATAAATATTGAGAATTGTATTTTTAAAATAACGATGTTATTGACATTTATGATATATCCATATCTGACACGCTATCGTATCCGCTTTATACAGATTTTGACATTCATATCCGGATCTGCTTCATAACGATATACAGATGTGAATAGCATTTTGGATCCGGAAAATACTAGGGGTGCTATCGAATGGAATGCCTTCCAGTCTACAAGGATTAAGATTCAATTCACTTTGTTTTTTTGAATTCGAACTCAAATTTTAAATGAATTTATTAATTTGAATTCGTGTTCGATTTATGATGACTTCGAAATATCCAAATTTGATATATTTTCTTTCAAATTTGAAGCGTTATACCAACTTTTGTGTATGTTGTATGCCTTTTTTAATCTAAAGTTCTCTTTTTCTTCGTAAGCAATATACAAATAAAATATAATTATATAAGATTTATAAAATGGAAAACCTATCATTATAAAAATTGAAACATTATGTTCACCATTGTATAGTGAAGAAATATGATACCAGTATCTATAGGAAATTAATACAAATTAATCTTATTATTGAATAACAATAAATAATTTAATAAAATAAAATCACTTTATGCATCATGATGATCATTGATATCTAAAAACGAAAATTATGAATTGCATATGATTTTCAATATGCATAAAAATAACCAACATGTTGGTGAGAAGAACATGTAAATTGCTCAGGTGATGATCATCAATGATTGTCATCACGATGGATTGTCTTGCTAGGATAACCAAAAAATAAGAAATGCATATAAGGAATATTCACATATGTCACTAATCATGACAAACGTGAATGGATAACTCCGCGTAGTGCGACTACCGTATCCATTTGCAAGAAGAGAGAGCACCACCATCTACCACGTGATTAATGGATATTCAAAAAAGAATGAAAAAGAGAAGGAAAAATGTGTGACAATTAATGTGGGTACATGGAAATAAGTGTAATGTTTTTTCCTATTATATTTTTACTCTTAATATTTTTACATTATATTTTTAATATGGATAAAATGGGGCTGCCCCTTTGGGGTAGCTAACTTGGCCCCCCACGTAATTTCGCTCGTTTTTTTTGAAAATTTCTTCCGTGAATTTTCATCAATATATCCCTATATTATGTCATTCAAATTTCGCGTGAAACAGAGACTCCTACGGCCTCCATTCAGAAGGGTCGTTTTTAGCAATTCTGTTACTGTTAAAAAATGACTGTCTGGATGAAGGCCACAGGAATCTCTGTTTCGCACGAAATTTGAATATCATAATATAGAGATATAGTGATGAATATTCACGGAAGAAATTTTCAAAATAAATAAATAATTAAATAATGGGCGAAATTACGCGGGGGAGCCAAGTTAGCTCCCCCCAAGGGACAACCCCATTGAACTCTTTTAATATTGTATATTTAATCACTAATTGATATAATTATACACACACATGCATGCACACTTGCATGTATGTATGCACGTAATTGTACGTACGCACATAAGTCCATATGTTTATGCAATATGAAAATATAATTGTATATATACTCGTACTTATGTGTATTTATGTATATAAATACTGAATAGAATTCTTATTGAATGAATTCGGCTCGATTCAGATTCGCTTTGTCTAGATATTGAATCCACAAGTCAAATTCATATTCGATTCATTTTACTCCGAGTGGAACTTTTCTGAATTTCTTTGAATGATTTCACACTGGGAGTCGATAGATCGGTCAATGCTTGTTGACAATCTCATAAAGAATGGTACAAAGTATATCTGATCATAGGAAAGAATTTATTGAAGTAATCAACACAAGTGATTTAGAAGAGGAGGGCAGCTGAATAAGAGTTATTTTTCCATTACCAATCTCTCTTTCTCTCTATTCTCTACTCTCCCTTTTCTTTTGTTTCCGTAAGAAACCCTAAACCCAACCCCTTCTTGTCCCAACCTTCCTCCCCATCTCCAACCCTCCACCGTTCTCCCCCTCCCCGCCGCCATATCCCACACCAACTCCTTCTCCATCGCCTATTTCGCGCCGCCGCCAACTCCAACACCTCCCAACGCCGCCCCAGCAATAACGCCTGCAGCACGTGCGCCTCCCTCACCACGCCGTCAACGCCACCACTCGCCACCAACACGCCGGCATTACTGTCCGGTGGTTGCACCTTCTCCCGGCTTGTTGGTTGCGGTAACGAGTATTTCAACCCTTCCCATATTCCTTGACTGTGGGATGTTATGCACCATCGTTTTGGTTGAGATTTATCTTCTATTGCTTGCAGCCGTTAGACTAAGTGCCCTAACGATTTAATAACTACCTGGGCTGTGAACATCTCGTGGATATTTAGTGCCTTGTGTCCCCAGTTTCTTCTGTGATTTCATTAATTCGGATTTTGAATGCTGCCAGGTTTTATTTGAGTCAACAGAAACGTTCAAATTAAACTCATGTTATCCTCCAGATTTTAAGTCATCTTATTTCCGATTAGAAATATTTGAATTATTTAGTCATGTGAATAGTCTATTCCTGCTTCTGGTAGAAGGCCAATGCGACATCTAGGTCTAGCAATCACATAGTTTTATCATCTCCTTTTGGATTCTCGTTGCGACTGCTTGTAGTTACATCAATTCGGTATGGGAGCATATTGATCCTTTTTATATTGGTTGTCTTTGTTAAGGGAACATACTGGGATGCATTATGAGAGGCCCAAGGGTTTCCTTATATAGGAGAAGAACCCTTGGGTAAATTACAAGAATATGAAAGGGAAAAATGAAAATTACATAAAGGTCTATACTAAAAATAGAAATCATCTCAACACTCCCCCTCAAGCTGGAGCGTAGATGTCAATAAGACTCAGCTTGGAACAATATTTCTGATAAGGTCCTCTTGGTAGAGCCTTTGTAAGTATATCTGCTGTCTGGTCTCCAGAACTGACATGCGTAGTAGTGATAATACCTTTCTGTTAGTGTAGTGGCAATCTACCTCTATGTGCTTCGTCCTTTCATGAAAGGCTGGGTTATTTGCAATGAAGAGAGCAGCTTGATTATCACATTGGAGGTGCATGGGAAGATGTACTTTTATGGTTAGGTCAGTGAGAACGGATCTGACCCTCGTCATCTCTGTACTAGCTTGTGCCATGGCCCTGTATTCCGATTCAGCACTTGATCTAGCAACCACAGTCTGCTTCTTACTCTTCCATGAAACCATAGAATTCCCTGTGAACACAGCAAATCCAGACGTAGACTTTCTATCCTTTGGACACCCTGCATAGTCTGCATCTGCATATGCTGTTACTGAAAGAGATGTGCCTCTGCTGAAAAGAAGGCCAGTACCAGGTGAAGTCTTCAAGTATCTCAGAATCATATGGACTGCATCCATGTGAGCTTGTCTGGGCTGCTCCATGAACTGACTCACTTTGCTAACCGCAAATGCTATGTTGGGCCTGGTAATAGTTACATATAGTAGCTTACCAACAAGCTCTCTGTATCTTCTCTTGTCGACCTCCTCAGTATCATCATCATCATAGAACTTCATGCTTGGGTCAAGCGGAGTAGTGGCAGGTCTACAATCTGCCATGCCAGTTTCTGAAAAAAGATCTATAACATATTTTCTCTGGGTCATAACAAGACCCCGTTGATTCCTGGAAAACTCTATTCCGAGGAAGTAACGTAAATGTCCAAGGTCCTTGGTCACAAACTATTGACCTAGGAAGTCCTTGATATCCTGAATACCCTGCTCGTCATCCCCTGTAATAATAATATCATCAACATAAACAAGAATGACTGTAATACCTCTCTAGGTCTTCTGTATGAACAAGGAGTGATCAGCAGTTGTTCTCGCAAACCCTTACTGTTCAATCAAGTCCGAGAGCTTTTGGAACCATGCTCTTGGACTTTGCTTGAGGCCATAGATAGCCTTGTGCAACCTGCAAACCTTCTGACACTCCCCCTCAACAACAAACCCAGGTGGCTGCTGCATGTAAACCTCCTCTTGGAGGTCACCATAGAGAAATGCATTCTTAACATCAAGCTGATAAAGAGGCCAATCTCGTATCACAGTAACAACAAGAAGAATGCGCAGAGTAGAATGTCCGGCAACTGGTGAGAAAGTATCGTGATAGTCCACCCCATATGTCTGAGTAAATCCTCGTGCCACAAGTCTCGCCTTATAGCGATCCACACTGCCATCCGCACAGTGTTTCACAGTGAACACCCATTTGCATCCCACGACTGATGTATTAATAGGAGCAGAAACAAGACTCCACGTACCACGTGATTGTAGCGCAACCATTTCCTCCTCCATAGCTAACCTCCACTGACTATCTTTGAGAGCCTCCTGATATGTCGGTGGTATCTGTACGGCTGATAGTGCTAGCGTAAATCTCCCGAAATCCTCTGACAACCTGCTCAAAGAGATTTGGGCTGCAATAGGGTAAGTAGCACACGCCCGTTTCTGCTTTCGCAGAGCAATCGGTACGTCAAGATCATCTGCTACGTCCTGGGCCTATATATTTCCCTCTTGAGAGGGTGTCTGCTCCTCCTGTTGTACAGTTAACTCAGTAGTGCCATCAGTAGAAATAATATGCTCATTACATACCTGAGGCGTGCTAGATGATGGGCAAGGCCTGTGAGCATGGCGAACAGAGCGAGGTCTGCGAGGAACAACATGAGGTAAGAATTGAACCAATGGAGGTGGTGGTGGCGGAGGTGGTGGTGGTGGTGGAGGAGGAGGTGGTGGTGGCGGAGGAGGTGGTGGTGGTAAAGGTGAAGAACCAACTGTAGGAGGTGGTGGCATGTATATCTCATCATCAGAGACAGATGGAGTAAGTCTGTCACTTGTAGGAGAAAAATACATGATCGGCTCAAAGAACGTAACATCAGCACTAACAAAATATTTTTGGCTTAGTGGATCAAAGCAACGATACCCCTTTTGGGTACGAGAGTAGCCGACAAATACACACTTGACAGCTCTAGGAGAGAGCTTGTCACGCCCTGGAGAGGTATCATAAACAAATGCAACAGATCCAAACACACGAGGTGTAAGAGAAAAGAGACCCTTCTCGGGAAACGCAATCGAGTAAGGAATCTTCTCTCCTAACACGGATGAGGGCATACGATTTACCAGATAGCAAGCAGTAAGGACAACATCACCCCAAAAAGAATGAGGAGCACGGTTCTGTATCAACAATGTTATGGTTACGTCAAGTAAGTGACGGTGTTTGCGCTCGGCAATACCGTTTTGCTGGGAAGTGTAGACACATGAGGTCTGGTGAACAATGCCATGGGATCTTAGGAACTCGGAAAGATGTAAGGTGCAAAATTTCAAGGCATTATCAGAACGAATATACTTGACATTAGCAGAAAAAATAATTTTTTATTTCATTAATAAAATACTTGATAGTGGATCCAGCCTCAGACTTATTCTTCAATAAGAAGATCCAAGACAGTCTAGAAAAATCATCGACAACTACAAGATAAAAACAGTGTCCTTGGAGACCAGGAACACGACTAGGACCTCAAATGTCTAAATGAAGGAGCTCAAATAACTGAGAACTGCTCCAACTCTGACGGAATGGAAAAGATGAACGGTGATGCTTCCCAAGTTGGCATGCTTCACATTGAAATGAGGATCTCGTAGAAATCTGAGGGAAAACATGAATAACTTTTGCAGAGGAAGATATCCAAACCTAAGGTGCCACAAGTAAGGAGAGACTGGTCCAGTAGGGATAATAGAAATACTAGCATGAGGAGGTTGGACCAGCCTGTAGAGTCCCCGCTGCTCACGGCCACTTCCAATCACCTTGCCCGTGAGTATGTCCTGAAACACAAGAGATGAAGGATCAAAGATGGCACGACAGTGCAGATCCTTAGTGATCTGACTAATAGAAAGTAAATTCATTTGAAACGCGGGAGCATATAAAACATTTTTCATACGCATGGACGGAGTCAACTGCACCTCCCCCTGTTCTGTAACAGGTAAGTGGTCGCCATTAGCAATGACGACCCATCTACCAGGTGGTATAGCCCTGTAGGACGTCAGTTGTGTTCTGTCTCCGCACAAGTGGTGAGAAGCACCCGAGTCCATAATCCATTCTGTCATGTCTGTATTCGTACTACCAGTAAAGGCATAGGTGATACCTGAGGAGCTCGAAGAGGCTCTGACTGCTGTAGCGTATCTGTGGTGGTGTCAGTACTAGGAGTCATGATCTCTTGAATGCGAGAGACAATATCATCCAGGCGCGGATCAGCCTGTGGAGCTGAAGTCTCTGAAGACACAATCTGCTCTGTTGCTCGACCGGAAACATGATATCCATGCTTCTGATAGCATGTATCCTCTGCATGTCCAGGCTTGCGGCAGTAGGTACAGGGGCCACGATGTCGTCCACCGCCTCTTCCTTGGGGTGTACGTACTCTGGACTGGATCGCCCCACCTCGACCACGAGAAGCGACCATTGCTGAGGAGTGCGAAGACGTGGATGTCGACGGGATCGTGAGCCGGCTGAGACGGCTATATGCCTCCTCTATAGGGGGAATGGTTGCTTCTCTAAGAAGATGAGTGCGTGCACCATCATATTCTTTGTCAAGTCCAGCCATGAAGACTCCAACCATCGTGGGGTTCCTATATATCTTCTGTTGCTCAGTAGACGTTGTAATGGGCATGTAGCTATGAAGCTTTTCAAACATGCCACGCAGCGAAGAGTAGTAAACATGCAAGGGACGACCATTCTGTTTGGTATTGTAGATATCAAACTGCAGTTGAAGGATTTTGGCCTCGTTCTTTGCCTGTGCATAGGTGGAGGCCAATTTGTCCCACATTGCCTTGGAAGTGGGCTGAGTAAGAATATCATTGGCTATCTCTGTAGTAAGAGTCCCACAAAGCCAAACACGTGCGTATGCATCATCTTGCTTCCAAGAAGCATTTGCTCCGGTCTTTTCCGCTGGCTCTGGATCTGTCAGGATGTGCTCCTTGTTGTTGCACTGCATGAGGGTGAGAAACTGCATGGACCATAACTCATAGTTGGTCCCGTTCATCTTAACGATAGGAGCCGGGCCCTTGAAGGCTCCGGACGAAAAGATATCACCCTTGTTATCTGACATGATATAAGATGGCCAAATAACGAAATCGATCGGAGAGTAAACCGATATAAATGAATCTACGGAATCATACGAAGAATTGGTTGTACATGTAAATTCATGCATCCATCCTTTTTAATATTGCCACTTGCTAGGACCAGAAGATGTGATTTAAAGCCTCGAGATCACGCTCTGTGGTTGGAAGTCCGATCGCAAAAATCTGAGAGTCTTGGCACGGATGCAGGAAGAGACCGTCGTTGCAGGAGGCGCGCTGAAGGGCCGTGCGCAGGAAGGCGTAAGAAGTCGGTGGTGGAGGGAGCGGGGCAGGGGCGTGGGAGCCTGGGTCAGGGGTAGGGGCGCGGGAGCCTGGGTCATGGTCTGGTTCAGGGGCGTGGGGCCTGGGATAGGCAGGAGGGGCGCATGGGCTGTAGACGAAGGGGCTTGGGAGGCGGGAGGGGTGGGGCAGGGGCGGCACGGGGCGTGGGGCCTGGGAAGAGGCGGCGATGGGGGGGCATGGGAAGAGGCGGCGATGGGGGCGGGGGCCAAGGGCGATGGGGGCAGGGGCGATGGGAGCGGGGGCCAAGGGCGATGGGAGCGGGCGGGGTCGGGGGCGATGGGGTCCGAGGGCGATGGGGGCGGGGTCGGAGGCGGTGGGTATCGCTGGGTTGGGCGACGTTTTTTTTAAGGGAACAGGTGTCGGGTTTGGGAGGGGCTAGGGTTAGGGACGATACATGGCTCTGATACCATGTTAAGGGAACATATTGGGATGCATTATGGGGATGAATTATGAGAGGCCCAAGGGTTTCCTTATATAGGAGAAGAACCCTTGGGTAAATTACAAGAATATGAAAGGGAAAAATGAAAATTACATAAAGGTCTATACTAAAAATAGCAATCATCTCAACAGTCTTGCATAACATTGTTGAAAAAAGAGGGACAAAATCCAACTAAAAAACAAAGTACTTGTACTTCGGAGAACACCCACTTACTCTAGGATCACTTCATGCTAGTCTGTCTGCACAACTTGAACAACTATCTTTGTCATTGAATGAAACAAAACAAAACCTTCAAGGGAAAAATACTGTCTTGAATACCCATGTGTTTGGAGAACTCCCTACTGAGAAAACTCCCCCCAAAAAGAAGGATCGGAGGCTGAAACGTACTCTGCATAGCCAAACACCCTTATATGAGAGTTCCTCTACGTCCGATAGGTGTGATAGTCCCCAACACTCATCGAATGATGGAGATGAAGAAGAGGTAGAGGAAGGGGCCCCTTTTACTCTACAAATACAAGGACCTCACGCCTTAGGTTACACACCACAACATAATAGTGGCAATAAACACCCGTCCTGATATGACCTTGGGCAAGATGAAGGATGTGACTGAGGCATCCGACTCGATTTCCTGAAGGTTGAACATTTCTTCGTGTAGAAGTATATGCCAAGTGTGTGAAAGGTTCAAATTGGCAATCAAACTTAAGGGGCATGTCTATCTCAAATATAAAGGAAAGCATAAGATCTGCAACTGGAGCAAGATTGATGCAAATGGAAATTTGCAACGGTGAAAAAATATTTTTTTGATGGTGGAAATATTTGGTGGAAGAAATCGAAGGTTGGGAGAAGAGAAGGCCCGTCGATGCAAGGGATTTGGAGAAGAAGCACATAGATCACATCGAAGGAGAAGGAAGAGGGAGAAAGATGTGATAATTCTTAAATTTTGATTAACTCTGGAATTGAATCAAAACATTGGACTACCATCCCTTTTATATAGGAGGGGCGGGGTTACAAAAAATAGAAAGATGATAAAATCAAATAATTAAATCCGGACTTTAAATATCTCTAATCGACTAACTGCTTAATATAATCGGCGAACTAATTGATTAGGGATCGCATGCAATCTCTTTATTTAAAATAAAATTGCAACAGACTAAATAAAATTAACTTGACCTTAATTTAATTAATAGACAAAAAATAGAGCCGTATTTATTTGCTTCACGCTGCATCAACTCTCTACTGTTTCGAAAATTCGTTTCCTGATGAATTACTTGATTTTGACCACATGCGTGACAAATTGATCTCAATTTGATTCCATGGTTGGTTATTTTCCCCCTCTTTCATGTCCTTTTTGTAATTCTTGGGAAAAGTGGTGTAACTGCAAAATCTGTATCCCTTCACAAGAAAAACTCCCTTTTACCTTTTTCTTCACTTTAACCTTTTTACAAAAGGGTTTTGAGAGAGAAGTGTAGAGATATATTTATGTTTTATGTTTATTTTTCTATTCTTCTTTTCTTCCGTTAGTCTTATGTAATTTGCCCATAGGTCTCTCCTTTATATAAGAGATCCTAGGGTTCCTTGGAATAATAACTCTCTCATTTTTCCCAGATGGTATCAGAGCGATGGTCCTATATCGGAGCTCTCATACCCACAAACCCTAACCCTACCATGTCGCTGTCACTCTCCTTCTCTCCCGTTCTCGGCACACCACGTCGCTGCCCCTTTTCTCTCTAAGTTGCGCCGCTGCATCTCCCTCCTTGGGGGTGCCGCCGCACCTCTCTCCTTTAGGGGGACCACCACCCCTTCTCTCTCTAAGGTGCGCCACCACACCCTTCTCTTTAGGGTGTGGTCGCCACACTTGCCACACCGCTCTTTATACCGCAGTCGTCAACTCGTGGTTGATGGGATTGGTTGCTTGAGTCTATACATGCAACCAAATCCTATTATATCTATGTAGAGTCGTAGTCGTAGACAAAGTTTTCCTATTCTACATCCTTGTCTTCTCCAACCAGCAACATGTCAGAAAGTAAAATTGATATCACTGTCACATGCGCGTTCCGTGGTCCAACGCTGATAGTCAAGATGGACGAGTCAAATTACGAGCTATGAGCCATGCAGTTCATGAGCCTTATGAAGTCTATGGGTAAGAAACACACTCTTACCGAAGAAGAGCCGATTGAAAAGACAGGGACACATGCCTTTTGGGATGCGGACGATGCTTATGCACATGTCTGGCTATCTGGCACATTGACTCTAGAGATAGCTAATGATGTTATACATCAACCATTGCGAAGGCAATATGAAATGTTCTTGCCGCAACCTATTCACATGCAAAGAATGAGACGAAGATCTTACAACTTGAGCATGGCATTTTTACCATAAAGCAGAATGGATGGCCCCTTCAAGCGCATTACACAGCCCTACAAGGAATGTTTGAAAACCTTCGCAGTTTTATGCCACTCACTGCTACTCCTGAACACCAGAAGACATATCTGAATGCGATAATGGTTCGTGTTTTCTTGGCATCCCTAGTTTTACAATACGAGGCATTATCTTCACAGATCTTGGCAGATGCTACTATTCCTCCCATGGAGGAAGCCTTTCGCAAATTGAGCTAGATTAAATGTCATCCCCTGCTCCAATGACGAATTCTTCTACCATGGTGGCCTTCCGTGGAAGGGGGGTGCTTCTCAATTCCGAGGCCGTGGACCACATGGTAGAGGAGGTCGTGGTTGCCCGTTATCCTGCACCTCCTGTCATCGATCTGGACATACAAAGGACACATGCTATTTGATGCAAATAGAATTTTGCAACGGTAAAAAAATAATCTACTGGTGGAAATAATTGGTGGGGAAGAAATTGAAGGGGTTGAGCGGAGAATAACTCGTCGGAGAACGAGGGATCTTGGAGAAGAGAAGCGCGAAGATCGCGTGGAGGAGAAGAGAGACGAGAGAGATAAAAATCTCAATTTTAATTGTAATCTGACATGTTTAAACAATAGACTACCATCCCCTTTATATAGGAGTGGTGGGGTTACAAAGATAGAAATAAAATTCAAATTGACTCTAATTGATTTGAATCAAAATTCAAATCTAACTTATCCTAATTTGACTCTAATTTGAAATTCGAAATTCAAATTGAAATCCGACTACTAATTTGAGATCATACGAGATCTCTTTTATTTAAAAAAATGCGACAACTTGAATAAACGTAAATAAAATTAGCCTCTAACTAACGGATGAAAATAGAAAAATGAGGCCCTATTTATCCGTTTCACGCTGCATCAATTGTCCTCCGCTTGAAAAATTCGTCTCCCGACGAATTGCTTGATCTTCGATGTGCTGTTGGAGAACTCGATCTTGAAATAGTAGCCTCAAACTCTCCAATTAGATCCTTTTCAATGTTACGTTTATAATTTTTCTCCATTGAGGGGTTTGGTTGCAAATATTCTACCCCTTCACTTGAAAGCATTTCATAGCATAATATATTCACAAATTAATATATTCTCCAATTGACCCTTTCGATAAATAATTTTGGGAGGAGGATTCTTTTTGCAATTTTCCCAAATCACATCCCTTGTTCCAAGGGATTCGATTGAGGGAACCAACACTAGGTATTCTATTAAAGGGAGGCGGCGGCGCACATGTCGAGGACCTTGATGGTGGTGCGCTGCGGGGGTAACGCGGGGTGGCGGCTTGCGATCGAGGCGTGAGCGGCTGACCGTGTTGACAAGGCTGGGCATTGCGAGGTTGAGTCCACAACCGGCGAGGGATTTCGGGCATGCTTCAGACCTGGTCGGTGGTGGCGTCGGGTGCGGGGCAGCCATAGTAGCAAGGCGGAAAGGGTCCAGTGGTACGCGGGACAGTGGTTGATTCGCGGCGAAATTGGGTTGGAGAAAGATGGCGGCGACGGATGAGGCATGAGGTGGTGTTGACAGGGGGCACGAGAGGTGTTGCGCGGCGTGACGGAGTTGGGAAAAGGGGGGGAAGGTGATGCGGGAGGAAGGGAGCCGGTGGCGGAGGTGAGGATGCGGGTGGGAGGAAGGTGGAAGAGGCGACGTGGGAAGGGAGATGGGTTAGGGCTGGATTTGGGAAGAAGAGAGGGGGCTAGGGCTACGGCGAGAGAGAGGGGAAGGGAGGTCTGGTGGCGCGAGGGCAACGGTGAAAGGGGGCAACAACGATGGGGTTTGGAGGGTGGGAGGGGTTTGCAGCGATGGTGGGGCTGTGGATGGGGTCGCAGATGCATGGGTTGCAGGAGGGGGTGTTGGGGGTGCGAGGGTTGCGCACATGGCCCTCGTGAGGGTTGCGGGTTGTTCTCATGGCCTCAAATTTCAGCGAAATTCAGTCGAATTTCTGTCGAATATCGATATCCAGTCAAAATCGAAATTCGACTGAAATGACCGAAATGACCGAAATATGGGGGTGCTAATACAAAAAATGTCCGAAATGATCGAAATTTCGGTCGAAATTCCACCCAAATTCTGTTTTGGTTGATACTGAAATGGTGACCGAAACCGACATTTAAGGCCTTAGTTGTGCTGGAGTCGTTTTCTCCATCGCGGGCTTCTCCGAAGCTTGCTGGACAACAAACGGGATGTTGTCGTTGACCATTTTTTCTTGTGAAACTGGGCTGGACAACGAAGAAATCATCGACGGCGGCATTTTTTTCCTCTGAAATGGGCTGGACAACGAGCATATTGTTGACAAGGACATTTTTTTCTTGGCTTTCTTCCTCGAAGGTTTGGACAATGGTTTCTACGATCGAAGACTTTGATTCAGCGACGCATAGAGTCTCGAAATTAGCCATCAAATCTCGTAGCTTTGTTTGGAAATCAAGCAGTACGCCCATCATCTCCTTGTTGTAGGCATCGTTGGCTCACCGTTTACGTTCCGACGAATGATAATCTTTCGTTGAATGTCAGCGCGAATGTTTGGACGGATCGTCAGATCGAGAGGACGATCTGTAAGCCATGCTCTGATACCAATTGATGCAAATAGAATTTTGCAACGGTAGAAAATTAAGTTACTGGTGGAATAATTGGTGGAGAAGAAATTGAAGGGGTTGAGAGGAGAATAACTCGTCGGAGAACGAGGGATCTTGGAGAAGAGAAACGCGAAGATCGCGTGGAGGAGAAGAGAGACGAGGGAGAGAGAGATAAAAATATCAATTTTAATTGTAATCTGACCTGTTTAAACAATAGACTATCATCCCCTTTATATAGGAGGGGTGGGGTTACAAAGACAGAAATAAAATTCAAATTGACTCTAATTGATTTGAATCAAAATTCAAATCTAACTTATCCTAATTTGACTCTAATTTGAAAGTCGAAAATCAAATTGAAATCCGACTACTAATTTGAGATCACACGCGATCTCTTTTATTTAAATAAAAAATGCGACGACTCGAATAAATGTAAATAAAATTAGCCTCTAACTAACGGATGAAAATAGAAAAATGAGGCCCTATTTATCCGTTTCACGATGCATCGATTGTCCTCCGCTTGAAAAATTCGTCTCCCGACGAATTGCTTGATCTTCGATGTGCCGTTGGAGAACTCGATCTTGAAATAGTAGCCTCGAACTCCCCAATTAGATCCTTTTCAATGTTACGTTTATAATTTTTCTCCATTGAGGGGTTCGGTTGCAAATATTCTACCCCTTCACTTGAAAGCATTTCATAGCATAATATATTCTCCAATTGACCCTTTCGATAAATAATTTTGGGAGGAGGATTCTTTTTGGAATTTTCCCAAATCATATCCCTTGTTCCAAGGGATTCGATTGAGGGAACCAACACTAGGTATTCTATCAAAGGGAGGCGGCGACGCACATGTAGAGGACCTTGATGATGGTGCGCTGCTGGGGTAACGCGGTGGCGGCTTGCGATCGACGCCGTGAGCGACTGACCGTGTTGACAAGGCTGGGCATCGCGAGGTTGAGTCCACAACCGGGAAGGGATTTCGGGCATGCTTCAGACCTGGTCGGTGGCGGCGTCGGGTTGCGGGGCAGCCGCAGTAGCAAGGCGGGAAAGGGTCCAGTGGTACGCGGGACAGTGGTTGATTCACGGCGAAATTGGGTTGGAGAAAGATGGCGGCGACGGATGAGGCATAGGGTGGTGTTGACAGGGGCACAGGAGGTGTTGTGCGGCGCGACGGAGTTGGAAAAGGAGGGGAAGGTGATGCGGGAGGAAGGGAGCCGATGGCGGAGGTGAGGATCCAGGTGGGGAGGAAGGTGGGAAGAGGTGACGTGGGAAGGGAGATGGGTTAGGACTGGATTCGGGAAGAAAGAGAGGGGGCTAGGGCTACGGGGAGAGAGAGGGGAAGGGTGGTCTGGTGGCGCGAGGGCAACGGTAAAAGGGGGTGGCAACGATGGGGTTTGGAGGGTGGGAGGGGTTTGCGGCGATGGTGGGGCTGTGGCTGGGGTCGCAGATGCATGGGTTGCAGGAGGGGGTGTTGGGGGTGCGAGGGTTGCGCTATGGCCCTCGTGAGGGTTGCGGGTTGTGCTGGAGTCATTTTCTCCATCACGGGCTTCTCTGAAGCTTGCTGGACAGCAAACGGGATGTTGTCGTTGATCATTTTTTCTTGCGAAACGGGCTGGACAACGAAGAAATCATTGACGACGGCATTTTTTCCTCTGAAATGGGTTGAACAACGAGCATATTGTTGACAACGACATTTTTTTCTTGGCTTTCTTCCTCGAAGGTTTGGACAATGGTTTCTACGATCGGAGACTTTGATTCGGCGACGCATAGAGTCTCGAAATTAGCCATCAAATCTCGTAGCTTTGTTTGGAAATCAAGCAGTACACCCATCATCTCCTTGTTGTAGGCGTCGTTGGCTCACTGTTTATGTTCCGACGAATGATAATCTTTCGTTGAATGTCAGCGCGAATGTTTGGACGGATCGTTAGATCGTGAGGACGATCTGTAGGCCTTGCTCTGATACCAATTGATGCAAATAGAATTTTGCAATGGTAGAAAATTAAGTTACTGGTGGAAATAATTGGTGGAGAAGAAATTGAAGGGGTTGAGAGGAGAACAACTCGTCGGAGAACGAGGGATCTTGGAGAAGAGAAGCGCGAAGATCACGTGGAGGAGAAGAGAGACGAGAGAGAGATAAAAATCTCAATTTTAATTGTAATCTGTCCTGTTTAAACAATAGACTACCATCCCCTTTATATAGGAGGGGTGGGGTTACAAAGATAGAAATAAAATTCAAATTGACTCTAATTGATTTGAATCAAAATTCAAATCTAACTTATCCTAATTTGACTCTAATTTGAAATTCGAAATTCAAATTGAAAATTGACTACTAATTTGAGATCACACACGATCTCTTTTATTTAAATAAAAAAATGCGACGATTCGAATAAACGTAAATAAAATGTAACCTCTAACTAACAGATGAAAATAGAAAAATGAGGTCCTATTTATCCGTTCACGCTGCATCAATTGTACTCCGCTTGAAAAATTCGTCTCCCGATGAATTGCTTGATCTTCGATGTGCCGTTGGAGAACTCGATCTTGAAATAGTAGCCTCAAACTCCCCAATTAGATTCTTTTCAGTGTTACGTTTATAATTTTTCTCCATCGAGGTTTCGGTTGCAAATATTCTACCCCTTTACTTGAAAGCATTTCATAGCATAATATATTCTCCAATTGACCCTTTTGATAAATAATTTTGGGAGGAGGATTCTTTTTGCAATTTTCCCAAAATCCATATCCCTTGTTCCAAGGGATTCGATTGAGGGAACCGACACTAGGTATTCTATCAAATGGAGGCGGCGACGCACATGCGGAGGATCTTGATGGTGGTGCGCTTCTGGGGTAACGCGGTGGCGGCTTGCGATCAACGCGCGAGCGGATGACCGTGTTGACAAGGCTGGGCATCGCGAGGTTGAGTCCACAACCGGCGAGGGATTTCGGGCATGCTTCAGACCTGGTCGGTGGCAGCGTCGGGTTGCGGGACAGCCGCAATAGCAAGGCGGAAAGGGTCCCAGTGTTACACGGGATAGTGGTTGATTCGCGACGAAATTGGGTTGGAGAAAGATGGTGGCGGCGGATGAGGCGTGGGGTGGTGTTGACATGGGGCACGGGAGGTGTTGGGCGGCGCGACGGAGTTGGGAAAAGGAGGGGAAGGTGATGCGGGAGGAAGGGAGCCGGTGGCGGAGGTGAGGATGCTGTTGGGGAGGAAGGTGGGAAGAGGCGACGTGGGAAGGGAGATGGGTTAGGGCTGGATTCGGGAAGAAAGAGAGGGGCTAGGGATACGGGGAGAGAGAGGGGAAGGGAGGTCTCGTGGCGCGAGGGCAACGGTGAAAGGGGGGCGCAACGATAGGGTTTGGAGGGTGGGAGGGGTTGGCGGCGATGGTGGGGCTGTGGCTGGGGTCGCAGATGCATGGGTTGCAGGAGGGGGTGCTGGGGGTGCGAGGGTTGCGCACATGGCCCTCGTGAGGGTTACGGGTTGTGCTGGAGCCGTTTTCTCCATCGCGGGCTTCTCTGAAGCTTGCTGGACAGCAAACGGGATGTTGTCGTTGACCATTTTTTCTTGCGAAACGGGCTGGACAACGAAGAAATCATTGACGACGGCATTTTTTTCCTCTGAAATGGGCTGGACAACGAGCATATTGTGACAACGATATTTTTTTCTTGGCTTTCTTCCTCGAAGGTTTGGACAATGGTTTCTACGATCGAAGACTTTGATTCGGCGACGCATAGAGTCTCGAAATTAGCCATCAAATCTCGTAGCTTTGTTTGGAAATCAAGCAGTACGCCCATCATCTCCTTGTTGTAGGCGTCGTTGGCTCACCGTTTACGTTCCGATGAATGATAATCTTTTGTTGAATGTCAGCGCGAATGTTTGGATGGATCGTCAAATCGTGAGGACGATCTGTAGGCCATGCTCTGATACCAATTGATGCAAATAGAATTTTGCAACGGTGGAAAATTAAGTTACTGGTGGAAATAATTGGTGGAGAAGAAATTGAAGGGGTTGAGAGGAGAATAACTCGTCGGAGAACGAGGGATCTTGGAGAAGAGAAGCGCGAAGATCGCGCGGGGGAGAAAAGACGAGAGAGAGATAAAAATCTCAATTTTAATTGTAATCTGACCTGTTTAAACAATAGACTACCATCCCCTTTATATAGGAGGGGTGGGGTTACAAAGATAGAAATAAAATTCAAATTGACTCTAATTGATTTGAATCAAAATTCAAATCTAACTTATCCTAATTTGACCCTAATTTGAAATTCGAAATTTAAAATGAAAACTGACTACTAATTTGAGATCATACGCGATCTCTTTTATTTAAATGAAAAATGCGACGATTCGAATAAACGTAAATAAAATTAGCCTCTAACTAACGGATAAAATAAAAAATGCGACGATTCGAATAAACGTAAATAAAATTAGCCTCTAACTAACGGATAAAAATAGAAAAATGAGGTCCTATTTATCCGTTCACGCTGCATCACTATTTCAAACATGGATTTCCAGCATCTGCATGTGTTGCAGAACAGGGTTCATCTCCAACATCTGCGTCTTCCTCTGAGCAGCGATATTATCTTGTTTCCCGTATGAGGGATATTAGGCAACTTGTCAGTTCTGGTGATACATCAAGTCATGACGTGGCAGCCTCCGCTGGAGCCATCACCTCAGGTAGCATTATTGCTTCTACTTCTTGTCGTGGCCCTGATATTATAGAGTGGATTATGGTTTTCAGGGCAACATATCACTTGTGTGGTAATAAAGATATGCTTATTGCATATAGGCATATTCCTTTTGGACGAACTGTTATCATAGTTGATGAGACTCATTCCCCAATCACTGGACATGGGGACAGTAGTTTGACATCATCCATATGTCTGCAAAATGTGTTACATGGCCCTGATTTCTCTATGAACTAGTTGTCTATCAGTCAAATTACTAGAGATTTGAATTGTCGTGCTATATTTGGCTTGTCGTCTCTTATTTTTCAGGACATTCTAACTGGCAGGGTGAATTGGTTGTGGTCGTAAGTAGGGAGACCTCTACAGATCGGTTCCAACTTTTTGCGTTGGATATCAACTCAGTTTACTACCCCTGCGTCTCCGTTCACATGGCATCCACGTTTTGGTCATCTTCCCTTCCAGAAGTTACGTCACGTCCTTCATCAGATTTTGCCTCGAGCATCCTTTGATTGTGAGTCATGTCAGTTGGAAAGCATCATCGATCTGTCTTTCCTAGTCGTCAGAGTCGGAGCACTCGTTCTCCTTTTGAGTTGTTCCATGTTGACATATGGGGTCCAAGTTGGGGTTCCTGATCATGAGGGACATCATTTTTATTTAGTTATGGTGGATGATTTTTCTTGTTTGTCATGTGTGTTTTTGATGAAAATAAATCTGAGACTGGGTACTTGATTAAAATCTTTCTTAATGAAGTTCGTAATGTTTTTTCTTTTATGTCAAGATTGTGAGAACTGGCAATGCTCTAGAATTTTGCACTTGTGATTTTACCAGTACTTCTCTTCTCATGGTATAGTTCACCAAAGAACATGTGCTTACATGTCTCAACAAAATGGGGTCGCTGAAGGAAAACATCGCTATATCCTTGATATTGCTCGTACCCTTATACAAAGTCATACTCACTCGTTTTAGGGGGATGCCGTCCTTGCAGCCTGTTACCTTATTATCGAATGTCGTCTTCTGTCTTGGGAGAAAAAGTTCCCATCTCAAATATATTCTCAGAGAAGGAGCTGTGTACTATTTGTCCTCATGTGTTCAGATGTGTTGCCTTTGTCCACAACTTTTCTCCTAGAGTTGATAAGCTCTCACCTAGAGCTGTCAAATGTGTGTTTGTGGGATGCTCTAGGACTCTAAAGTGGATATAGATATTATGATCACGTGCATAGGAAATACTATATCAGCACTGATGTCTCATTTTTTGAGTCCATAATTTATTTCTCTCCAACAAATGATCGCTTAACCCCTCAGAATTTGATACTAAAATATACATCCCACCTCCACCTCCATCTTCACCACATCCTCACCACCCCCTCCACACACTCACCCAACGTCATCTCCAGTTCCCAACCTACTATTCTCAATTCCACCGTTACCACTTCACTACAGTCACCGACCTCTTGCTCATATTCATAGTACGTCATCCAACACACCTGAGGTATGTCCCGAATTTATTTATTTTTAACGATGAGTATGGGAGAAGTGTCTCAACAGGATGCAATACATGAGACTATTGGGATACAACTAGTGATCTTGATGTGCCCATTGCTATTCGGAAGCAGAAGCGTTCTTGCGTATCATATTCTATTGCTTCTCAGGTATCGTTCGATTGACTTGCATGGGAATTCAGGTGATTTGTTGTTGCTCTATCTATTGTGCACATCCCATGGATTTATCAAGATGCATTAGAAGATAGTCAATGGCGCAAAACCATGGAGGTGGAGATGATTGCCTTACAGTCTTGAAGTACTTGGACCTTGGTACCTGCCCCTAGTAGGTTTGTATATTGTGAGCTGCAAGTGGGTATTTACGGTGAAGTTATCATGCATAGACCTGGCCAAAGTGCGGGCCGGGCCGAACGGGCCGAGGTTAAAAAACCTCTGTCCAAAGCCCGCCCATGGGCCCCCATGGCCCATTTTAACCATTTTCCATTGATTTTTTAATGGTATTTCATACGTATAAATGATTTTATTAATACCATCTATACTTTATATAACTAATATACGTAGTTTACATGTTACTTGACATGTAATTCATTGAATTTTTATTTAAAACTAGCGTTATAAATGAAAAAACTTAAAGCATATCATATTAATATATGTATAATTTGATATATATTTATATATTTTTTATTTTTTGCGGGCCGGGCCGGGCCGGCCCATGCTTAAATTTCGAAGCCCAAGCCAAGCCCATGAGCGGGCTGGGCGGGCAGGCCCCCAGCCCGTTGGCCAGGTCTAATCATGCATATGGGAGCCTTGATAGGTACAAGGCTAGACCTGTTGCACATGGTTTTACTTAGATGTATGGGGTGGATTACCTGGACACATTCTATCCTATTGCTTGACATTCTACCCTATGGGTTCTCCTTGCTGTTGCAGTGGTAAGTGATTAGTCTTTATTCCGGCTTGATGTTAAAAATACTTTCTTGTATGGCGATCTTCAGGAAGAGGTCTACATGCAAGTACCTCCGAGGTTTGCTGCCGAGGGCGAGTGCCAGCATGTATGTAGACTCCATAAGGCAATATATGTCCTTAAGCAGAGCCCAAGAAGTTGGTTTCAGAAGCTCTCAGTTTTGTTTGAAAAGCAGTGATTCAGAAGGTCGAATGCATATCATTCTCTTTTTGTACAGAAAACCTCCAGAGGTTCAGTGGTTATTATGGTATATGTTGATGATATACTGGTTACAGGAGATGATATTCAAGGAATAAAAAGGGCAAAAGAATTTTTAGGCAAACAATTCCTCACCAAAGATCTTGGCACCCTAAGGCCCTGTTTGGTTGGAGAATAGGCCCTAAAATAAGGGGCAATTCCCCTCTCGACACGGTTCCCAGTGGTACGACTATTCTCCATTATTCCATCTTATTTCACTCTTATTCATAGCTTTATCCCACCTTACCTACCTTTATTTCACCTTATTCTCTTTATTCTTATCTTCCAGCTGAACGGAGAATAGACCCTTATTCCCCTAATTCTCCATCCTTATTCCTGCTTATTCTCCTACCGAACGAGCCCTAATATACTTTCTGGGGTTAGAGTTTGCCAGAAATCAACAGGGTCTTGTGATGGCCCAAAGAAATTATGTCACGAACATGCTAAGTGAGACATGCATGCTTGGATGTCGACCTGCTACTACACCTATGGATCTAGGCATGAGAATGTACGATGACGATACATATGAGGTAAAGAAGAGGATATATAGAGAGTCGGTGGGAAACTTCTCTATGTGACCATTACTATACTTGACATCTCCTTTGCAGTCAGTCGGGCTAGTCAGTTCATGGAGCAATCGCATCAGGTACATATTGATGCTATACATTTGATATTAAGGTATCTAAAATCATCTCCAGGTGCATGGTTGCTATTTAGAAAAGGTGGAGATATTACTGTTTCAGCTTATAAAGATGCACTATGCAGGATGCCCTAAGGACAGAAAGTCCATGTCAGGCTTTGCTATATTTGTTGGAGATTCAATTATTTCTTGGAAAAGTAAGAAACAGACTGTGGTGGCCAGATCTAGTGCTGAATTCGAGTATAGAGCTATGTCACAAGCAAGTACAGAAATGATACGGGTTCGAGCAGTACTTGTAGATCTACATATAGATGTGCTTCTTCCCTTGTCATTGAAATGTGATAATCAAGCTGCCCTATTTGTAGCAAATAATCCTGCATTTCATGAAAGAATGAAGCATATTGAAGTTGACTGTCACTATATACGAGACATGGTTCATAAAGGCTTCATCTCTACTGCTCATATCAACTCTGCATATCAAACGACATTTATTTTCACCAAGGCATTGCTTAGAGGACCATTCCAGAAGTGTTCATCCAAGCTGAGCATGATTGATATTTATGCTCCATCTTGATGGGGAATGTGAAGATATGTTTACGTTTTATGTTTATTTTTCTATTCCTTTCATTCGCCAGTCGTATGCAATTTACCCATAGGTCTCTCCTCTATATAAGAGAGCCTAGGATTCCTTGGAATAATAATTCTCTCATTTTTCCCAACAAGGGGTATAGATGGAAAACTTCTAGGAGATATTTGACTCCTCTTTTTTGGGGAGAAAGCATCCGATCAAGTAGGAAGTTTTTCTCTTCTTAGGGTTTGGACCTTCCAAATTCGATGGCGGCGTCGTACGGTGATGATCGCGCGGACGCGTACAAGGTGGTTGCGGGGCTCGCGTGAGCATAGCTCCATCAGGAGGTGAGGTCGACAGCTGTGGCTCTATCGAGAGCGGATGCTTGGTGCTGTGGAGGTGAGGTCGGTGATGGCTAGGGTGTTGGCGGCTCATCCGCTCCATCAGGAGCGGATTTTGGCTGCGAAGGGAGGGTGACGTCGGTGTTGCTGCTTGCAGCAGTGGCTTCAGGATTGCACATAAGGAAGCTGGGGGTGGTGGTAGGGCTTTGGGCAATGGGGGATGGAAAAGATGGCGATGGTGGGGTTAGGAAGAGGTGATGTGGCTGTAGGCGGTAACAGTGGGGTCAACGGTGATGGGCTCGACGCGGATGTCGGTGGGGCAACCGAAGGGGTTGAGGGTGGTGGCGAGGGGGGATGTGGCAGGGTTGGGGGCGGGGGTCGTTGGAGGCATAAGGGCGGCGAAGGGGGTGTACAGATGGACTGTCGAGGTTGTTGGTGATGTTATATAAACATGAGAAAAAGGTGGAGGTTGGGGCTCCTTCTGGACAACAATGTCGATGATGTGAAGTGGTGATTTGTTACCTCCTTGTGCGATGATTTTGGTGGCATTTCCTCTAGTGGCAACGTCAACGATTCTACATCCATAGATCTCGCATTTCTCTTGCCAAGCTTGCATATCTACGCACACTTGGAGCATATCAGATAGTGTTTTCTAACCTCAACACGTCATGCACGGTTCGTTGAACGAGATTTTTTGGATTTATGTCCGCGTGAATGCCTGATGGATCGTCAGATCGTAAGGACAATATGTAGGCCATGCTCTTATACCAATTGATGTAAATGGAAATTTGTAAAGGTGGAAAAATATTTTTTGATGGTGGAAATATTTGGTGGAAGAAATCGGAGGGTGGGAGAAGAGAAGGCCCGCCAGATGCGAGGGATTTTAGGAAGAAGGGCGGAGACTGCGTCGGGAGAAGGGAGAGGGAGAGAGAGATGAGATAATTCTCAAATTTTGATTAACTCTGGAATTAAATTAAAACATTGGACTACCATCCACTTTATATAGGAGGGCGAGGTTACAAAAATAGAAAGATGATAAAATTAAATAAAGTTAAATCTTAATTTGGACTCTAAATCTCTAACTCGACCCTAATTTAATTAATGGATGAAAAATAAAACCAACGTTGCATCAAAGATCTATTGGAATTTCTATTGGGATTAGGAATATTGGACCTCCCTATATAAGAACATGGAGGCTAGACACATTAGTCACGTCTCCCTTCACCACAATCCAGTGGCTTTTATCAATCATGGCCTCTCTCAATTCGACGATTCCACCTATGAAGATGAAGGATATGGTTAGATCCTCAAACGCATCACGGAAACGTGAGCGTCGTATCGAATACGACGAGGAGCGACTAGTCGCACTAGTTGCTTGATGCAGCGGAATTTAATATTTTTTATTACGACGAAACCACATGATCCAAGAATACTTCTCGGATCGTTTCGTCTAAACCACAAACAAGTAATAGGATTACCTCTTGAAGCGTGGTTGCGATCGAGTCTCTAAACGAAGAGACCTCCTGTCTCAAGTCCGATCCGACGGAGGAGACGCTTGCGAGCGCGGGGATGAACCGCGTGCTTCTCGCAATCCATGTTGATGATC
Source organism: Ottelia alismoides (assembly GCA_037367405.1). NCBI lineage: Eukaryota > Viridiplantae > Streptophyta > Magnoliopsida > Alismatales > Hydrocharitaceae > Ottelia > Ottelia alismoides. The sequence goes on along the minus strand of JAZKJV010004925.1, from coordinate 167,689 downwards.
CAAGCGGCGGATCTTCTGATCTCGACACACGAGATCCGACGTCTTCTTCACGAGTGAGGCACACCGAAGGAGACGGAGATCCACGAGCAGAAGAACGGGCAGCATAACGACGATGACGCGGCGATGGAGAACCTCTCTTAGGTCATCCATGGTGGACGGCCACATGAGAGGGAGAGAGAGGGCTGTCGAGTAGAGAGAAGAGAGAGAGAGATGCTTCTGAAGCATTGTGTGTAAAATAGAGAGCATGGTATGCCTCTCTATTTATAGGGTTTTGGGATCCATGGATCTCAATCCATGTGACATATAAAATCAATGGATGAGATTGATTTATGTCAATCCAATGGTCAAGATTATTGTTGGTAAAAACCAACAACATGTGATTTAATTTTGATAAAATATATTTGATAAATCAAATAAATATTAATACCAAATTAAATCAATCAAATAAGGAGAGAAAATACAAAGGAGATCAACCTTCCCCTTTAGAGGGAGGTGACGGCCACCAATCCCATAAGGGATTTGGTGCCGTCCCCTCCTTTCCTAATGAGAGGGCAATCTCATGGATTCCCATGAGATTGCACATCTCCTTGATTTTCTCTCTACTTATTTTCCAACAACTATTTGTTGGGATTTTTATTCACCAAAATAATTCTCAATTAATTTTGGTAATATTGCAATCTTGACATTGGAATATTGTGAATCATATTCACAACCCAAAACAAAATGTAATTTACATTTTCAATCAATTAGACAATGTGTATTCAATACACATTAATAATTAATCTACTATTATAAATTATATTTAACTCTCTCGAATACATTATAAATCACATTTATAATATATTATGAATAATTGGATATTACTATCCACATTATTCTTATCCATAATAATTAAATCACATTTAATTATATTGGATAACTTATTCTCTTGTGCTCAAATAATATGAATCACATTCATATTATTTACATCTTTGATAATCAAATCACATTTAATTATCTAAGATAGCTCTCTTTATAATATGAGTCAAATTCATATTATTCATGATAATTAAATCATATTTAATTATCCATTTTCTCATTGCTCGGATACATATATCAACAATAGAATTATCCATGAACTCTTTCAAGGATAATGCGCTTTATCCGCGAATACTTGGAGATAAGGACAGGGTGATTGTATTGTTCCACGTATAGTGACATGGATATTGAGATCATATCTCAAATCCAGATCGCGGGCCTCCCATAGATGCTTGATTAAATCAAGTCCGCAATCTAATCTTCTTATTGCATCTGAATCACATTCAGATCAATGTCCAACATTTGGACTAAGATCGGATTACTTCTCTATTGAGAGGAGTCACTAAAATCCAGACCCGTTTCATCACTCCCTAGGAATGTAAGCGTCATGGTTATACAATCGTTTATGATCACATCACCCTCAGGTATTCCTAATACCTGTACATCCTGCATAGTGGGAGACTCAGAATAAACCTGAAGTATTTGATCAACTTTACACTGTCTACTTCAGGGTTTTATCAGTAAGTTTCTCATTCGATCATTGGAAGTCGGTATCGATCATATACTTTCCAAAAGCATATATCATACATGATCTATGTGATTTGCACGCATTTCGAGGCGTTTCTAAACAGTAATTAACTCCTTAATTACGTTAAGATTCGCAGTTCCCGTAACAGTGAATACATGTTCATTAAAACAACCATATCTCGAGCATACGAAATCCGATTTACGCAAACTCAGATCCTATGGTTTCCTTATTTAATGGGGGAACAAAATCCAAGTGTTATTTTCGTGTTTAAACAATTTAAACAGGGCCGAAAAAATACACTAAACAGATCTGCGAAATCAAATGCGATAAAAACTTTTGCGACCTTAACGAACCCAAGTCGTCCTCGGTTAGCGAATCATATTCGAAACCATCGACCTAAGGCTCTGATACCACTTGAAGGATATGGTTAGATCCTCAAGCGCATCACAGAAGCGTGAGCGTCGTATCGAATACGACGAGGAGCGACTAGTCGCACTAGTTGCTCGATGCAGCGGAAATTAAAAATTTTTATTAAGATAAAACAAATGATCCAAGAACACTTCTCGGATCATTTCGTCTAAACCACAAACAAGTAATAGGATTACCTCTTGAAGCGTGGTTGCGATCGAGTCTCTAAACGAAGAGACCTCCTGTCTCAAGTCCGATCTGACGGAGGAGACGCTTGCGAGCGCGGGGATGAACCGTGTGCTTCTCGCAATCCATGTTGATGATGCAAGCGGTGGATCTTCTGATCTCGACACACGAGATCCGACGTCTTCTTCACGAACGAGGCGCACCGAAGGAGACGGAGATCCACGAGCAGAAGAACGAGCAGCATAACGACGATGCCGCGGCGATGGAGAACCTCTCTTAGGTCATCCATGGTGGACGGCCACATGAGAGGAAGAGAGAGGGCTGTCGAGTAGAGAGAAGAGAGAGAGATGCTTCTGAAGCATTGTGTGTAAAATAGAGAGCATGGTATGCCTCTCTATTTATAGGATTTTGGGATCCATGTATCTCAATCCATGTGACATATAAAATCAATGGATGAGATTGATTTATGTCAATCCAATGGTCAAGATTATTGTTGGTAAAAACCAACATGTGATTTAATTTTGATAAAATATATTTGATAAATCAAATAAATATTAATACCAAATTAAATCAATCAAATAAGGAGAGAAAATACAAAGGAGATCAACCTTCCCCTTTAGAGGGAGGTGACGGCCACCAATCCCATAAGGGATTTGGTGCCGTCCCCTCCTTTCGTAATGGGAGGGCAATCTCATGGATTCCCATGAGATTGCACATCTCCTTGATTTTCTCTCTACTTATTTTCCAACAACTATTTGTTGGGATTTTTATTCACCAAAATAATTCTCAATTAATTTTGGGAATATTGCAATCTTGACATTGGAATATTGTGAATCATATTCACAACCCAAAACAAAATGTAATTTACATTTTCAATTAATTAGACAATGTGTATTCAATACACATTAATAATTAATCTACTAATATAAATTATATTTAACTCTCTCCAATACATTATAAATCACATTTATAATATATTATGAATAATTGGATATTACTATCCACATTATTCTTATCCATAATAATTAAATCACATTTAATTATATTGGATAACTTATTCTCTTGTGCTCAAATAATATGAATCACATTCACATTATTTACATCTTTGATAATCAAATCACATTTAATTATCTAAGATAACTCTCCTTATAATATGAGTCAAATTCATATTATTCATGATAATTAAATCATATTTAATTATCCATTTTCTCATTGCTCGGATACATATATCAACAATAGAATTATTCATGAACTCTTTCAAGGATAATGCGCTTTATCCGCGAATACTTGGAGATAAGGACAGGGCGATTGTATTGTTCCACGTATAGTGACATGGATATTGAGATCATATCTCAAATCCAGATCGCGGGCCTCCCATAGATGCTTGATTAAATCAAGTCCGCAATCTAATCTTCTTATTGCATCTGAATCACATTCAGATCAATGTCCAACATTTGGACTAAGATCGGATTACTTCTCTATTGAGAGGAGTCACTAAAATCCAGACCCGTTTCATCACTCCCTAGGAATGGAAGCGTCATGGTTATACAATCGTTTATGATCACATCACCCTCAGGTATTCCTAATACCTGTATATCCTGCATAGTGGAAGACTCAGAATAAACCCGAAGTATTTGATCAACTTTACACTGTCTACTTCAGGGTTCTATCAGTAAGTTTCTCATTCGATCATTGGAAGTCGGTATCGATCATATACTTTCCAAAAGCATGTATCATACCTAGGTATTGATCATATACTTTCCAAAAGTATATACCGAGACGACCATGCGCATGGAATTTGATTCTTCCCAATGTCTCATGAGTGAGCTCATGTCTTCCGGTTCAATAACTGAACTTGTATGATCCCATTGAGAGATCGTATTACTCATATGCCTTTATATGCACACCAGTGCGCCGGTGTATAGACCTTGATTAGGTCATCAACCTATTGGTCTGCCAAATGTACATACTCAAACATATAGTAACACATCTGTCTCTGGTCAGAGGATGTGTGCCTGTATCGTGACAACATACGATATAGGACTTTGGTTATCTCGATCTCGTTAAGTCAACTCTTTGACCTAACTAATCTGACACCTCCGAATCTCTATTTTTATGCAGAGGACCTGCATCAAGAGGTCGGTCAGATATCAGCCTTTAGAGAAAGGATTGCCATCTCCTTCTCAGCCCGGAGATCATCTCTTAATAATCATTTGACGGTGCTTGATGAGTCCTCAATCTAACTCTTTAGATATTCATCCAAGCACCAGCCTCTATGATTCAATAATTGAATTAACAGCTGTATGATCATCAAGATGGCCATGATACATAACCCTAATTGTACTAAGGGACCTATTATGCAAATTATTCATTCTTCATTTCAGATCAGGGAATGATATTCACAATAACATTTATTGCATAATGGCTCACCGTGGGCTCGCATGTCCAACAGAAGATGCCACACCAATTTTTCCTACACAACAACTCTGTGAGAATCTCTGCCACGACATGTAATCCTCTGCTCGTGCTACATCAGTTCTTCGTCCATCATCCTCTTTGACACGATGTTGATTCCACGAGGGTTGCATCAACGGCTTGGGCTCTGCTACATGCGTCTCATTTCTTCTTTCTGCCAGGACTCTAGAACATTGCAACTCAAGCCAAAGGCTCATCATGAGATGAGTTTTTAAAGTGGTAGAGAGCTGATACAACGTGAAACGAAGAATGAAGAATCAGGGTTCAAATTTTCGTCCGTTAATTAGAGTCTAATTGGGTTAGATTTATTTCCCCCAATCGAGTCCGTTGCCATTTTTATTTAATAATGAGATCGATTGTGGTACCCACTTAATGGTGTAGTGGTAGTATAGTGTGTCTACCACACAAAAGATCAAGGTTCAAATCCCACTCTTGCAGGGGTTGCGTTAGGTAGTTGACGGCCAGCGTAAAAAATAGTCGAATCTTTCAACATATATTTGAGCAAAAATCCATAATTGTGATCTCCAATTAATTAGTTAAATTTAACTAGAGTCTAAATAAGGTATGTTAGGATTTGAATTTTATTTATTTTCTATTTTTGTAATCTAGAGTCTAAATAAAACTAGAGTCTAAATAAGGTATGTGAACCATAGACATGTGCAGAGAATGGCTGTAGCAGAAATGAAAATGCTAAGATGGATGTGTGGACATACACGTAAAGATCGAATTCGGAATGATGCAATTAGAAAGAAAGTTGGTGTAGCTCCGATCGAGGATAAGATGCGAGAAAACCGCTTAAGATGGTTTGGTCATTTGCAAAGAAGGTCAACTGATGCACCGGTTAGGAGATGCGAGTGTTGGGATCAAGGTTGCAGAAGTCGGCAGTCGGTACTCGGTCGGTAGGGTCACTGACTAAGGATTAATCGGCAGTCGGGAGAGTAATCGGATTTAGTCGGGCATTAGTCGGTTTGGAATTTTTTATTATTTTAAATATATAAATAAATTTTTTATAACATATACTCCCATTTATATTCATATATTTAGCAGTTTTAATATTTTTAAGAGCTTAAACAATATAGCAAGAGAAGGAAAGAAGAAGCAAGTTAAGAAGAAAATGTTTGGTACATAGTACAAGCACATGTTCGAAAATAAAAAAAACGTTTACAACATGCTTTTGACAACAAAGAAATTATTATATCTACAGTTAATAGAAATTAGAAGCATACAGAAATCAGAAACAAACAAAGCTCAATGCCTTAATGCATAATATGTTCGGATTGAAGTATACTGCAAGTGTAAGAAATGTGCATCTGTTTTTCTTAGGAAAATCACATGTTTCAATTGTAAGACGTAGTGAATATTGTGTAGCTGGGTCGATATTTTCAATTTAGTCATTCTTTATGCTAAAGTCTTCATCAAGTTTATGTCTAAATGAATTTCCGTAGGAAAATAGACAATATTTGCATGGGTACTAACGTTTTTGATTGAAAAATTACTTTTGTTATCACTGACATTTTAAAATGCCTAAATTGTTTGCTGCAGATTTCTACCAGAATCGTTAATAAGAAATGATGATGCAAGTGATATTAATAAAAAAGAAAAAAACGAAGAAAAAACACAAAAACCCTAACCTGGGCTCCTGGGCGGCGAGAGGCGATCAGCTGGAGGAGTGGCGCGGTGTCGCGGTGGAGGAGGGCGCGCGGCGTCGAGGTGATGGAGGGGTGGCGCAGTTGCTGACCGGAGATCCGATGGAGGAGCGGCGAAGCGGGAGCAGGGGGCAGGGCTTTAGGGCTCGGGGGTGGGAGAGGTTCTGTGGGACAGTAAGTTGCGATTTTGGGGGTTTTAGGTTACGGTCGAAAATAAGTAGCGGGCTTTGCTTATTGGGCACCCGAATTCTTGTTGCAAAAAGCGGCCGCCTAGTCGGCCGACTACACCGCTTAAGCGGCCGAGTAATCGGCTGTGTCCGATTATGACCCGATTACACATAGTCGACTCGGCTACCCCACCGAGTCGACTAATCGGACCGACTAAACGGGGTAGTCGGCCGATTTTTACAACAGTGGTTGGGATGTTGAGCCGGCTAAGAGAGGGCGAGAACGGCCCAAGAAGTGTTGGAAAGAGACTATACGAAGGGATCTTAGCTTTTTGGATATAAGTCCGAGATTGACCCAAGATAGATCTGAATGGAGGCGAAGAATCCATGTAGCCGACCCTACTTAATTGTGGGAAAAGGCTTTGTTGTTGTTGTTGTTTGTTGTCTATTTTTGTAATCTCTCCCCTCCTATATAAATGGACTAGTTGTCTAATGTTTGAATCATTCAGAGTCAATTAAAATTTGTGATTTATCTCCCCCTTCTCCCTCGACACGATCTCCGTGATTCTTCTTCCTCAAAGCTCTTGCATCCGACGTGTATTATTTCTTCTACCCTCCAATTCTTTCTTCCATAAAAATAATTTCCATCATCAAAACAAATTTGTTCACCATTGAAATTCTTGATTTGCATCAGTGACAAATGGAAAAATGGGACGTCACGATGTTGGGATGCATTTCTATATCATAATCAAGGCCTTAAATGTCGGATTTCGGTTTCGTTTCGGTGACTGACCGAAACGACATTTCGGCCGAATTTCGGTCGAAATTCGACCGAAATTTCGGTCATTTCGGTCGTTTTTTGAACTAAGGCCCCCAAATTTCGGCCGATATAGGCCATTTCGGTCACATTTCGGTGACCCACCGAAACCGAAATTCGACCGAATTTTCGGTCGAATTTCGGCGAAATTTGAGGCCATGATCATAATAAGCTGATTATTGGGGGATAGTTCTTCTAATAACTGAAACTACAACGTAGCATTTCCACACATTAATTCGTGTTGGCTAAATGCGTCCATTGCCTAGGAGTTCCTATTGTTGCAGACTGATGCAGACGGAAAATTTCCAACGGTGGAAAAATATAATTTTAGTAGAAGAAATTTAGAGAGGGGAGGGAGAAGGAGAAAACGCATCGGTTACGCGGGGTTTTGGAAAGGAATCGTGAAGAACACATTGAGAGAGAGAATAACGAGAGAGAGAGATAAAAGAGATCAATATCCAATTTCAATATATTCCGAACTATCCTTTACAATAAACTATCAACCTTTTTATATAGGAGGGGTGGAATTACAAAAATAGAAAGAGAATCAAATTTAAATCCCAACTTATCTAATTGACTCATAGACTCTAACTAATTTACTTTAATTAGACTTTAACTAATTTTATCTACCAAAAGTTGAGATAACAATCTCAATTTATTTAAATAAAATATGCAATTAATAGAAAATACTAATTGAGGGTGAAATTCCCTAATTTGAAAAATCCCCAAATCCGCCTTCTGATTTAATTTGATTTGCCCTGCCAATTTGGGAAATATTGCATCAATTCTCCTCCGCTTGAAAAATTCGTCTCCTGACGAATTGCTTGATCTTCGGAGTTTGACGATTTGATGTCAACTTTCTTGTTCGACTCTTGGAAGAATAAATGTGGAGAAAATGGTGGAATCTACGTTTAAGGGATCCGAAACCCTTTGGAGATAAATCCCCGACGAGGGTTTCGACCCCTCTCAAAAAGTGGAAGCGATGGCCTAAGAGGGGAGGGCGTAGGCGGCGGCGGGGGCTTGGACTGGATGGCCACGGGCGATGGCGCCACAAGTGGGGGAGTCCTGCACGGTGGCCGCGGTGGCGCGACGAGCAATAATAGGAAGGCGACGTCGACGAGGCTGCGCAAGTTGCGCACGAGGAGATGCATACGGGCTTGGGAGGAGGCAGTGGCCTGGGCGATGCGGAGGGCGGTGGTTCTCGATTGCTGCATACCCGTGCATGGGGAAAGTAGTGGCGGTGGCGAGGGAACCCCCATCGGGAGTCGTGACATCGTCCAGTTTGTCCATGGAGCCTCTCCGGACGGTGGTAGCCGGGGAGGGGGCGCCAATGGTGGCGGTGGTGGAAGCTGTGTGAAGCCCTACAATGGTGGTGGTTTGGGGCATGAGCTTGTATCGCCGGGATCTGAAGCGGGGTAGCAACGGCATGACTGGTGGAGGGATCGACGCCGGCAAGGGCCTTGGAAGTGCCGATCGTGATGCAGCCTCCTTCTGGTCAGCTTCGGTTAGGGCAACGACGGCAACTTCGACGATTTTTTTTCTTTTGGGACAATAAATTTGACCGCATGTAGTTCGATGACCTCCAATTCTTCCTCATAGTGACTTTCGTAAAAAACAGGGACCGTGTCTACATTCTCTTCTTGTATTGATGTTATATCAAATAAACCTTTGGTATGAATGAAAATACCTTCATTTTTTGCCTCAAAATCAGGTTGAATAGCGGCTACACTGATCTGATTTTTGTTGTCGTCGATTGATTCTTCCTCGATAAACGTGTCCAACCATTATTGTACTTTGAAGCTTGATATAAGGCGTTTCTTGAGCTTCCTCGAACGCGAGCGTAAATGTGAGTCAGGGGAGAGACGACTCAAATCGAACTGCAAACACCAATACTTGACAGGATCGTCGAATCGTAGGAACGATTCAGTTTCCATGCTCTGATACCAAATGATGCAGACGGAAAATTTTCAATGGTGGAAAAATATAATTTTTGTAGAAGAAATTTAGAGAGGGGAGGGAGAAGGAGAAAACACGTCGGTTACGCGGGGGTTTTGGAAAGGAATCGTGAAGAACACATTGAGTGAGAGAATAACGAGAGAGAGATAAAAGAGATCAATCTCCAATTTCAATATTTTCCGAACTGTCCTTTACAATAAACTATCAACCCCTTTATATAGGAGGGGTGGAATTGCAAAAATAGAAAGAGAATCAAATTTAAATCCCAACTTATCTAGTTGACTCTTAGACTCTAACTAATTTACTTTAATCAGACTCTAACTAATTTTATTTACCAAAAGTTGAGATAACAATCTCAATTTATTTAAATAAAATATGCAATTAATAGAAAATACTAATTGAGGACGACATTCCCTAATTTGAAAAATCCCCAAATATGCTCTCTGATTTAATTTGATTTGCCCTGCAAATTTGGGAAATATTGCATCACAGACAGAGTTGTTACAGGACGAGAGTCTGTCGGTGGGATGTGATCACTTTGTCTGGGGTGACGGGAGGCTCATGGTGCGAAAGGCATATCGCTTTCTGATGGAGGACGAGAGTTATAGGAGGAGCTTGGTGTGGACATGGATTTGATATGGCGGTGTAAGGTTCCCAACAGAATCAAGATTTTCTTATGGCTATTCAGACTTGGAAGGTTGCTTACCAAGATTTGTCGGGGGCGGATTTTGGGGGTGGAGGATATTGCGGTAGATGCGGTGGGTCAAGGGAGTATGCGGACCATTTGTTCTTCTCTTGCCCGCTTTATGAGGAGGCCTTGATTAGGGCTAACATTTCATGGCTGGCACAGAGCGATTGTGTTGCCTTCTGGAGGGATGTCCGTCCAGTCTGCAGGTTCGGACATGAAGACAACTCATACCCGATTGCATTGGTGTGGTCCATTAGGTGTGTGAGGAACAAGGTCATTTTTGAGGAGAGGGGTTTCATCCTATAAACATAATGGGGCATTGTAGGGCACTGTGTAATTCACGGCAAACGTGATATGATGTAACACTTTTCCTCATTTTTTTCTTTTCTTTTATTAATACATAGAGTTACGGCGGTGAGTCCCAATTGGGTTGCCACCCTTCCTTTCAATAAAAAGTATAACAAGGTCTGAAATATGGACGACTTCCGATGTTGGATGGCCATCCTTGGCTTCTCGGAAAAATATAGCAGGGCTGAGTCCGAGAAAATGACTTGCCATTATGAAGCTATAGGATATCATACCACGGGGATTACGAAATAACAAAAAGTCAAAGTGACAGAAGGGGGGGTTACTTTTGTTTCACATTTCCTAGGGCTTGGGGTCATAGGTGGGATTGTTTTTAGTGAAAGCAATATTGGACAATTTATCATTTTTGTGGCTCAATATTATCCTAGTTAACTCCATCGCAAAGGCAGTTCTATGTTGAAGTCTATTGTTTTGCAGTGAATAAGAATGTTGAGCACCTCGTCTTTCATTGCCTGGTTGCAAAGGAGGTGTGGACGACCTCACATGTTGAGTTGGAGTCAACTGCTGAATGGTTGGTTTTTGGGACTCGATGGACAAGTTGCGGAATATGAACGGTCATATCAAGCTTTGGGTGATGGCTATTTTTTGGTTCATGTGGTTTGTGCGGAATAAGAATATCTTCCTTCGGGGAGAATGTATACGGAAAATGTTTTAGAGCATGCTAAAAATTTAATGACCTTTAGGTCTTTGCAACTCTTTTTTGATACATAATGTGAATTTATAGAAGCTTACGGGTGGGCGTCTCAACAATGTCACACCTTTTTTTTCCTAAAAAAAGCTCTATCTTGAATGAAACTAATGTGTTTTCAAGCAGAAAAGTGAACTAGTTTTCCTGATGTTGCCTTGTTTTTTTACTCAACTATAGAAGGATAGATGCGTGCATTTCTATTTTTTTGTGCATCTCTGTTTTATTTAAGGGACTCTTATGTCTACACTTCTGATGCTGATATTTTTTTAAAAAAATCAGGGTAGTAGAAAGTATTTGAAGCATGGCAAAGCATCACCCTGATCTCATCATGTGTCGTAAACAGCCAGGCATCGCAATTGGCCGCCTCTGCGAGAAGTGTGATGGGAAATGCGTCATATGCGATTCCTATGTCCGACCTTGCACACTGGTCCGTGTCTGCGATGAGTGCAATTACGGCTCGTTTCAAGGCCGCTGTGTCATTTGTGGTGGTGTCGGCATATCCGATGCTTATTACTGCAAGGAGTGCACCCAGCAAGAGAAAGATAGGGATGGTTGCCCCAAGATTGTAAACCTCGGGAGTGCAAAGACTGATTTGTTCTATGAGCGCAAGAAGTATGGTTTCAAGAAAAGATGACTGCATCTCTAAAGGTACCCTCTACGGTGTTCACAGGCTTCTGCTGGTTATGATGACCTTGTATAAGTGAAAGCTTGTGTAATATCAGTTTCTTAATTGGCGCCGCTAATCTTTCTAGTAAATTGTTGTTGGATTTTAAGAACATGATGGGGTGTGCACCTTTTCTAATCATTTATGCTTTCCAATATACCTGAAGCGATGTTTTTCGATTGGGATCCGGAGAATGGAACTGTTATCCCTCTTGCTCTGTTACTCTTTAGATATTAAATTAATGACTTCTTTCTTATGCAAGCTGGAATCAAGGTAATAGGTATTGTTTTCAATTTGATCTGTTATTTTATTTATATTTTATTTACTATTTCTGATTTTAAAGTTAGCGTAGAGACGAACAGGCAACCGTGGTTTATTTTTTCGCCAAGGATAATGGTTTAAGACTTAAATTATCAGGGGTATATGTTTTTTTCTTGTGTAATCACATCCCTCTACTTAAAGGGTTTACTACTCTTTGATTTTGAACAAGTTGTGATTGAATAAGATTTGGAGCGTATTTAATCTATACTCCAATTTTTTATTATCATTTCTGCTGCAGCTCATCAAACAGAAACCTACTGTGCCTTTTTTTTCAATAAAGTGAACAAAAAGACATGATGATTTATCTGTGGTAGGAAGCAAGAACTATCTGCACTCTACATGTTGTCGAACAGATAAACTGGCAGTGAAGGAAAATCACTTCATTCTCTTGCAGGATCATAAGTTGGGACAAGAAATCAATTGTGAAAACCAACCATAGATGTCTATGCTTCATGGGGCGAGGAATGTCGTTCTGGAAGATCTCCACAATTATTTGCGATGGGAGAGGACAAGCTACATAGCCCGATGCCATTGAGTAGAGCTGGTTTGTCATCGACTTGCTTTGAGGAACTACGACAAGCTTCAGTTTTGCCATTGATTCATACTTGCCTAGGGAGGATGTACCACATACTTTAAAATGAAGATAGCTTATGTCTTTTTGCTTCATGTGCCATTGAAGGCGAGCATCTGACTAGTTGCTGAAAATAAAGCACATCGTTACAAAGAGCATCAGAAGTAGATGGCGACCTCAGATACACCTCTAGCCATCTTGGTGGGGACATGAATCACATGTCTTTCGTCTGTAATCTAGTTTGGCAAGTGTGAAATGGTTCTTTTTTTATTTCTCTGTGATATCCAGGCCCAGTTTTTGTCGTGGAGGTAGAGTTGAATGCACCATATGGATTGTTGCTTCTGCCTGCGACATCAATCCAAGAACAGCCATGTGATGTTCAGGACGAAGAGGTACCTGATGGAGAATGTTATAAAAAAAAGATGCAGTTCTGTCGTACTTGCAGGATTTTGTTCTGTACAATCTTGATGCGATTCATAGAGTAGACTGGTTGGCGATGCATGCTAATTATCTGTGGACGAGATGATAATCGTGTATTTGTGCAGATTCTATATTCACTGCCTTCAGGATTTGGTCAGGTGTGAAGCTTCTTAATGCCAATGTATACGAGGGTGACTGCTGCCAGCTTCGTCGCTGAGGACGCCTTTTGGATTCATGTTTAATACTTGGGATTTTTATCTCGGGAATTCTGTAAATTTTGTCAATTACCTTCTCGATCTTTGAAACAACGTAAGTCCTTCCTCGATCCTGTAAACTTGTTACTCTTACCACATGAACCTTGCGGTTAACTCTTATCCTTTGGACTGTTAAAATCAAGGTTTTAAAAATTAAACCAAATCGACCGGTTGAACCGGTTAAACCAAGAACCGGAGGAAAAACGGTCCAACCACCCGGTTTTTATTCAGAAAATAAAAACCAATCAAAAATCGGTTGGACCGCTTGAATCCGGTTGAACCAATTGAACCAAATCATCGGTTCAACAATTTATTTTTTGAAAAAAAAGTAATTTCCAATAAATCAACAAAATACAAACTTTTTCAGAAATATTCATAATTTAGTCTCATTCTAACCCATATTGTAGTACCTTTTTATCTCTTCTCATTCACATGTGCCAATGACTCATTATCGCTCGTCCTTTCATGCCATATGAGCATTGCCTCTCTCTTCTCACATTGTGTATGAGGTTGTCCACTTATAACAATAACAAACGAAGAAGATATTGTCAAGTCATACTATGAGAAGCAATAAATTAACAATACTTGTCGTTAATTAGAGGTTAAATAGTTTTAAAATTATTATGTTTTTACATCACGTATATGTATTTATATGAATTTTACAAATTACGATTATTATGCACTTTTGAGTTTTTTTCAAGAACATTTATACCCTAACTTTTAAGCAATTTTACTCGTGCTCCTATATTTTTTAAAAAATTCACTATATTATCCTTATATTGGTATAAAATGAAAGCATAAGTGTACTAATAAAAGGCCACTACTATTGATTTTATAAAAATATATGGGACACATGCAATTGTATTGAAAATAGGGGTATACGTATTATTGGATAAACTTGGAAGGACAAGATTAAACAAATTCTCGAAGGATATGATGTAGTATTTTTCATATTTATTTGTATGATATATCGGTCTAATTTGGTTCGACCTGGTACAACCGTACGAACCAAACCAACAATACAACGGTTCGGTCTTTTTTGGTTTTTTTGAATTGCTGATGTCATCACTAGCTCGACCGGTCAGTCCCACTAGTCCGACCATAAAAATCAAAAATCGATACATGCCCGGTTTGATGCCCGGTTCGATTTTTAAAATCTTGGTTAAAACTAACCAGATTTTTTAGTTATATATAATATCTTTTATTTTACAAAAATTACAATAACTGTCCTCCCCCCTTTCTCTCCCCTCACCATCCTCCCTTTCCTCACCAGAACCATCTCCACCCATCTCTTTTTCCTCCTTTGGTCGACCCTCCACCTCCACGATTTCGAGATTGATGGTTGCAATGATGCCCAAGCCCCACATCCCGCAGGTGATCCCGTGGTCGTCGAGGTGGTACAATTGCCTTCGCCCGCACCGCTCGCAGGAGAGAAGCTTGCTCCTCCCCCGCCACCCTCCTGTCTCGCTTCCGCCGCAGCAATAGCCACCCTCCACTTCCTCCCCCTCCTCCTTGTGTTCCTTTGCCCCTGCCACCCCCCTCTGCCTCCGCTCGCAGCAGGAGCTGCCCCCTCCACCATCGCCTCCTCCTCCCCTTTTCCACCACCCTCGTCACCCTCCTCCATCGCCTCCACCCACAACAGGAGCAGCCCCCGCCACCCTCCTGGCCTACCTCCAACAACAACAGGAGCCGTCCCCTCCGCCACCTCCCCTCCTTCCCTTGTTCCTTTGCCCTTTAGATTGGAGGAAAAGTTTTGAATGTATTTATTTAGCAGCAATGAATATTTGACTAATCGGTTCAAGTATTCATCATCTTTGAATGTATTAGATTGGATGGATAGAGATGTGATGAAGAGAGAGAACATAAAGAGATGAGGGAGAAGAAGAATGGAGGAAGAAGAAGATGAAGAGGAAGAAGGATATGAGAAGGTGGAAGATCCACCATGCAATGCACCTATGGTTAGATTAACCCATGTTATTGACTCAAGTAAAAGTACAAATAAGGACAAACTCTATGGGGCAAGACAGAGCAAGTTTATAGGGTCGAGGGAGGAATTACAATATTTTAAAGGTCGAGAAGGTATGGGGTAAAAATCCCTTAAACTTTGCGATAGATTAGGGCTTCTATGGATTGAGATTCGGATCCGGAACGGGTTTTCTATGAGGACTGAGGTGGGACTTTTCTTTCTAGTGCAAAGAGTCTAAGGTGGTACCGAAACAGTTATTTAACAATATCTTGCTTGACCTTTGGCAACCCAAAGCTTTGCATCCTTAATTGCCTAGACCATTTGGGAATTGAAATCTACTACTTTGTAGAGGGATGATGATATATGGGTATGTCTTGCATTCCACTTCCTTTATTAAGATTTGGATTTATTGGTATGCTTTCAATTTTATTTTATTTTTTTACATTCCATCTCATCATTTCTATTATTTATGTAGATTATTACAACTCTCTTGATTATAAAATTATGTTCTAATCTCGCAATCAAATGTTGAGCACTTCTTTATTTATGAGATTTATGGGAGGGAACTCATCTTAGAAATGACTATCTACCCAACTTGGAGGACCTTACATCGATGATCGTGGAAACCCTATTGTGGAGTGTATGGATAGCTCAATTGGGGCGATATGTTCTTTGTCGAGGATGCGGAGGTGGTCTGAGCGTGGTCTTGGTCCGATCAAGGTTAGAGACCTCAAGGTTGTCGAGCGTCTTTGAGATCATTTGTTGTAGAGGTACATTGGCCCCTAGCTAAAGATTGTCTGGTGTTGTAAGTAAGTACCTGAGAGCTGGTGAAATTGACTGGTGACAAGAGGACGATTGGCTGCATGGGGGAGGTTGCACGCATTCATGTTCTGTTCGTTTGGAGAATAAGCATCGGAATAAGGGGTTAATCCCCGTCCGGTGCGATTCTCAAGAGTACGGCTATTCCCATCTACGTCCTATTATTTCGCCTTATTCCACCTTTATTCTTATATTTATTCTCCTTTACTTACCCTTATTCCTATCTTCCCAAGCGAACTAAGAATATACTATTATTCTCCTTATTCATTATCATTATTCCTGCTTATTTCCGAACCAAACGTCCCTTTAGAGCGTATCCTTTATAGTCATCCACAAGAAGATGGCTCATGATCTCCTTTCTCTGGGAGTACCAATACATGGAGGGAAAGCTAAGGTGTGGAGCGATGTGTCGGAGAAGAGCTCTTGGAGGATTAGCGTGACCTAGACGGAAGGAAAGAAACCCTAGAATACGTTGCGGAGTACGACCTACGACTAACATGATCATTAGAGATCTATGGAGGGATTTAATTGTCGAAAAGATTGAACATAACATTGTTAATGTTTTTCATTCTTAAATATCTTCCTTCCTTTGACTCTGTCTTCGTTTCCCTCCTTCCTTATATTAAATTTTGAGACGGAGTTGGTTCTCAAATCTAAAATACTATCCAAGATTTTAGACATCTTAGCATGGTCCCCTAAATAAGATGACAAATAGTATCATATAATTATCTATTTTTAATACGAAGATACAGATTAAAACTTTGTTACCATATCTTTAAACAACAGATACAGATGTAGAACAGATATTGTCAAGTAATATAAGAAATACTCCATAGATGAGTTTAGTTTACATGTATTGGATGGAATACACATGGAATAAATTTACTAGATGTGTTTATATAATAAAAGAATAACAAATATGATGAAAGAAGATATAAAATTAGTGTGTAAAGGGACTACCCATATAGGAAGGAACCAACTTCTGGCTACCCCATCCTATTTTTTTATTTCTTAAAGTATTTTCTAAAAACAAAGGGGGTATTTAGATTATTATATGATGCTGTATTATTTGCATTCAAATTTCGATTCAATTCGAGATTCCGATCACATCCATCAATCTTGTCAAATTTTAATATTGTTGAAATTAACCCTTTATAGATGGACGAGATATAAACGCATGTTTTTCATAAAATTTGAATAACAACATATGCCATCTAGTGAATTAAATCTCCTAAACGTTCTTAGTAAAAATGGATAGAGACATTAATAAAAATGTAATAGTATTTTACATTTTAAAAAATGATATAAAATAGATAGAGTTGTGAGCACGTATGAAAACAAGCAATGCTATGGACTTAGACATTCATGAGATCACAAATGCGTGCACTCACGTCATCATTTTGCTCTCCGCACGTCACTAATCATTTCCAACTTTATTTGGAGGCATATTCTATTCTTGGGATTTTTTAAAATAATAATTAATTAATTCGTAGTTAATTAAATATATATGTAGTTGAATTATTTAAAATTAATCGGCATCTTAGGTGTCCACCAACTTTTATACTTGTGCATGATATTTGATATATATCCCACTAACTTCAATCCATGTACTTTTAATGCATTGCATGATATTTAATATATATCACACCATTCTTGTCATGATTGCTGCATGGTGAATATTAAATAACATGTACGTATAACCTTAAAATTTGCAATTTAAATATTGAGCAACAACCACTATCCAAGTCGACACATGAGATACCGATTTGGACATGACTCTCCAAATCGATACCTGAGTTACCGATTTGGACATGACTCCCCAAATCGGCACCTGAGTTACCGATTTGGACTTGGTTCTCCAAATCAACATTTAAGATGCCGATTGATACCTAAATTTTAAATAATTCAACTCCCTATCTATTTAATTGATTACAAATTAATTAATGATTATCTTAAAGAAGTCTACTATTTTGCATCTTTTCCTACAAATAAAAGATGATTCGGGATTGTTCCTCGTTGATTTTGCTTGATTTTATTGCCTCAATATTAGTTAGTGTAAATTACATAAACTAAAATTCGTGGTACTTGATCTTTGAAAAGTAACGATTAATTCACATTAATTCAAAATCAATTTGAGACAAAATTTAAAGATCGAGAATCACATTGTTATTTTTTAAAGTTCGGGTACAATACTCAGATTGAATGTGTGTGTATAAATTTAAGGAGCTTTTACGTAATTAACTCCATTAATTACAATATAAAATACAATCAATTGGTAAATCGCCACACAAAGGGCGTTCGGTTCGGAAATAAAAAGGAATATGGATAAGGAATAAGGAGAATAATGGTCTATTCTCGGTTCAGGTGGAAGATATGAATAAAGAGAATAAGGTGAGATAAGAATAGGTAAGGTGGAATAAAGATATGAATAAAGGTGGAATAACATAGAATAAGGGGGATGAGAGGAGAATAATCGTACTTTTGAAAACCGAGCCGTACTAGAAATTAGCCCCCTATTTAAGTATTATTCTCCAAACATGCAAATAGTTGTAGATGGATTTACTAAGACCCTGTTCGGTTGGGAACCCTTCCTTTTTCTCACTTATGGGGTCCATTTCCACTCTCTTTTTTATACATTAAATAAATTATTTCTCTTTCATCCAATCCATCAAAAATAATATATTATACCATCATATCATTTAAAAATTATAAACTACCCAACTTCTACTCACATTTCTAAACTTCAATACAATCAAATCGCAATAATTGCCCATTTTTTCTAAATTTCAATATAATCACATCACAACAAACCCACTCAACACCTAACCCTCTATCCAAACACCAAAATACAAAAACGATTTACTATCCATCAGTTTAACTCGAACTACACGGGTTAGGGCGGGTTAAACTGGTAGAGGGTAATTCATTTTTGTGTTTTGGTGTTTGGATAGAGGATTGAACTTGGTGTTGGTCTGTTGTGTGTTTGTTGTGATATGATTGTATTGAAGTTTGAAAAAGTGAGTAGTTATTGTGATGTTATTGTATTAAAATTTGGAAAAGTGGGTAGACGTGAAATAGTTTATAATTTTTATTTGATATGGTGATATATTATATTAGTTTTTGATAGAATTGAGGAAAAAGAATCGATTTTTTTAATATATTAAAAAAGAGAAAAAGTGAAACCCCCACGAGAGAGAGAATGAATTAAGGAAGATGAACTCCTCAAAGGATTGGTTAGGGGCCCAAGGGAATATGATTAGAAATTTAAATTGGAATGGGATATTGTTTTTGGGAAGAGTAAAAAGATACGTGTGGTGGGCTCCTCATCATGATGTCAAAGGATATATGATAGAGATATATAGAGAGAGTAGGGCATGAGGTTTCCCTCACGGGGGCGACCAGAGTACAAACAACAGTAGTGCATATGTCAGATTACAACCAACGGTCCTTTCACTCCTTTTCCCTCTCTCTCTAGCATTACAACAACCTAGAGAGAGAGAGTCTGAATCTATTTGAATAGATTAATTGTATCAGATTTGGAATAGATTGATTGTATCAGATTTCAACTCCTGTAGATACGTATATCTATTCTCAGGACGATGCGATTCATAGATAGATGCCTATTTTCCACTGATTTGACTTCAAGGAAGGTTCAATATGTAAATATAAAATTATACAAGGTTATAGATGTAAAAATCGCATAATGAGTAAAATGAAATTTATATCATCCTTCTTATTCAGTTGCTTGGATGGAAAAAGAACCGATAGTTGCTCGAGATAATATCGTAATGAATGATGCGATCATGATGTTATCACTTATCTTTGTGCGGTTTATAATGGGATAGAGTCCCTTTATCTCGAGAAGACGAGATGGATTTCGGATCCAAATAGGGTTGCGAGTCATGTTTAGAGAATACACAACATATTCTAGTTCTTTTGCGTAGAACAAGATGAGTTATTTGAGTTCTTTGTTTTCTTGAGAGTGCTGAATATGTGGTAGTTTATCGTGGAATGAGCGACGAATAAGTAGTGTGAACGAGAGGATAAATAATAATAATAATTTACGAAAGAAGGGAATAACTATATATATGGATATAGTTATGGAATGAAATGGCTATCCTATAAATTATGAAAATCTTGGATAAAGAAAGGAACCCTAGATTGCCTTTTCTTATTCCCCGGGTGAGCGGATCCATAAGAATGAGCTTCCTCCCCTTCGGCTCGAGTTTGTCAAGATCTACTATTGAAGAAAGTAGGATTTGATCTATATTCAAAACTTGCATCATTGATCCCAGTTTTGAAGAACTTTTTGGCCCCCAGGTCTTCAAGAACTCAATAAAATAAATATATGTATTAATGAAATATATATATTATGAATATTTAATTTTGACAATTCTTGAAATATTTTTACTTCAAACATGATTTACAAGGTAAGGATTAATAAAATACTTACCAAATTAGAATATAGAGGATAATTTAGAGATGCAAATGGATGGATACATATATAAATATTGGTATTACCAAATCAATAGCCGTTTTAAAATCTAGATATTGATGCAGAAACATATATATTGCGGAATTGAAAACTACAAAACATATCCTTAGATATGGATACAAGTATGGAAACAAATAATCACGATTGGGATATTAATATTTAAGAAATGGACACGGATTATCCCGTGGATAGAAAATATCTTCTAACACTTGCATTCAATAGAATCGATGTTATAACCGATTAAAAAATAATAAACTACACTAATAATAAAATAAAGTATTATGCTAAATTTAGTAACTTGTATAATTAATGATTAAATAATATAAAAATCTATATTTTTCTTCTAACTTTTGAAAATTACTCTAGATGAAATATATTATCAGGATTCTTGTAATATTTTTGGAGATATATATGTTAATATAAGTATATATAAAATACACATATAGATTCGATAACATGGATGCTCGTATGCGTATCTGCTAAAAAACTAACCATATCTGTATCCATATACTAAAAAAAATCAAAACATTATATGTATCCTTAATCTGCAACAAAATTAAAACCCATATCTATATCCAAATCCATATCTACCAAAATAAAAAAATCATATCCATATCTATTTAAAAATAGATACGATGAAAGATGGATACAAATATATTTGTATTTGAATGCATCCCATGGGATAATTACACTTGTAAGATATCAAACCAAGGATGTAAATTGTTGGTTTACAAACAAGGTTATACACGTTGCCAAACTAAAAGATGTAATCCGATACAGATATATCTGATTCACTATCTTATTCGTATTTAAACAGATACGTATATGTTATTCTAATTTGAGTGGATATGATTCAAATAAGATTTTTTATTTTTTTGCAACTATGAGTATAGATACAACTACTTCTTTTAGGGTAGATACATATACTTTTTGCGGATATGGATATCCATATACTGATACATATGTTTATTGTATAGACATATATTAGTTTGTATTGACATATAAAATATATTACATTTGTACTTTGAAATCACTATTCTGACAAAAAAATATTTTTATGCTATATAATTACTTATTTTATAAGTTATTTAATGTAGGAATATTTTTTTTAATATTTCATTGTAATGTAGCTTTTGTAATTTTTATTTTTCAGGCATTACTTTCCATTTTACTAAAATATTTTTCTTATTTTAAGTATTGGGATGCTTTTATTATCATTAAGATAATTTGTATCTATTTCTTTAATATTTGTATTTGAATCAAGATTACTTGTTTCCATATCTATATTCATATTTAAGGATATTTGTTAAGATTTTTATATTAAGATGTCTATTTTTGTATGAATATCTGGATTTTAAAATGAATGAGGATATGATAACACCTAAATCTATATCTATATCCGTCCGGTTGTATGCCCGCTTACCATATCTTTATTAGTTTAATTTAATATATATGCAGATAGAGATCTTGATAGAGATAAATATCTTACCATATCATTGAAATGGTTGTGAATATATACGAGCTAAGTACAAATAATAACAAAAATGCTGTATACATTAATCTACTTATTTATTTATTGAATTGATTATCATTAGAAAATATACTAAATATGTTTATTTCAATAGAAGTTATATCACATATAATGAGAAAGGCTAGAAACCTGTATAACATAGAGTTACGAACAAATTTACAACTATATATTAAAAATGGAGAATAAACATAGATACATATATCTAAGCTTATGAAATTGACTCCGTTTTCCATATCTGATTTAGATATAGATATAAATGTCAATATTATGTATAAAAGTGATCCGGTAGGAAATTGGCTACAAATATATCAACATCTATTTGTATCCCTACACACAAAGATTTATATAATATTACTTATTTAGAAATGTTAAATTTGACAATATTAATTAACATTACATTAATGGAAGTGTATTTCATTAAAATGAAGAATTTTGTAAGGATGTTTTGGTAAATTATTCTATTTTTAGATGTATATTAATGTAAAATCACAACTGTACATGTATATTTTTGTAAAAATTCCTTATGAATATTAATGAAAATACGTTAGAATCGTTCATCTTATATTATGCAGATGAAAAAATCCAGCAAATATTAACTAATAAAATTACAACAAATTAGACAAATGATTACTCATCGATTAGCCCCCCCCCCAAAGGAGAAATTCCTGCCTTTGTCCCTGTTTCCATCATGATTTCAAAGAAAAAACTTATAGTTGTTTGTAGACTTCGATAGAGACTAGGTTTTTCAAACCTAGGCTAGAGCTAACTCCCTCGAGGTCCATATATCTTTATTTAAATTAAGGTGCAATGTCCAATGTTGGGGGAGATCTCATAAAGGTTTACATAATTCTAGTTGATGTATCCAATTTTATTGGATCTAAGCTCGATTAGATCTCTCGTCAATCATCTAAAATGCTTAAGTTCAAGTTATCAAGGAGTAATAATGCATAGCAGTCACAACATACTCTCATACTTTGCGAGTATTCTTCATGTGACTATATTTGAGATGCTACATTTTAGGACATGAATATTAGTATCTATTTTCATTAAATGGTGGAATCTACTCTATGAATATTGTATGTGTAAAGCCAAAGTTTTGATAACTAGCACATGCTTAAGATCGTGTTGTTGTTATTGTTGTTGTTGTTAATGTTACATGATGTCAATCAAGTTCATTTAAAGGGTAAATTCTCACCTAAAAATCAATGGTGCAAAAGAAATGATCGATCATTCCTACCAATCAAACCCATATTGAGAGGGGGCAATACCAAAAGTAACCTATGCACCCCTTCCCATACCACAGTGGGGCATATTTGGGGATTCCATCAATCGAACTTCTATTGAATGATGAGTTATAATTAGATTTCGCCAACTTTTTTCTACTTGATGTCGATTTAGAGAGGCCTTTCATGCCTTGCTTCTAGCTCCTCCTATACTTATCAGCAATGCTCCATTAGCGCTTTTTCTTCCTCATGGTTCCCTCATCTCAGGCTCTCAGTTGTACGACAATGATGTAGTATGAAGTAGTAGGTATAAAGGAATGAGAAATTCCAAGTAGAATTGTGACACCTTGTCCTTGTCATCACCCATACCATCTTAAAAACTATGGATGAATTGTCTTGGTTGTGTCCATGCATATCTAATGCCCTTGATATTGTTAATGAAGATTAATTAATTCTGGTCAAAATTAACCAAACATTAATCACGAAAAACCACCCATAACTACAATCAACATGTAATACGTACTAGTAGGATTTAAATTCATGTAGTAAATTTTTTTATATTTAAAAACTTTTTAATCACAATTTTTATGTTAAGGGTTGATGATGTGTTTAAAAAATGTCAGTTTCTTCTCTTTTTTAAAATCCCAATATTATGTAATAATATCTAATTGACATAAAACAAGATTTGTTAGATTCATTTATCCAAACTGTATTCAATGATCATATAGAACAAGATCGAGATAAGTCCGTCAAAATTCTTCGAGACCCATACCTTTTTAAGAAAGATTAAGAGAAATCAAACACAAGCAATCTCTAGCGCATCATATATCCATCTCTAAAGGACACATGTCATGCTAGCGGAATTAGGTAAACACTCTTATCTTCTTGAATTATCTGTTTGTGTTCTTATATTCTACATATATCATTTATTAAAACCATACATTACATTGTCATTATCCCACAATTATTTTTTGTTATTACAATGAAAATATAAAATGTCATCGATAAAGTATTATAATACTTAAGTTCATATCATCATGATGTCACATTTTTTTATAAAACATTTTCAGTATCCATCCCATATAAACTACAAAAGACTTTTATGTAGTCTTCACCTAAAAAGAATGGGAATTAATTCACAAGGAAAATAGTCTTATTGAAATATTTGTTGATAATTTAAAACCTTGGTGAAAAGAAAACCCCAAAACTTTCACCTCAATCTCCCTCATGTTCCACTGCGAAGAAGCAAAAGCCGAAAATCCACAGCACCATCCCTGCAAAATGTCCCCCTCCTCCTCTGCTCTGCTGCACACGCACACTTTCCCCTCCTTTCCTCCTCCTCCTCCTCCTCCTCCGCTACAATGCAGTAGCCCTCCTCCCCCAATTCCCCAAACCCTAACCCTAATCCACCATGGGCAACTGCTGCCGCTCCCCCGCCGCCGCCGCTCTCGAGGACGTCCACCCACACCACCACCCGCCCAAGCCCCCTTCCTCCGCCGCCGCCACTCCCAAGAAGCACCATCACCAGCAGAACCAGCTGGTGGTGCTCCCCGATGCCTCCCCCTCCCCCATCGACGACCGCTACGTCCTCGACCGCGAGCTCGGCCGCGGCGAGTTCGGCGTGACCTACCTCTGCGTCGACCGCCGCTCCCGCGAGCTCCTCGCCTGCAAGTCCATCCCCAAGCGTAAGCTACGCACTCCCGTTGACGTCGACGACGTCCGCCGTGAGGTCGCCATCATGCGCCACCTCCCACGCTCCCCCTCAATCGTCTCCCTCCGCGATGCCTGTGAGGACGACCGCGCCGTCCACCTCGTCATGGAGCTCTGCGAGGGCGGCGAGCTCTTCGATCGCATCGTTGCCCGGGGCCACTACACCGAGCGCGCCGCCGCGGGGGTTACGCGGACTATCGTAGAGGTTGTCCAGCTTTGCCACCGCCACGGGGTCATCCACCGCGACCTCAAGCCCGAGAACTTCCTCTTCGCCGACACCAAGGAGAACTCGCCCCTCAAGGCCATCGATTTTGGCCTCTCCATCTTCTTCAAGCCCGGTGAGTTGTTCTTTTCTTTTTTGTGGGAAAAAATAGGATCTTGGGGGGATTTCACTATGTGGTCTCTTGGATCGCGTCGGAAGATCGGATCTTTGTGTTCTTTCACGATGCGCGTCTCTTGCATCGCGGCGCAAGATTGGATCTTGGAGGGGTTCCCGATGTGGTTTTCTTGATTTCTGTCCGAAAGTCGGTGTTTTTTCTCTGATTTTTTGCGTTTTTGGCGGGGGAGATTGGATATCGTTGATTGGTGGTCGACTGTCCGGTGTTTTAGAGCCCGCTTGAGCTGCTGATTTTTTCTTTGTTTCCTGATTTGGAGTTCACGGTGGGAATCGGTCCAATCGGGGTCGTTGCCAAATAAAGAATTGGGGAGAAAAGAAATAAAATCAGTAGCAGGGTAACACATTTTCCGATTAAGATAATTGCATATGTTGTGTGTTACTTGGGCATCGTTGTGGGAATTGAAGGCGTTGCCTTAGGAAGAAGCTGGGAGAGAAAAATGTAACTAGTAGTGGAGTGATGCACGCCATCTCCATCAAGATTAAATATATATGCCTACTTTGTGACGCTTCTTGTTTTTGCTAATTTTAATTTACCAGCCTTGTCATTTTTCTCTGTTTTTCGTTTTGGAGAAATGAAATCCTCTTTTTAGGAAGACAACTTAACCCTCAATAGCAGATGGGTTAGCTCTCTGGGCACAAACTTTAAAATTCATAAAAGTGGTTGGGTGGGTACTGAAACAATAACCTTTCATGAAGAATTTATATGTATCCAAATCTTTCAGTAAAACTTTACGAGCATTGTTCGTATGAACTGTGCTGAAATCTATAACAATTGAGAAAAGTCATCTTTAGAGATCAGGTCATGAAAACACCAAATGCGACCACAGAAAATGTTCAACTATAGTTATTAGGAGTATCCATCACCTCTTATATTGCCAAGGTTCAATATTCTGCAATTTTTCTCCTATAGTTATCGGGCAGTATCCATTTTACCAAGGTTCCATATTCTGCAATTATTCTGCAATCAACACAAAAGTTTGACTATAGTTATTCCATCTTGAAAATGTAACTAACCATCTTTTTTAAAGCCTTGATGTCCGCAGAAGGGTTTATGTAATCATTCATCATAGGATTCTAAAGATGGCCTGTATAATACCTAAAGGTGGTTTGCACCACTGTTTTTATGGTATATTGGTATTGCCCTTGTACATTCTTAGCACTTTGTTCCGCTAAGCCCATGTTTTTGATACCCTATGCATCCATTTGAGCATAAACCTTGATCTAGTGGAGACAAGTTAAACATAAACTTTGATCTAGTTGAGAAAAGTTATCCTTGACAACTTGTGGAGTATAGACCCACAATCCAGTCCAATTCAATCCCCAAAATCTTTAATCCCAAATTGTCAAACACCAACGCTCCACTCCTTTTAACTCTCAAACTTCTTGAATTTTTCATGTGACCATTTTCTTGGGGTGTTCCATCCTCCACCGCTCAAAAACTTGACATCCCAGGTAGAATTTACACAATCATCAAATTGTTAATAATTAGCACTACGCCATTCCAGAAATGGTTTCACTATCACTTTTTTCATTTATCTATTTCAGCAGTTTGTTTCTGAGTCCAATTATGATTACCATTCCTAAACTTGAGTTTGATTGAGAGACGTTGTTTTAAGCCACTTATTGGGCCAGGTTAACAAGTACCTGCAATAATCACCCTCGGTACTTAGCCAAAACTTTCAATTACTAATTTAACTCTAATCCAAGAAATTTAATTACTAATTAACTATGCAACTCCACCTCCCGTTTCTTGGATTTTTCATGGGCAATCTCTTTGAAAGTGATGCATTCGGTATGAGATGATACACTTGGCTCTGCCATTGCCTCCATGTTGTTCTTAAGATCTGAAAAAGTGTAATGCATTCTTCCTGTGGTGGCAGTACTATGGTAATTTTGTGAGGTTGTTTGGGGCTACTTGAGATCACTCGAGCTGTTGAGTCTGAATGGTCAATTTCAAATGAGGTGGCTGTTTTGTGAGATTGAGGTTGTTTGGGGCTACTTGAGACTTCACTCCAGCTGTTGAGTCTGAATGGTCAATTTCAAGTGAGGTGGCAGTTTTTCCTCCTCTGATGCATAAATGAAACAACTGTCACGATTACGCAAGAATAATAATTTGACAGTTCTCAATTTTTACTGAATTGATGCTGATGAAAGATGATTTCTATGTTGAGATATGGGTTATTGGATCTGGTAGTCCATGCGGCTGTCTTGTATTATGTTTTTGTTTGTTTGTCAATGCTCCATATTTCAACGAAAAAGTTGTGATGCAGTCTTCACATGGTATGTACTCTCTGGTAATACTAGGATATGCATTGTATTATATTTTGCGTGCAAGAAAGGCGATGGTTTCAGTATGTGTTTGTTTTGCCTTGGTACATTTTAATTGACATCGTCTTGAGACTTTGCTCTGTGATAATGCGCTGATGCAGTTGTGTTACTTTAGGGGAAAGGTTCTCTGAGATCGTCGGAAGTCCTTATTATATGGCTCCTGAAGTATTAAGGCGGAATTATGGACCTGAAATTGACATATGGAGTGCTGGAGTTATACTATACATTTTGCTATGTGGAGTTCCTCCTTTTTGGGCAGGTAATGCCTTTTTTTCTTCCTTCTTTCCTTTACAAAATGGTGCACTTATCTAGTTTCTTTCTCTGCCCACATTGAAGGTTTAAAAAATGCATGTTTCTTCCAGTTGAGTCTTAAATTTTACATTTTCAAAAAACAATAAAAAATAAGTAAAACTTTGTTAATATGAGGTGTCGACAATTTGAACTATATAGTAGATACATTTTAACAAAATTTGACATCATGAAACAGAGTGCACACGAACAACTACTGCATCAAATCGAGTAAATAAGCATTAAGATGCTAAGGGCAATTGAAAAAAAACTCGCGTCAAGCCAGCCAATATACAGTTGACACATATAACAGAATATATTATGCAAGTACAAACAACATAAGCGAGACCACTTTTGCCCTAATAAAACTAGTTCCCACGTGATAACTAAAAAATCCAGAACAAAGGCATATTCCTAAACATCTCAGGGTGATTGCCTTTCTCAGTTGAGATACCTGCCTTGCCTGGAGATGCCTGAGATGCATTTCTCGAGGTGCCATTTTTTCCAAGCCTTGCCTTCATACTTCTTACCATACATCCAGCATACGTATATGATATCTACAATAACTGTCAGATTTCACGTAACTTTCTTGAGTCTGGCTTCTAATGTATGCATTTGTGAATCTTTGCTTGGTGCAGAGTCTGAACAGGGTGTTGCACAAGCCATACTTCGAGGAAATATAGATTTTAAACGTGAACCATGGCCAAGTGTTTCTGAGAGTGCTAAGAATCTGGTTAAACAGATGCTGGAGCCTGAACCAAAACTTAGATTAACAGCAAAGCAAGTGCTAGGTATGCTTCTTCTTTCCGAAAGAGCACTTGATATATATCATTTTTTTTTTCGAAAAGAGAGTTATTTTTGCATTGACACATGCTTCCTTGAATATGTTCTTGAACAGAACAATCGTTTGTGTTTTTCTTTATAACATTCATGGATAGGTCTGTTGGTAATTGTATCTCTCATGTTGCACTGTATAACAACTTACATCATTAAATTTGTCTAGCTATAGGATATGAGATTATCTCTATTCTTGTACTTTCGTCATGTGAAGTCGCAAATAGTTTTGTGATACTTCTCCATTTTTACTGAATATAAAGTTGAATAAAGATGATTTTCACTGAAAGCTTATGGGTTTTTGGATCTTGTGAAGTCCATACGTCAATCTTGTATTATATTTTTATGTGGATTAAATGTTGTGGTAGGTTGTTGGCCTAAATATAACGTTGTGCTACTTGGTCTGTGAAAGCAGAATGAGAAAAACATGGGACAGTTCCACATTTTTTAGATATTTCGGAACCATAAACAATTAGATTGGTGAACCTGGGGATATAGTTTTAGGATTATGTCCTGTTCAGTGCAACTTACAAGACATTGCAGACTCTTTTGTTGGTGATAAGTTCATATATGTTTTATGATATTTATTTCATTTGGAAGAACAAGGCATAAGCATTGATTATAGGGTGGCTGTGAAGTGAAGAAAGTTGGGGAGAAAATCATATAGATGTCTGCCTGGATTGTAATAGGAATATGTCATGCTGATGCACATCTTTCTTAGTTGTCAATTCATGGGAATGGATGAATATGCAAACACAGTAACTTTAAAAATAAACAAAAAAATGATTATATGCAGTATTGACCAATCCCAGAAGATCGAAAACCCAATCGGATTGGAACATAGTCCAGAATATTCCCAACTTGGGAATTCACAACCGGTTCTCCCAGTCCTAGCCCTATACTAACAAGTTGCTTTCAACAATGGAGTTGGAACTTTTCTTCCTAACTGGAAGACTGGTTTTTGCAAACCGATCACCCTTGCAATGCAACAAAAGTACAAGTACTACTGGTAGTTTCAAACGTATTATGCGAACGGATGTAATAGAAAATAAATCAATTCTACAAAGCTTAAGAGTAATCTTGTAAGATAATGCTTGACAATGATGCACTTGGAATGGGGACACGCTTGAAATGAAGCTCTCAGTACACTATTTCAAAGCTCTTTGAATTGTACAAACATGCTTGAATTATTGTTGTTTTTTGGGTGGCAAAAAACCTAGGGTCCTATAACTTTTTTTATAGGCCCTCAAGAGGATAACTAGCCGTTTATGAACATTAACCATGGTTTGTTGAGAGCGATAATTGTAGAAGTCAATATTCAATATTCAGTCGGGCTAGTCAATGAATCAAGAATAAACAATATTCAGGTCACTGTTCATAATTACTTGGTTATATATATTTTTAATTATTTTAAATATAAAAATTATGTCTAATGCACATATTCTTATATATTTGTGCATATGATCATTAGTATTTTGTTAATTATAAACCTGATTTTAACAACTCGGATAGCCGCATTTATACATAGAAAATGTGAGAACTTACAAACATATCCCTTCAATGGGATACATGTATGGTATTGTGTTAACAAAGGTCATATATAATAGAATGAAGTAAAGCAACAATGTCCTTAAAGTAATTAATAAACCAACAATGTCCTTGTGGTGATTAAAGTATCTTCTTTTGTATTTTTTGTAATGAAAGGCATGTTTTGCGGTCATTTGTTAATAAGATAAAAATACCAATTGAATTTCAATCAAATATTACGCATGTTATTTATATAAAATAGGTTTAGGGCTTCCATGGAATATAAAATTATTGATGAGAAACGACGTGTAACATTAAAGATTGAGGTTGAGTAATTTTGTCCCCAATTGAGTAAGGCAATGAATGTTCTACAAGTTGTGTGTGACGTGTATTGTGTTACTATTGTGAGCATCCTTTAAACAAAGTCAAGATGCACAAATTGAAGGGTCTAACTCCAAAAGGAAAAAGGCAACATATTGTAACTTCTATCTAATCATGGTAGTCAAAAACTCAAAGTCATTCAGAAAAAAAGAGATAGCAGGGAGTTGTTAGTATATTAGGATAAGTCTAACCAAAACCCTTGAAAAAATAAAAAAAATCATATAGAAACATCAATTATAGATTTTTCACTAGTTGTCCAATAGTCGTATGACTTGTCGGTTGATCTGATTATCATTTATTTAGTTGGTCACCCCTACACCATATAGTCAGACTGACAATTACAACACTTAGGGTGGTGGAATGTTGGGCTCGACCTGGCCCAACTCGTGAAAACCTGACCTGGGATTGCCAATTTCCCTCAGGTCGTGAATCGGGTCAAGGACCGAGATTTTTGGAAGATCACTGACCCAGCTCAAGGCCTACGAGAGCGAACGTGAGTTTGTGTCAGGCTCGACCAACTTGCATGTTTTTGTTACCGGTGGGGGGCAAAAAAGGATATTGTACACCGCCTCTACTGCTCGTCCCTTAGTTCTCCTTCATACCTCCTCCACCATAATAAACCCGTTGCCGCCGACCTTTGGTACCTCGTTGGCGAGCAACCCATTGTGTCACCTCAAGCAACGATGTGCCCCAACACCACCAACTCCTCTCCCTTCTTTCCCAAGGGATGGTGGTGAGAACGACTGCCATCATCACCTGCCGATTCAAGTCCTCACGTGGCTTCATGCCCCCAGACTGCTCTGCCACTTGTCGACGTCGTAGCATCGCTGAGCCATACTCCATCCACATCTCCTTCTTTCATCTTCGGCAAGGGAAGACTGCCATCACTGCCCTCACCTTAGGCTCGAACACGGTTACTGTTGGGAGAAAAACTGAGATTGATTATTCAGAGAAACCTTAGGCTCTCTTATATAGGGAGAGACCTTAAGGGTAAAGTACAAAATAGTCCAGAGAAAACAAAGAAACAACAAACATGTATATAACATAATAATAATAACTATCTCTACACTCCCCCTCAAGGTGGAGCATAGATGTCTATCATGCTCAGCTTGGATGAACATCTCTGAAAAGGTCCTCTGAGCAACGGCTTGGTGAATACATCCGCAGTCTGATCCCCTGAGCTCACGTGAGTTGTAGATATCAATCCTCTCTGGATCAAGTCTCTAGTGTAATGGCAGTCAACTTCGATATGCTTGGTTCTTTCATGAAAAGCTGGATTGTTGGCAATGAACAAGGCTGCCTGATTGTCACACTGAAGCTGCATGGGTAGAGGTACGGCTACATGTAGATCTTCTAGTACAGATCGAACTCACATCATCTCCGTGCTGGCTTGCGCCATGGCCCTATATTCGGATTCAGCACCGGACCTTGCCACAGCCGTTTGTTTCTTGCTTTTCCAAGAAACCAGAGAGCTTCCAATCAAAAACTGCGAATCCTGAGGTTGATTTTCGATCCTTAGGGCATCCTGCATAATCGGCGTCTGCACATGCTGAGATAGACAAATCTGTACCCTTCCGAAACAGCAACCCTGAACCTGGAGAAGACTTCAGATACCTCAGTATCATGTGTATAGCATCCATATGAACTTGTCTTGGCTGCTCCATAAATTGACTCACCCTGCTTACTGCAAAGGCAATATCAGGTCGAGTTATGGTAATATAAAGGAGCTTACCCACCATTTCTCTATATCTCCTTTTATCCACTTCAACAGTATCACCATCATACAACTTCGTGCTTGGATCCATGGGAATACTTGATGGTTTGCATCCATCCATGCCTGTTTCAATCAAGAAGTCTGTAATGTACTTCCGTTGGGTCATTACCAAACCCTGTGCATTCCTGGCAAATTCCAACCCCAGAAAATATCTTAGGGTTCCAAGATCCTTTGTAACGAACTGACGGCCTAGGAACGCCTTCGCCCTTTCTATGCCCTGAATATCATCTCCTATAACCAGAATATCATCAACATAGACCATGATAACAACCGTACCTGCTGATGACTTCTGAACAAACAATGAGAGGTCTGCATTTGACCTCTTGAATCCATGTTGTTCAATAAGATTGGAAAGCTTCTGGAACCACGCTCTTGGACTCTGTTTGAGGCCATAAATTGCCTTGTGAAGTCTACACACCATATGCTTCTCCCTCTCAGCAGTGAACCCTGGTGGCTGCTGCATGTAGACTTCCTCCTGCAGATCTCCATACAAGAAGGCATTCTTGACATCCAGTTGAGATATACTCCAGTCACGGACCACGTCCACGGATAAGCGAATGCGAAAGGTAGAATGTCGAGCCACTGGAGAGAAAGTGTCCATATAGTCCACTCCATAGGTTTGTGTAAAACCACGTACAACCAAACGTGCTTTGTAGCGATCTAGACTGCCACGAGACTGCAATGCACGCATCTCATCTTCCGTAGCCAATCTCCAGCAATCAATCTTCATAGCTTCCTGGTAGTTCCGTGGTATATCTACGGAAGACAACGCTGCAACAAATCTCTGAAAGTCTCCAGTGAGACGGTGAAACAACACATGTGAAGCAAAGGGATAAGAGGCACACATCCGCTTCTGCTTCCAGATAGCAATAGGAATATCAAGATTATCTTCTGCTGTACTGGATGGTGTAGTTTCCTCCTGCAATGAAGAATCCTGCACATGTACCATATCTGACTCGTCAGTGGTAATGCCATCTGAACATACCTGAGGCGTGATGGGTGGCTGACGTGTAGCCTGAGCAGGACCTGACCGACGCGTATAGAATTTTGGCAGAGGTGGAATGGGAGGTCGTAGAAGAGGTGGAGGTGGAGGAGGTGGTGGTGAAGTTGATGTAGGGACAGGAGCAGGAGGAGACTCAGGTAAACTCCAAGTAGGAGGTGGAGGGACATAGACATCATCACTGGTAGTGGATGGTACCAATCTGTCACCTGCAGGAGAAAAATACATAACAGACTCAAAGAATATGACATCATCACTAACGAAGTATTTCTTGTTTATGGGATCATAACACCGATAGCCCTTCTGAGTCCGAGAATAACCAACAAAGACACACTTGACAGCTCTAGGAGAGAGTTTGTCAAGTCCAGGGGACAGAAGATGAACAAATGCCACAGTACCCACAGTACCAAAGACACGTGGAGTAAGTGAGAATAATTCCTTGTCAGGAAAAATGATAGACTGAGGTATTTTCTCACCAAGAACAGAGGATGGCATACGATTGACCAGATAGCACGCGGTAAGAACAGCATCCCCCCAGAAAGAAATAGGAGCACAACTCTGAATCAGTAGTGTTCGGGTAATGTCAAGGAGGTGGCGATGCTTTCTTTCCGCCACACCATTCTGCTGAGATGTGTACACACAAGTGGTTTGGTGAATAATGCCCTTTGATGAAAGGAATTGAGAAAGGGACCGTGTGCAGAATTGTAGGGCATTATCTGTACGAACATATTTGACAGTAGAAGAGAACACATTTTGCACTTCATTAATCAAATTCTTGATCACATCTCCTGCTTCAGATTTATTCTTTAAAAGAAAGACCCAAGATACACGAGAGAAATCATCCACTACCACTAGATAAAATCTGTGCCCCTGATGATCGGGTACACGACTTGGACCCCATATATCTATATGAAACAACTCGAACGGGGAGCTATTGCTCCGACTCTGATGACTAGGAAAGCTCGACCGATGATGCTTTCCCAACTGACATGCTTCACAACGAAAGGACAAACTGGGAGAGATCTAAGGTAGAAGATGGCGCATTTTCTGGAGTGGGAGGTGACCAAAATGTAGATGCCAGATGTATGGAGAAACTGGTCCGGTCGAATGAGAGGAGACGCCAGCATAAGAATTCCGAACCATCCGATATAGACCATTCTGCTCAGAGCCACAACCAATCACTCTGCCCGTTAGTATGTCCTGAAAAATAAGAGAAGACGGGTCAAATATAGCACGACAATGCAAATCTTTCGTAATCTGACTAATAGATAATGGATTCATCGAGAACTCAGGAGCATGTAGGACATTCTGTAGATGCATAGTAGAGGATAGGAAGACCTCCCCCTGTCCAACAAGGGGGGAATGAGTACCATCTGCGATCTGCACTGAGCGACTGTGAGGAATGTCCCTGTAGGACTCAAGTCTATCTCGATCTCGGCAGAGATGATGTGTGGCACCCGAATCTATAATCCAATCAGAGATATCATGAGATGGTGTAAATGCAATAGATCTACCTGAGGTACTAGCAGCAGCAGATGAACTGGCGGAGGCTGTAGCAGCAACATCTGAAGGTCCACCAGAAGAATCACCAGATGATTGTGGCATAATATCGCGAAGACGTGCCACAAGTTCCTCAAAACGGTTGTCTGCAGTAGATGCCAACTGGAACTGAGAGTGCTCTGCAACACGTGCCGATGCTGGGAACCCATGCTTAGAATAGCATGTCTCCTCCGAGTGTCCTGTGCGGTGACAATAGGTACATGGCTGACTAAAGCGACCACCCGTTCCCTGGGGTCCACGTCCACGACCAGAAGACAGGCCGCCTCTCCCACGCGAAACTGCCATCGCCGATAGGGGTGGAGTAGAAGAACTGGAAGGAACTGTAATGCGACTGAGTCTTCTGTAAACATCTTCCACTGGAGGAATCACTGCATCGGCTAAGATCTGAGAACAGGCGGCATCATATTCAGGGTCAAGGGCCGCAAGTAGGATGCCCATCATGGTGGTATTCCGAAACGTCTTCTGCTGTTCAGGAGTCGCTGTGAGTGGGATAGTACTTTATAACTTCTCAAACATCCCCCTGAGGGATGTGTACAAGGAGTGAAGAGGTCTGCCGCTTTGCTTCATCGTGAATATGTCATGTTGAAGCTGTAACATCTTGGTCTCCATTCGCACCTGCGAATATGTAGCAGCTAGGATATCCCACATCGCCTTGGCAGTGGGCTGATGGAGGACATCATTGACAGTCTCCATCGTCAATGTACATGACAACCAGACCTTTGCATAAGAGTCATCAGCCTCCCACGAGGCATATATCATTGTCTTCTTTGTGGGCTCATCCTCGGTAAGAATGTGCTTCTTACCATTCGACTTCATGAAGCTTATGAACTGCATCGCCCAGAGCTCATAATTCGACCCGTCCATCTTGACAATTGGCGCAGGAACTTTGAATGCGCCTATGGAGGGCATATCGACCTTCGATTCTGACATATTGCCGCTGGAGAAGAACTAGGGTTTGTAGACAATGTGATAGATGTCTACACAAACTGCATAGGGTTCGAGTGCGTATGTAGACGTTACGCACTCAAATCCATCTATACGGAGGAAGAGACGAGTACGGACACGTCGGGGATCGCCGAGGATCGGCTAGGGCACGCCGGAAGATCGGCTAGGGCCGCCGGGGGGTGATAGCGGCAGGACTAGAGGGCCGCCGGGGGTTGGCGGCGAGACTAGGAGGCCGCCAGGGGGCTGGCGGCGAGACTAGGAGGCCGCCGGGGGGCTGGCAGCGGGACTAGGGGCCGCCGGGGGGGATTGGCGGCGGGCTGGGACCACAGGGGGGGGTTGGCGGTGCTGAGGAACCACCGGGAAGGGGGCTGGAACCACCGGGCGGGGCTGGGAACCGAGCCGGCGGCAGCGGCGGGTTGAGAGAGGAGAGAGGGCGGCAGGTGGGGAGAGGGAGAGAGCCCTAGGGCTTGGGCTCTGATACCATGTTAGGAGAAAAACTGAGATTGATTATTCAGAGAAACCCTAGGCTCTCTTATATAGGGAGAGACCATAAGGGTAAAGTACAAAGTAGTCCAGAGAAAACAAAGAAATAACAAACATGTACATAACATAATAATAATAACTATCTCTACAGTTACTTCAGCCTCGAGAACATCACCACAAAAGACAAAAATTAAAATAAATTCAGAATAAAAACAGAATCGAACCATAATCAAATTGCAATGTACGGAAGGGAGCGGGTTGGAGTGGATCAACTTGGGTCCCTGTGGGTTCGAGTTGGGTCATACCTGAAATCAAAATTAGGAAAATATGGAAAGCCCAACCCCTACATCAGGTCTGGACCAGACCCATGCTTTGGTGGGTCAGGTCGAGGTCGGGTCCAGGTTTTCTCGACCCAATGCTTCACCCTAACAACACAGGTTGAGAGTTTAAAATGCATGGAAAAGATTATTTTTGGATATGTTAAAAAGTGAGTGAATCAAAATGAACAATCAATTGGGAAGCTGAAATAAACATTAGTCAGGTAGAACATCAATTAGTCGACTGAACATGTTAGAAAATAGGAAGCGGAAGCGGAATGATAAACATAGCATAATAACAGAAAGATCAAACATGGAACACCATGATTTTTACGTGGAACCTTACTCCGCGAGGAGCGGGATGAAACCACGGGAAAAGCCCTCAAAGGGGCATATGCTTCATTGCTTTTTCTCATCTGATACAGGAGGTCTGGGGTTCCTTATATAGCCTCTACAGAGCCTCCAAGTCCCACCACTGGACAATGTGGGACTAAACAACTGGATGGGATAAATGGATCCTGGAGGTATCCATTTACCCATCTACAACTCAATAGGCGCACAACCAAATACTCCAACACTCCCCCTCAAGTTGGAGCATGCAATGCTCAGCTTGGACAAACAAACAGAAAGAAACTCAACTCACGCTACAGGACACTACGGACAATATCACCCAACGCGCACAACTGCTGCTGTCGAGGACGTTGCTTCTCATGTCGTGCAGGTGAGGACGAACGGGCTGGAGTGTGAGTCTACTGAATCTCCTCGTCGGAGAGCATGTGCTCTGAATTGCGTCTGTCAGAGTCACTGCAACTGGAAAATGAGTCTCCTCGTCGGAGTACTCTGACCCACCACAATAATGTGGACAACTACTTCATCTCTGAGAAGGGCCGAACTGGAAAAGGTCGTGGAAGTGCAATCCTCGTCGGAGTCCACGGTCGGTGGAGAATGTAGTCTGAAAAAAATCTCCTCGTCGGAGAATTGGGTCTCTCCCATCTGGCACAGAGAATGGTACACTACTCTGGAGTACCTATGATACCACATGAAAACCCTTCCCAACATGGCATAGGAAATGGTCCTCTACTCTGGAGTCCTTATGGCTCACTTGAAAACTCTGGCCTGACAACAAAAGAAGAATGATGGGGACCGCGAAACTGAAGACCGCACACTCGTGCATGTCTGAACTGCAGACTCAGAACCATGATCGTCGAGTCTGAAACTGAATTGTAGAGTCTGATCATCTGGCTGGTATATGGACTGGAACCTGCTCTGGCATCTAGAGACTGAAATCTCTGAAGTCTGGATATGAACTGAAGGGTGATGGCCTATGATCGATGTCGAAGAACTCTACACAATACTTCCCCTTTCTCCCATACTTGTCGGAAAATCAACATCGACAAAGTTGGGAGAAGACAAGATAATACATAAATATGGGGAGAAAAGAAAAAACATGAATTAGCCAATATATATTTTTTGGCTTTTTCAATCGAACAATTTTTTTTCGATTTTTTAAGCCGTTTGACATTTTTTCGGCTTGTTCTTTTCTTTTTTTTTCCTTTTTTGCAAATTGCGTACGGTTTTTTTGTACGTGACCCTTTTTTTGCAAAACATGCCTTTTTTTAAACATTCAGAGCCCTCATGGGCCCAAAAACTTTGCACCCCTCTCTCCTTTTCTTTTTTTACCCCTCTCCCCCCCTTTTTTAGAAACAAGGGGCCCATTTGGGCCATACAGTAGTAACCCCACAATTTTTTTCTTAGCCGTAGCCCTCTGGGCCTTACAATAAATAACCTTTTTTTAATTTATAAACGCCGTTGGGCCCAGCCTTTAGGGTTCCCATCGCTGGGAACCCTTTCTCAATAGGAACCACCGCCTTGGAGCATGCGGCTCGCATCACCGAAGGAACATGCCGCGCGGAGGAGTTCGCACGTTGCGCGCCTGAG
Source organism: Ottelia alismoides (assembly GCA_037367405.1). NCBI lineage: Eukaryota > Viridiplantae > Streptophyta > Magnoliopsida > Alismatales > Hydrocharitaceae > Ottelia > Ottelia alismoides. The sequence goes on along the minus strand of JAZKJV010004925.1, from coordinate 129,000 downwards.
AATCGCCAAGAGGGGGGGGGGGGGTGGAGGAGCCTGCTTGGGGGTTCGCCGCCCTTGGAACGGAGGGTTGCGCCTAGCTTGGAGCTCGTGGCCTGGAGTTCCTCCCTGGTAAGGTTCGCGGCCTGCGCGTATGGGAGGACTGCGCTGGCGCGATAGAGCGTGGAGAGGATCACACGATCTCGCGCGAGATGGCTTCTGCTATGCCATGCGCCGCCTCCTATCGGGGTTCTGGGTATCGCGCGATGCTTGGGTCCACGCAAGGGTTTCTTCGGCGCCGTCGCCAGATCTGGAGCATTGGGTCTCGGTGGTCGCGCATGGTGGTCGCATGCCTGGTAGATGAGGACATGGCCTCAAATTTCAGCGAAATTCGATCGAATTTCTGTCGAATATCGATATCCAGTCGAAACCGAAACTCAACCGAAATGACCAAAATAACCGAAATATGGGGGTCCTAGTACAAAAAATGATCGAAATGACCGAAATTTCGGTCGAAATTCCACCGAAATTCCATCGAAATTATGTTTTAGTTGATATACCGAAATGGTGACCGAAACCGGCATTTAAGGCCTTGGATGAGGATGGACGACGCTGCTGGATGATTCTCGGTCGCCAAAGGTGAGCAGGAGGCGCACGTAGGGTTCCTTCGCGCAAGGGCTGCGCGAGGAGCAGCTTCATCGCCGCCAGCCACCAATGGTGAGAAGGAGGCGCACGTATGGTACACCATGCCTGGAAGGTGTACGAGGGACGAGCCTAAAAAAAAAGGTGTACGAGGGACGCTTTGACCGAAAAAATTCCGATCCCTTGGGGGACTTTGACTGCCCTGTTGAGTTGAGTTGAGTTACCACAGCCTTCTTTCTTTAGGGCTCTCGATGGGGAGAGCCAACCTCCTGGAAGCAGAGATGTCCTCGTGCGAGGAAGCACCGCCTACGCTTTCTCCCACTCGAAGAACACCATCGGAGAGCATATCTGAAATACGAGCATCGGATCTCGAGCAAAACCAGTCTCTGGCAGAAATCCTTGAAGAACGAGCATTCTTGTGAAGAAGCAAAGTTGGATGCTGTTGGAAATCGGACTCGGCGACCATCTGGTTGACATTAGGGTTTCAAAGAACCCCAAAAAACTTGTCGGACATGAACTCCAAGAACGAATCTCGAATAAAAAAATAAAGAACTTAAATTCCTCGAGAATTGATCCGCTCTGATACCATGTTAGAAAATAGGAAGCGGAAGCGGAATGATAAACATAGCATAATGACAGAAAGATCAAACATGGAACACCATGGTTTTTACGCGGAACCCTACTCCGTGAGGAGCGGGATGAAACCACGGGAGAAGCCCTCAAAGGGGCATATGCTTCATTACTTTTTCTCATCTGATACAGGAGGTCTGGGGCTCCTTATATAGCCTCCACAGAGCCTCCAAGTCCCACCACTGGACAATGTGGGACTAAACAACTGGATGTGGTAAATGGATCCTAGAGGTATCCATTTACCCATCTACAACTCAATAGGTGCACAACCAAATATTCCAACAGAACAAGAAGTTGGTCGACTAAAATAGACATCGAGACATCTTTTAACTGAATAATTCAGGAAACAATTGAACTTACAATTCTAATAGAGATTAATCGATTAATATAAAGAGTTAGTCGACTCAAGGCTGAAGTAGCCGATTGACCATAGCGCTAGTCGACTCAAATTCGTGAAATAGTAAGTGCACTCGAAAGAATAGTCGAGTGATGAATCCGATTAGTTCAACAACAACAACAAAACCTTTTCCCACTTTAAGTAGGGTCAGCTACATGGATTTTTTGCCTCTGTTTAGATCTATCTTGGGTCATTATCGGGCTTAGATCCAAAAAATTAAGATTCCTTCGTATAGTCTCGTTACAACTGTTATAGCCAATGATACTCTACTACATTATTCCATAGAGCCCTCGGGTCTCTTATATAGAGAGAAAACCCTTGGGTAAATTACATAGACGTACATGAGATAAATAAGAAATACGTAATAGTACATCATAACATAACTTAAACCTCTACACTCCCCCTCAAGATGGAGCATAGATATCAATCATGCTCAACTTGGAAGAAAGTCTCTGGAAAGGTCCTCTGAGCAATGGCTTGGTAAATATATCTGCAGTCTGGTCCTCTGAACTGACGTATGAAGTGGAAATCAAGCCCTTCTGGATCATGTCTCTAGTATAGTGACAATCTACCTCGATGTGCCTTGTTCTTTCATGAAAAGCTGGATTATTGACAATGAACAATGCTGCCTAGTTGTCACATTGAAGATTCATGGGCAAGGAGACATTTACATTCAAATCTTATAAGACCGCTCGAACCCACATCATTTCTGCGCTTGCTTGTGCCATGGCTCTGTATTCTGATTCAGCACTGGATCTCACCACAACAGTCTGTTTCTTGCTTTTCCAAGAAACCAAAGAGCTTCCTATGAAGATAGCAAATCCGGAAGTAGATTTACGATCCTTTGGACATCCTGCATAGTCTGCATCTGCACAAGCTGAAATAGACAGATCTGTATCTTTTCTAAATAACAAACCTGTGCCTGGGGAAGACTTCAGATATCTCAATATCATATACAAGGCTTCCATATGAACTTGCCTAGGTTGCTCCATAAATTGACTCACCCGGTTTACTGCAAAGGCAATATCCGGTCGAGTTATGATGATGTATAGAAGCTTACCCACCATCTCTCTGTATCATCTTTTGTCCACCTCTTCGGTATCATTGTCATACAACTTCATGCTTGGGTCCATAGGCGTGCTCGACGGTCTGCATCCAACCATTCCTGTTTCAACTAGCAAGTCTGTGACATATTTTCTTTGAGTCATCACCATTCCTTGTGTATTTCTTGCAAACTCTATCCCCCAGAAAATATCGTATCGTGCCTAGATCCATCGTAATAATCTGACTTCCCAACAGAGATTTGGTCATCTCAATTCCCTGAGCATCATCTCCTGTAACCAGAATATCATCAACATATACCATGACGACAACCGTACCTCTAGGAGTCTTCTGGACAAACAATGAGTGGTCCGCATTTGATCTCTTGAACCCCTATCGTTTAATCAGCTGGGAAAGCTTCAATGGAACCTTGCCCATGGACTTTGTTTAAGGCCATAGATAGCCTTATGAAGTCTGCACACCATCTGAGTCTCCCCCTCAGCAGCAAACCCCGGTGGCTGCTGCATGTAGACTTCCTCCTGTAGATCACCATACAAGAATGCATTCTTGACATCAAGTTGAAAAATGGTCCAGTCACGTACCACAGCAACAGATAGGAGAATGCGAAGAGTGGAGTGTCGAGCCACTGGTGAAAATGTATCCAAATAATCTACCCCATAGGTTTGGGTAAATCCACGTGCGACAAGTCTGGCCTTGTATCTGTCGAGACGCCCATCTGCGTGATATTTAACCGTAAACACCCACTTGCTACTCACCACAGAGGCACCTGGAGGAATGGGAACTAGAGACCAAGTCCCTCGAGACTGTAAGGCACGCATCTCCTCCTCCATAACTAGACGCCAGCAATCAATCTCTATGGCTTCTTGATAAGTCCGTGGGATCTCAACCGACGAGACAGCTGCTGCAAATCTCTGGAAATCACCAGTGAGCCGATGAAATGACACTTGAGACGCAAGAGGATATGTTGCACATTGTCTTTTCTGCTTCCTATGAGCAATAGGACGATCAAGATCATCTATCACTGTGCTGACTGGCAGATCCTCCTCCTGTAGTAAAGGTTCCTGCACCGGTGCATTATCTAACCCATCATTAGTGATAACATCAGAACATACCTGAGGCGTGCTGGATGGTTGACGTGTAGCTTGAGCAGGCCCTGACCGCCTTGTGTAGAACTTAGGGAATGGTAGAATGGGAGGTGGTGGTGGTGGTGTAGTGGACTTAGATTGACTCAGACTCGGAGGTAGGGGCACATAGACATTAGTATCCGTGGATGTGGAGGAAACCAATCTGTCACCTGCAGGGGAGAAGTACATAACTGGTTCAAAAAATGTAACATCAGCACTCACATAGTACTTGTCATGAATGGGGTCATAGCAACGATATCCCTTTTGTGTCCTCGAGTAGCCCACAAAAACACACTTAACAACTCTAGGAGAGAGCTTGTCAAGTCCTGGAGACAAGCAACGAACGAAAGCGACAGTCCCAAAGACACGAGGGGTAAGTGAAAACAAGTCTTTGTCAGGAAAGAGAACAGGGATAGGGGCCTTTTCCCCAAGAACAGTAGAGGGCATGCGCTTGACCAGATAGCATGCTGTAAGTATAGCATCCCCCCAAAAGGCTAAGGGTGCACAACTCTGAATAAGTAATGTGCGAGCAATATCAAGAAAGTGTTGATGTTTCCGTTCCGCAACACCATTTTGTTGAGATGTGTATGCACATGTGGTTTGGTGGATAATGCCCTTAGAGGAAAGAAATCGGGCAAGAGAACGAGTGCCGAACTCCAATGCATTATCAGTACGCACATACTTAACAGAAGACGAGAAAACATTTTGCACTTCATTGATAAGATTTTGGATAACACTTCCTGCTTCAGATTTATTTTTAAGAAGAAAAGTCCAAGACACTTGAGAGAAATCATCAACGACAACAAGATAAAACCTGTGCCCCTGATGATCTGGGACACGACTCGGACCCCAAATATCTATATGAAATAACTCAAATGGGGAGCGACTGCTCCGACCCTGACGACTAGGGAAGCTAGACCGATGGTGCTTCCCTAACTGACACGCTTCACAACGAAATGACAAATTCAGAGAGATCTGAGGCAGGAGGTGACGCATTTTCTGGAGCGACAGGTGACCAAAGCGAAGATGTCATGTATATGGAGAGACTGATCCCTGAGAGTGTAATGAAACGCCAGCGTAGGAGTTTCGTACTAGACGATAGAGGCCATTGTGCTCAGAGCCACAACCAATCACCCTGCCCGTGAGTATGTCCTGAAAAATGACAGAGGATGGGTCAAATATAGCACGACAGTGCAAATCTTTTGTAATCTGACTAATTGATAATAAATTCATGGAGAACTCTGGTGCATGCAGAACATTCTGTAAGTGCATGGAGGGCAACAAAACAGTCTCCCCCTGACCGACAATAGGGGAATGAGTGCCATCAACTATGAGTACGGAGCGATCAAACTGAATAGCTCTGTAGGACTGCAGGTTATCTCTATCACGACAGAGATGATGGGTGGCTCCAGAGTCAACAATCCAACCTGAGAGATCATGGTTATGATAGGAAGCAGAAGTACTACCTGAGGTACTGGCTGTAGCAGATGTACTAGCTGACGCAGAAGCCGCAACGTCGGATGTATCAACACCCTCTGATGATGACTGTGGCATAATATCACGAAGCCGTGCCACTTGCTCCTCGAACCTGTGATCTGGAGTAGATACTGACGGAGCTTGAACATGATCAGCGACACGTGCAGAGGGAGGGAATCCATGCTTGGAATAGCATGTATCCTCAGAATGACCAGTACGATGACAGAACGAGCACGTAGAACGCACACGACCTCCTCGGCCACGTCCACCACTTCCTCTGTCACGAAATGAAGACGAACTACCTCGTCCTCTTGAGATTGCCATTGCCGAGGGAGGCGAAGTCGCTGTACTGAAGGGAACTGAGATACGACTGAGCCTCCTGTAGACTTCTTCCATCGGAGGAATAGTGGCATCGACGAGGATCTGAGAGCGTGCTGCCTCATACTCTGGATCAAGGGCAGCAAGTAATACGCCTACCATAGTGGCGTTGCGGAACGTATTCTGCTATTCGGGGGTGGCTATGAGCGGGATGGTGCTATATAACTTCTCGAACATTCCACGGAGGGACGTGTATAGAGAATGAAGAGGCCGCCCATTTTGCTTCGTGGTAAAAATATCATGCTGCAACTGCAGCATCTTCATCTCGTTCCGTACTTGAGAGTATGTAGTAGCCAGAATATCCCACATCGCCTTGGCGGTGGGTTGATGGAGGACGTCGTTGGCTATCTCCATCGTGAGCGTTCCCGACAGCCAAACTTTGGCATACGCATCATCAGCCTCCCATGAGGCATATATCCCCGTCTTCTCTGCCGGCTCATCTTCGGTAAGAATATGTTTCTTACCACACGACTTCATAAGACTCAGGAACTGCATAGCCCAGAGTTCGTACTTCATCCCATCCATTTTGACCATTGGTGCCGAACCTTTGAAGGCACCTATGGCAGGCATATCAACCTTTTGTTCTGACATTGCGCCGGAGAAGAAGACTCCGGGATGAGAGATAAAAGAACCAGTGTCTACAAAGACACGTTAGGATTCAAGTGCATATGTAGACTTATGCACTTGAACCCATCGGCGGAGGGAGGGGACCTCGGCGGGTGGGAGGAGGCCTCGGCGGCGAGATGGGGGGCCTCGGCGGCGAGAGGGGGGGGCTCGGCGGCGAGAGGGGCGGCGGGAGGTGCCCTCAGGGCGGCGGGAGGGTTGGAGAGGGGCGGCGGTGGGGCTAGAGAGGGGCAGCGACGGTAGGGCTGGAGAGAGGCGGCGGTCGAACGGGGGGGGGGGGGGTGGAGAAAACCCTAGACTAGGGTTTTGGCTCTGATACCATGTTAGAGCCAATGATACTCTACTACATTATTCCATAGAGCCCTCGGGTCTCTTATATAGAGAGAAAACCCTTGGGTAAATTACATAGACGTACATGAGATAAATAAGAAATACGTAACAATACATCATGACATAGCTTAAACCTCTACAACAACACTTCTTGGACCTTCCACACCATCTTTTAGCCGTCTCAACATTCCAAAAATCACATCTCCTCACCGGTGCATCAGTTGACCTCCTCTGCAAATGGCCAAACCACCTTAAGCGATTTTCTCGCATCTTATCTTCGATCGGAGCTACACCCACTTTCATTCTGATGGCATCATTTCGAATCCGATCTTTATGTGTGTGTCCACACATCCACCTTACCATTTTCATTTCTGCTACTGCCATTCTCTGTACATGTCTGGCCAACATTCAGATCCATAGAGCATAACAGGTCTCAGAGGTGCTTTGTAAAACTTTCCTTTGATTTTCAAAGGAATTTTCTTATCACAGAGAACAGTAGAGGCTCCTCTCCACTTTAGCCAGCCTCTATTTATTATATTTGTAACATCTCCATCAATATCTCCATCATGTTTTTTTTTTGAGATCAAAAAAGAGGGGAATCATGCATAGGTGCCCACCCCAGTATTATTTAGGGGTGCACATGGATCGGATTGGATCGGATTTTAGCTTAATCCTTGTCCAATCCAACCTTAACGGATTTTAACTTTTTACAATCCAATCCAATCCATCAAATATCTAACTCCAAACCAATCCAATCCATCGGATTATGGATTGGATCGGATTGGTTCGGATTTTTTATACTTATGTATTCCATCTCAATTGTTTACCCTCTCATGTATGTATTTTATAGCATACTAGCCATCAACATTTAAATTATGGCTCGAAAATTGGTAATATGGATCAGATGTAAAGAAAAGAATATATGAAAACGACTCAATCAAATTAAAGATGAAGAACTTCATTAATTGTAATAAAAAGGTTGAAGACCATACAATCAACGTAAAGGATTATATTGAATTTAGAATTTGAGATTCCTTTATAAATGTTGCATTATTATGTTTTTTTGCAAATGATTTCCAACTAATGATTCAAGTAAGAGTAATACAAGTTACCAAATAATGATCCAAAGATAAGTTACATAAACAAAAGATGTGATCTTTACAGTCAAATATTGATGAAGTCCATGGCCAATCTAAACTGTTAAGCCATGTCAAACCAAACTACTTCATTAACACCCTTCAAAGTCCTATAATATATTATTAACAAACGAGAATCATAAAATAATTATACCCGATTGAGTATTAGGTAAATCTAACTTAAATATATCTCACCAATTGGGTAGCATGCCTCTCATTTAAAATGAAATTTATTTACCAGATTATACCTATAATCAAAATATGCATTTAAAAACATAGATAAAATTTGGATATCAATTTAGAAAAGAAAGGAATTAAAGTAATGCTTATTAATTCTTAGATGAGTTTAGTATATTTGAATATTAGTACTTAGTTGAAACAACTGATCCAATTTCGTTGTTAGGATAAGCGTGCAAGTTGGAACAAGTAAAATGTAAGAAGCAAAAAGGATAAGAATAACAAACAAATGTACTAGACAATTGTCCTCAATCTAGTTTCTTTTAACGGAAATGATACAAGTGGCAACACGGTTGGGACAAATGGTATCGTGTGGGAGGGGAGACAACATTGTGTGAAACAAGCAATGACATCATGAGGGAGAGACGATGGAATTACGAGGAAGGAGTGGTGATGTGCTAGAGGAGGGAGGTGTTGAAATGGACTAAAAGAGATGAAATTAGGAGTGAAATATTGGGTCAAGAGTGAAATGAGAGAGGATGAGAACTGAGAGGGAAATAGCTCTATGGGGATTATAACTTTACAAGGTAAAATTATATTTTATTATTTAGAAGTTTAACATTTATCTCTCAATAGAGAAGAGATGGTGGTGACAAGAGGACTTGTATCCATTATTGATGTCAAAAAATGAGATGAATGGCATTGATTATGGTCTTATGGGAATGGGTGCACACCTACACATGTGTGTATATGTATGTAGGTATATGTACGCATGTATATGTTAACGGATTAACGGATTGGATCGGATCGGATTTTAATGATAATCCGATCCAATCCATACTTTAACGGATTTGAAAAATTCCAATCCAATCCGATACATTAAAATGATAAAACCAAACCAATCCAATCCAATAGCATCGAATTAGATCAGATTACGGATTTTATCCGATCCGTGTGCACCCCTAGTATTATTAATAATCAAAATAGAAAAATAAACAGTACAAATTACAAAGTCCAAGACTCAATCAAACGCTTACAATGAGCGCTAACATTCTCACAATAAAATCGATGGCCAGGAAAAAGAACACCATTACGAGCTAGCCAAATGGCCCACAGGACTGCCATCAGGAGAAGAGCCTCTCTTCTTTGTCTATTCCATGCCCCGAAGAAGGATGCCCAGAAAGTATCGAAAGATTGAATGCACAACCAATTCAGCCCAACCTCGCCCCAGCTAGGCATGGACATCGAGCAACTGAAGAAAAGATGATCCAACGATTCAATGGCATCATTACAAAGGGGCATCTATCCGAATCAGACGAGAAAATCTTAGCACAACGATCCCTCGTCATGATACGCTTTCTGCGAAATCGCCATAAGAAGAATCCAATCCTCTCAGGGAGACCAAGAGACCAAATAAAATTGCAATCCCGAATTATGTCAGCCAACATGGCAGGAGGTGGCCTACAAATGGCACCGCAAGCCTTCCAAATAGAGAATACCCTGTCCATCCACACCCAGTGATCGGGCCTAGAAGAAGGCCTTCCAGCCTGGCCCAACGAGTCCAACAAGCGTACAAACTCCTCCAGGCGTTGATCAGAGAATGAATTTCTGAAAGTCGGCATCTAGTTACCGTTCACCCAGCAATCCCCAACCCACACGTCAGCATCGGCCGCTAAAGTATACAGTTGAGGGAAGCGACCGGCCAACGTGCCGTCCCCTGTCCAATCATCCGTCCAGAAGCCAAAAGACGTACCATCCCCAACCACCAGACTGAAAAGTTCACTAAATACGGTAGGATTTTCAAGATTCCCTTCCAAAAGTCAGACTGATTGGGCCCCCTACACAAGCGTCCTGGTCCCGCCATAGATAATAGAGACACTATACATGCTCCGGATTAGGGCACAACATAAGCTCTCATCCATGCCCTAGATTCTGCCCATCCATTTAAACAAAAGGGCCTCGTTGAAGGACTTCAAACTCTTAATCCCATCCTGCCCAGATCTGCTCCAAAGGAATTTGCGCATCAACCGCTCCAGCCGAACCCTGATACTCACCGGGAGGAGGCGAGACGAGAAGAAGAACACTGGAATGCTAGAAAGAACCACCTTCACTAACACTAGACGTCCTCCTCGCGACAGCAGAGAAGCCTTCTGAATTTCTCCATCATGTTGCAAAATAGATCCCAAGTATCTAAAAAGAATCTCTCTTCTGAATATTATCATCACCAATCTTAACATCGATTCTTTTACCATTGCTTCCATCAAAAGTACACTCCATATATTCAGTCTTAGCCCTACTTATACGAAATTCTTTAGTCTCCAACACATGTCTCCATACCTCAAGCTTCTCATTTACACCATCTCTAGTCTCATCAATCAACACAATATCATCAACGAATAATATACACCAATTATCTCATCCTGAATGTGACTTATCAACTCGTCCACAATCAAAGTAAAAAGGAATGGACTCAAAGTTGAACTTTGATGCAGGCCAGTGTTGATGTTAAAATAGTTAGTCTTCCCATATTGTATCCTTACACAAGATGAAGCCCCATCATACATATCTTTTATGAGATTAATGTATAAGATATGTACTTGTTTCCTCTCCAAAATTCTCCACAATATCTCCCGTGGAACAGAATCACAAGCCAATAAAAATCATATGGATGTCCTTCCTTTTAGCTCTGTAAATCTTCATTGTTCTCCTCAACAAGTGGATGGCTTCAATAGTTGAGCGACCTGGCATGAATCCGAATTGATTTTCTTTTACTTTGGAAATTTGCCTCAACCTTCTTTCGATCACACGTTCCCAAATTTTCATAGTGTGACTCATCAGCTTGATACCTCTGTAATTTGAACAAATTTGAATGTCTCCTTTTTTTTACAAAGAGGCACCACGATGCTTCTCCTCCATTCTTCATGTATTCTCTTGCTTCACCAAATAACATTGAATAAATTTGTATGCCAAGTCAAACCACGCTCACCTAAAACTCTCCAAACTTTTACATGAATGTCATCAGGTCTTACACCTTTCCCATGTCTCATAACCTTCAAAGCCTCCTCTATTTCCTTCCTTTGTATTCGTCTGTAGCTTGCACGATTCAAGTAACTTTCATTACTAGCTAGATTTCCCAAAGTGATCTCTCCATTTCCTTCCCCAATGAAAAGCTTATGGAAGTATTGCTTCCATATAGTCTCCATATCCTTCTGAGTAACAAGCACGTGACCTTCCTCATTCTTAATGCATCTAATTTGAGAAAGATATTTGATCTTTCTTTCTTTTGCTTTAGCCAACCTGAATATATTCTTCTGACCCTCCTTAGAATCGAGATTTTTGTACAAAACTTCGTAAACTTTTGATTTAACTTCGCTTACCACCTTCTTTGCTTCCTTCTTAGCTATTTTGTAGTTTGTGACAGTTTCATCCGTTCTATCTTAGACATAGCTTTAAAGCAAGCTCTTTTAATTTTGAGCTTCTCTTGCACCCCTCCACTCCACCACCAAACCTCCTTTTGGCCTGGAGCTCCTCCCTTTGACTCACCTAGCATCTCTTTGGCTACCCTTCAGATAGAAGATGCTACCGCCTCCCACATCTCATTAGCACTTCCGTAATAAGCCCAAGATAAGTCTTCTAAAACCTTCTCCTTGAAGCTTGATTGTTTCAATTGAAGATTCCACCATCTAGTTCTAGTGATCTTGGAAACCCTCATTTTCTTTACTAGCCCTTTTATTTGCACATCCATGACTAACAAGCGATGATAGTTCTAGTGATCTTGGAATCCTATTAGTTGATTTTCTAAGTACTTTGTCAACTGCTAAAAGCCTCAATCGATTGTTGAGCTGATATTTGTCTATTGGAACTAGATGTTAGACTCAAGAGTTATATGACTACTAAAGGAAAATTGTCGTTCGAAAACCTATGTCAACTGGATATGGAGTTGGCTAAAATGTGAACTAGTCAAGTTGTTGAAAAATTAATCGATTGAGAAATGAAATCCTAAGTTCTATTCATGAAAGCAAACGCTTTGAGAATTTACATGACATCTAAACTAAAAATGTATAAAGACTCAAGAAACACGTATTCAACTTGATCTTCTCTTGAAATCTTCTTCATCTTGACTTAATCCTTTGATCAAGCTTGAGGTTGTGCATCTTTTGCTTGTCCTACTTGTTAGTCATTACAAAATCAAAGTACAAGCTTATAAAGAAGCACATTGTTGTCATCATTCAAGCGTGCATTTTATGTATAACCAATAGTTTGCTGCTGAAATTTGAGGAGGAAAGGTTGGCGTTGAAGTTACCTATATGTGTTCTACACGGAGAATGCCAGCATTGATGTTGTTAAGAGCTATTATATTTTCTATTCTATTTGAACCCTGTAACCCTTCGGCGTCATATATGTATTTCCCCCTTTTTTATTCTCTAGGATTTCTCGTTGTATTAGAGACTCTAGACTCATGGAATAAACATAACAATTCATTCTTTTCGCTACATGGTATCAGAGCAACGGTCATAGACCGAGATTCTGACCTAAACACCTTACCGCCACCTTTGAGCCTTCTCCTTCCGCGTACTGTGCATGCGTGGGCTCTGTCTTCCTCATCCAAGGCCCTGCGCGAGGCCCTTCCTCATTGCTAGGGCTCCACTTGCCTTCCACAACACTACTAGTGGTTCGTAACGGCAACAACAAGCCCTAATGGTGAAAGTTGCCCTAGTGCCACTTGGAGCATCGTCAGCAGCCCTACCTAACGCCGCTTGCAGTGCTGCCCACATTGCTGTCCAGACACTTGCAGCACTGCCTGCTACCCTAACGACTCCTCTAGCACCATGTTGTCCACCATGTGGTCTTTCCATGTCCCCAACGACTCCAGCCACTTTTCTAGCGCCAACTCCAACGTCGCTAGGGTCCTCACGAGCACCATGATCCATTGGTTTCTCACAATTCAGAACTCTTGTGCATACGTGCGTGAGTTTTAGGGCACTTTTCCGCCCTCATGCTTACTTTATCAACATCATGACTTCTCAAGGCATTACTATCAAACTTAAGGGCACCGAAAATTATGTGCTTTGGCCTCATTCTTTTAAGGTGTTCATTGGTGGTCATTGACTAGACCTGGCCAATGGGCCACGGGCTCGCCTGCCCAACCCACTCATGGGCCGGGCTTGAGCCAAGATATTTTATGAACGGGTCAGCCCGACCCAACCCGCTCTTTCGTCCTCCCGTTAATTAGGCAGGCCATGGACACGTGCCTCAAAACCCGGCCAAACCTGCACATGTAAAAATATGAATTTAAAAATTACATTTTAGTTACATTTAATATAATATACTTCAGGTGGCGGATAAGGATGCTAATGTTGCCTCCTATTGGGATGGTGCTTCTTGGAGCCCCAGGTTTGTGGCTAATCTCTCTGACCAGCGGCAGGTGGACTTCATGGCCTTACTTGCTATTCTCGCGGACGCGCCCTCGCCCTCGGTCGGACGCGATCATCTGTCTTGGAAGGACGGCACTTTCTCCACCCGTGCGACTTACCTGGCTATTCTTCCTCCCCTGGTTGCGGCTGATGCTCCTCTTTTCCGGGATTGTCAATTCTTTTGGGGCCTCAGGGTCCCCGAATGAATTGGCATTTTTCTGTGGCTTTTCCGTCGTGGGCGTTTGATGACTTGTAGCCGGTGTGCCTTACTATTTCCCAACGTCTCTTCTATCTGTGGCCTTTGTGATTTGGAGACAGAGACTATCGATCATCTTTTTTTCCGATGTGGCAGAACCCATGATATCTGGGCTGATATGGACTGGCTTGACGTGTCGGATTCTTCCTCCTTTTGTGAGAGCCTGGTTAGCTCTCGGGCCAGGGCGAGGACGGGCCTCCTTACATCTATTGCTCGGCTTTGGTGCATTTGGATTGGTAGAAATGAAGCCCTTTTTGCTCGTCAGAGGTTCTATTCTGAAAACGTGCTCATTTCGGCATCTCGTTTACTTCGTGACTGGTCCGATGTTTAGGGGTTCTTTGATGTAATGGGGGTATCTGATTTTGATACCTTCTTTTCTTACACTTGTTTTTCTTCTGTACGCATACCGTCTGTAAGTTTTCTCTTAACTTTTTAATAAATTGGGGCGAGCACCATCGAGTGCGTCCCCCGCTTTTGAGCGTCAAAAAAAAATATACTTCAAGTTTTTGTTCTACATTATCAATATTACATCATATTTTATAGTTTACATGCCAAGTAACATCTATTATGATTACTTAGATTTAGAATGATTAGATGATGCTAAAAAACTTAATTATCTCTATAAATTAGATTTAAAAATGAAGAAAAAAACTTTACATTCGAACTGGCCCAAACCTGAGCTGGGTTTGGGCCTTGGAGTATGGCCAGTGGGTCGGCTCGGCCCGGTCCTAGATTGGGGGTTTTAGAACCTCGGCTCGTTCGACCTGACCTATGGCATGACCCGACCTACACTTTGGCTAGTTCTAATTCTGACTAAAGATCCTCTATATGAGAAGGCTAAAGACTATGACAGACAACTACCATGTTATCAACTGGATGACCAATAGTGCTGAGGCACGTATTGATTTGGATCTTCTTTTCAAGGACACGACCAAGGAGATGTGTGGGGATCTTGAGCAGATGTACTCCCAAAGACGCCGAAGTCACATCTTGCTGACATCTACATACGGATATGGTATGCATCTCAAGGTGATTCTACCCTAGTTGAATACTACAAGCATCTCACTAGCCTGTATGAATATTTTACGATCTTCCAGCTCTCATATTGTACCAAACATGTACAAGAGCATTCCAACTGGAAGGTGTATCGCTTTCTTGATGGTCTGCATCCTAGATATCAGGCAGTGGAGGATTAATTTTTGATATCCAACATACTGCCAACACTGAAGATCATCTTTGGACGTCTCGAAGAATTGGAGACATCTGTTGTGCGACCTTCTACTTTACCTTCCACAGAGAACTCTGCTCACATTGCATCTTCTGGGAGAGGAGGACAACAAAGCTTTTGAGGAGGTCATGGATGTGACTCTAGCCGCGACTGTGGACGAGATTTTAACCGTGGTTGTGACCTAGATCGTGGTTGTAGACGAGATCCTACTACTCTTTAGTACCCACAGTGCACTCATTATGGTTGCTAGAACCACTCGGTCGAATGATGTTGTCAGAAGTTTGGCTTACCTCCTTATCTAGCCAATAGTGTCTATGAAGATGCCTACGATATTGAAGAACCGTCTCCTGCTACGAACCCCGATGGAAAAATGATACATCTCAATGATGCAGATTACTCATATTTGATGCAGATTCTCTAGTAAGAAGTGAGACTACCACTGCTGCCTTGGCTACCTCTTCAAGTACAATAGCTAACTCTGTGACCCCTACTGCTCCCGCTCGGGTCATTGACTTTGGAGCCTCTACTCATCTGATTGGAGAAGGTAATTTACTAGCCTTCTCCAAACCCTCTTCCTTGGTGAAGTCGGTTCGAGTCGCCAATGACACTTACTCGCTTGTTACTACTGTCAGAACCATGGAGTTCTCCAAGCTCTAATTGTCTGAGGTTCATTGTGCTTTGATTTTCATCTTAGCTTATTGTTTGTTCATAAGCTTTGTGTTGAGCTTAACTGCCCGTGTGACATTTGATGAATTCTGCTGTTATTTTTAAGACATCCAGACAAGGTAGGTTATTGGTGGGGGGCATGAGAAGAATGACCTCTATTATCTTGACATACCTATGTATTCTAAGTTTGCTAGTGACATGCGTTGCGTCTATCTCCGAAGACCCATTCCTGTGACATCTGCACCTTGGGCATCTTTCCGTCAAGGCTCTCTCTCCATGATGTTTCATGACCTCTCTACTCTGAAGCCCTTTCAATGCGGGACACGTGAGTTTGGAAAACATCATCGAGCTTCTTTTTCACTTCGTGCTGAGTCCCATCGTACAACTCTTTTTTGTCTTATTCATTGTGATGTTTGGAGACCTTATCTAGTCCGAACTTTGAGTGCTCGTCGCTATTTATTGTATTTGTGGATGATTATAGTAGATCCTCTTGAGTTTACCTAATAAAGGAATGTTAGGAGATTAATAAAATAGTCAGAATTTTTTTCAATATGTTAAAACTTCTTTCTCTACATGTGTTTAATTTATTCGATCTGACAATGCCTTTGAGTTCACCCAACATGGCTTGACGTCTTTCGTTGCTTCTTAGGGGACTATTGGGGGGTGTCATCCTTATTGCTCTTCACCTCATCAACATGGTTCCATCTTCTACCTTAAAAGGGGCACCTCCTTTCTCTTTAGAATATACCCCACTTAGTGTCCTTTCCCTTTACCTCTGGGAATTTTCGGGTGTATTGCATTTGTTCACAACTTTCATACAACTGACAAATTGTCACATAGGACCATCAAGTGTGTCTTTCTTGGGTACTCTCGTACTCAGAAAAGCTATCGGTGCTATGGTCTTGTTGGGTGTCGGTATTATTTCTGCGGATATCACTTTCTTTAAGCACGCGCAAGCACACCACTACATATACTTGTTCCTTTTTTGTAGGATGATATGCCATCTTCAATTGCTCCCGTCACTAGTGCCCCGGATGTACATGAGGAGCTTATGATAGCTCTATGCAAGCAAAAAAGGCAATCTACTTTTCATCTCAGGTTACATTTTCTTCTACTGATAGTTTATCTAGCTGCAACAAAGGGTTTGCAGATGCCCTAAATGTTGTTTTGGTCTCAGAGATCATCATAGTGCAATGCATGACCATGGCTGTCGGCATGCCATGGATGAGGAATTGGATGCCCTTACCTCTTGGGGCACGTGGAATCTTGTATCATGCACCCAGGGAGTTCGACCTGTGGGTTGTAGATAGGTCTCCACGACCAAACAATCACCAAATGGATCCATTGACAGATTGAAAGGCAGTAGTTTCAAAAGTCTTCACACAAACCTATGAGGTTGATTACTTTGACACATTCTCTCCAGTTGCCAGAATGGGGTCCACATTGTCCTTTATATTGCTGATAATAAAGCATGGTCCATTTTTCAACTTGATGTGAAGAACGCATTCCTTTATGGTGACCTCGTGGAGGTTTATATGATGCACCTTCGGGTTACGTAGTCGATGGGGAGTGTGTATGTCAACTACGTAAGTCCATCTATGACATGAGCAGAGCCCTAAGGTGTAAAGCCTTGAACTTGGCATCTCTAGGATCCTATATAATAAGATCCAGCTTGTCAAGATGAAACCAACGGAATTTGCTTCGTATGAATCAGGCTTCGTTTCGATTTGTTATGATTTTTGGAAGAGAAGTAAGGAGGTTTAAAATTTCATTAACCCGTAATGACTGTCATTAAGACTAATTAAGCATGATTGAATAAACTAATGACGAATTGAAAATCACTAATGATCATTAGTAAACACTAATCAATAGTTAGAAAAAAGTTAAGCATAAGCTGCGAAAGCTAAATCATGATTAGTGAAAGTTAATCACGATTAGCATTAATTGAGCGTCATTAGCGAATCTAGAATCCTCTGGAATGTTCTAACTTAAGCCCTAAGTTTCGGATAAGTTTTGGCCAAAACCATGGACCGCTAACTAGAGTTAAGGTCTAAACCATTGTTTTCTAGCTATGGTTAGCGGTTTTCTGGAGCCTATAAATACCCCTCTCCACCCATTCATTCTCTACGATTTCCACTACCACCACCACCCCAAAGACTAGGGTCGAGAGGTCAAGAGGAATAGTAGGAGGCGAATGAGCGCTAGCGAAGTGCTGTCGGGAGAACGATGAGGGGGAATGTACGATCCTCTCTTAGTTTGCTTCGTGAGTTAGATTTTCGATTCATGTTCAGTTCCCTTTCTGTTTTCCTTTCGGTGATTTTATAAGGGGAAATTCTGTCGAAATTTTTATAGAAATATGTCCCAATAGAAGGGAAAACTCTGCCGAAATTTTCCTAGAAATATCACCTATATAAGGAGAAATTTTTCGAAATTTTCTTAGAAATATCATCATGTATAAGGGGAAAATCTGCCGAAATTTTCCTAGAAATATCACCCCGTATAAGGGGAAGTTTGGCCGAAATTTTAAGAGAAAATATGTTCTTCGCGTTCTTTATGTTCTCCATTTGTTCTTCGCGTTATTCGTGTTCTTCATTCATTCTTCACGTTCTTGGTACGTTCTTAGCGTTTTTGATATGAAAATGAAATTCGATCATTTCGGGAGCTATAAATCATCCTGTTAAAAAAGAATCACGATAAAGCACTGCATGCACAAGAAAAAAAGCTTGATTAGGTAACGAAATACTTCCTTTTGCTGTTGGGTTTTCATACGAGATTATTGAAATTCCTGATTTTATGTTCTTCGCTATAAAGAACCCTAATTTGGCTATTTTTGAGAAAGTATGAAAAGTTGCTTTGTGATTCCCACTAAAATAAGGTTTAAGCATCGAATTGATGTAGTGGCTTGGAAAGATAGGGCTTGGGTGTTAAAATAGCATAAATTGAGTATATAAATATATGAACTAATATATGTGTAAGTCTATACTCAGTATTTATGGTTACGCTAATCTAAAGTTTAACGAATACATCTTGGGAATTCATGTGTTTTGAGTTGGATCCTGAAAGGATCGTGTGTCACGTTAAGGATGACTGGGAGTAGAACTACAGATCGGGCATGCAACCTGTAGGTTTGTCAGAAGGAACCCGTATTGACATTTCCCTACCTAGGTGGTACACGGTTGCCCTGTTATGATAAGTGCGCACGAAATGAATGATTTGCAACGCGTGGTACCGGGAGCCAATATCTTCGGGTTGAACGACGGAAGATGTGGTCATGTCATGTGGAGGCCCGAGTGGTTGGATAGCGGCTGAGTCACGATAACATGTATTTAAAGCCGCTAGGTAATATGATTAAATGCTAGCCTGAGGTTTAAGCAACCGAGTCCTCGAGGACGGTGTGCTCCTTTGTTTGTCAGGCTGAGGGCTTGAGACCCTGGATGATAAAAGAAAAGGAAATTATCAGGGTAGTATTAGAGGATTGGTTGAGGCGACGTGCGACGGCATAATCTTAACAGATCAACGCAATCTCCAATCCCGAAGCGTACACAGATTCGGAGTGCATATAGTAGTGAGGTAATTCCCTGGACTAATCTCTGACGTGAAATAGAAGGGAATATGACTTAAAGTCATGAGAAGGAATGAAACTTTTTGTGATAACAAGTTTTGAAAAATTACACAATTTGTTTGCTTTTCTCTTCTTCGTTACTTAGCATTCGCTAATTGTTATCCTATGATTTGTGGAAAACCCAACAGGTATCGGTGAGCCGTCGCAAGGACATTAATAATCCATCCAACTACCATAGTCATCCGGCTAGCCACAATATCTTTATTCTATAAGGTAGTTAGTAATCTTTTTATGTGTTTCCTTCCAGCTGATGTACATGTAAATGATTATAGTGGGATAATGTATCATGTGAACTTTATTTTGCGAATGGAAAAGTGTTGAAATACATCCTTCTGAGTATTTTTAATTGCAGTCCGTTTCTGATGTTAGTTGTGATTATTGCTGAATAAGCAGATCCGGATATGGGAGGATCTGACGGCCCTGGAATCGGGGTCGTCACATAAGGCATGATTTAATAGACTTACTACTGAGATCAATACTCTTTGATTTCAGAGGACAACATTTGACTACTCTATCTTCGTCAAATGATGATCTCCTGGTACCGTAATTCTTGCTATCTATGTTAATAAGATGGTCATCACTGGAGACGACGAAATTGACATTTCAAAGACCAATATCTTTCTCCAGAAGGTCTTTGTTACGAATAATCTTGACCAACTCTGTTACTTCCTTAGCATTAAGGTGATATGCACTACAGAGGGGCTCCATCTCTCACAAAGGAAGTATTGCCTTGACATTCTGAGGTTGGACTATGTGGATGCAAGCCACCTGGCATCCTGCGGAAGTGAGGAAACATTCCTCATCTACTGATCCTACTTTTGAGGATACTACAACTACAAGGTATAAAGGCCTAGTGGATTCTTTATCTCATTGTTACTAGGTTAGATATATCATATGCTGTGAGAATAGCTAGTCAACACATAGAGAGACCCCTATACAATCATTGACATGATATTCTTCTGACCCTTCGATACTTGTAGGAACTCTCTGACGTAGACTCTTCTATGGGGTCAATGGTCACAGTGATGCCTCGGCCTATACAGGCGCTGAATATATTGGTTCACCTGAGGGCCATCGATCTACTACATGCTACACCATGCTTGTGAGGGGCAACCTGGTTACGTGGCGAAGCAAGAAGCAAACATTGATATCTAAATCAAGTGCAAAGGTAGAATACATGGCAATGACCCAAAGCCACCTGTGAGATAACATGACATGCCTCCTTTCTACCAGAGCTTGGACTTTCAGTTGCTACTTCCGTGCCTTTATATTGTATAACAAATCTTTTACGTACATCACCACCAATCCTATTTTCCATGAGCGGACCAAACACATTGAGGTGGAGTGTCATTCGTGATGTTGTACTAAGAGGAAAGACCACCGCTTCATACATCTCCACTGAACTTCAGATTGCAGACATCTTCACGAAGACACCATTAAAGAAGTGCCTCTCGTGTTTGATTTTCAAGTTGAGTATGATCTACAAATATGCTCCAAATTGAGGAGTGTTAGAGTTATTATATTTTCTATTCTATTTGAGTCATAAACCCTTCGGGGTCATATATGTATTTTCCTCTTTTTTTGCTCTCTAGGATTTCTCTCTATATAAGAGATCCTAGACTCATGGAATACACATAACGATTCATTCTCTTCTCCACAGACGTCATGTTGTTCATAGTGATTACACATTGCTTGCATGAGTATAATGACTTGTAACCTGTCCTATTTTTTTCTGGCATGTGCAGGCATGTGTGGTATGCATGTGGTTGATAGGTATTGTGCATTTATTTACTATTTTGCCTACAATGATTTTTGGAAGACAGCCAAACTCGAGAAATCATTTTTTTATTTTATAATTTATAACGAGAATCAACAGAACCTTTTTTATCCTCATATTAATTAATATCCCGTGGAATTGGTGGGCATCATACCTTCTCAAACCGTTTTTATCCTCATATTAATTAATTCTTCAATTGCTAGTATAATAGGCAATCTAAAGACAGTTCTCAACAAAGGTGAAACTTGTTAAGATAGTTGGATTCTACATGCTATCCGTTGTGCAATTTCTTAACATGGTCCATTTCGAGGAAGAGATCCATGCAAAGAACAAACCAAAGAAGCAATCACAACGATTCCAAGACTTTACAAAACCTTTCCAATTCAAAAGGAAAAAACTACCGGCATCGTGGGAGATGTTTTTCTTGCTCAAATGAGATGAATATAACAAGAAGTTACGTGAGGTATAAAGGTGTCTGTTTAGAACTTAAATGGAAATGTCCATCAAAATTTTCCTAAAAAGAGGGATGTGATACAATCAATTACACATATATTAGTTGATGACTTCATCGGATCCTTATCCAATTTTATTGGATCACAACAATAAAAATCTTTTTCCCACATTAAGTAGGGTCGGATTTATGGATTCTTTGGTTCCATTCAGATTTTCTTGGGTCATTCTCGAGCTTAGATTTAAATTGCTAAGATCCCTTCGGATAGTCTCATTCCAACAGTTTTTGAGCCTTTCTTGCCCTCTCTTACTCAGATCAACATACCAAATCTCGCATCTTCTAGTTAGTGTATAAGCCGACCTTATTTGTAAATGGCCAAACCATCTTAAGCGGTTTTCTCTCATCTTATCCTCTATCGGAGCTACACAACTTTCCATCAACGCATCATTCCGAATCTGATCTTTTCGTGTATGACCACACATCTACCTAAGCTATTTCATTTCTATTACTGTCATTCTTTGCACATGCCTATGGTTCACATGCAAACATTTAGATCCATAAAGCATATCATGTCTCACAGTTGCTTTGTAATACTTTCCTTTGATTTTTCAAAGGAATTTTCTTATCACATAGAACATTAGAGGCTTCTCTTCACTTTAGCCAACCTGTATTTATTCTGAGTGACATATTCGTCGATTTCCCCATTATGTTGCAGAATAAATCCTAAATATCTAAAAGAATCTTTCTTTTGAATGTTATCGTCTCCAATCTTCACCTCGATTCCCTCTCTACTACTTCCATCAAATGTGCACTCCATATATTCAGTCTTAACCCAACTTATACGCAATCCTTTAGTCTCTAAGGCGTGTTTCCAAACCTCAAGATTCTCATCCACTCCATCTCTAGTCTCATCAATCAAAACAATATCATAGGCGAACAACATACACCACGGTATCTCATCATGAACGTGACTAGTCAACTCTTCCAAAATCAAAGTAAAAAGGAATAGACTCACAACTAAACCTTGATGTAGACGGATGCTGATGTAAAAATAGCCAGTCTTCCTAGACTGGATCTTTACAGAAGATGGAGTTCCCATCATACATATCCTTTATAAGGTCATGTTCTTGTCTCTTCTCAAGAACTCTCCACAATTTCTCTCGCAGGACTGAATCATAAGTCTTTTTCAAACCAATAAAAAGCATATGGAGGTTCTTCCTTTTAGCTCTATAAATCTCCATTGTTATCCTCAACAAGTGGATAGCTTCAATAGTTGAGCGACCTGGAATGAATCCGAATTGGTTTTAGTTACTTTGGAAACTCACCTCAACCTTTTTTCGATTACACATTCCCAAATCTGCATGGTATGACTCATCAGTTTGATACCTCTGTAATTCGAACAATTTTAAATGTCATCTTTATTCTTATAAAGATGCACCATGATTGTTCTCCTCCATTCTTCAGGCATTTTCTTGCTTCATCAAATAACATTGAATAAATTTGCGAGCCAAGTCAAATCATGTTCACTTGGAACTCTCCGTACTTCTATAGGAATGCCATCATGTCATATACCTTTCCCAGGTTTCATAACCTTCAAAGCATCCTTTTACTTAAAAGCCTTCTATAGCTTGCACGATTCATGCAACTTTCATGACTATCTAGGAGCATGGGATCAAATTTTGCTGAATTTCAGTCTCGGTGGGTGACCGAAATTCGGTCGAAATGGTCTATATTGGCCGAAATTTGGGGGCCCTAGTTCAAAAACCTACCGAAATGACCGAAATTTTGGTCGAATTTCGACTTAAATTCGGCCGATATTTTGTTTCAGTCAGTAACCGAAACGAAACTGAAATCCAACATTTAAGGCCTTGGCTAGGAGCTTAGTCATGACCGGTTCCAAGTCCACGTAAATGAGGAGAGTTGAGTTTAGGTAGGTAGTCCACAACTAGGATAAAACAGTTGGAGACAAATTTCTTAATAGTGTTCTCAATTTTGAACCCACTTAAATCGTCTGGTGGTAGTGCAGTGTGCCTACCACCCACAAGATCAAGGTTCAAATACCCTCTTGTGGGGGGTTGCGTTAGATAATCAACAATCAGAGCAAAAATTAGTCGAATCTTCAACATCGATTTGATCAAGAATCCATATAGCCGACCATACTTATAGTGGGTGAAGGTTTTGCGGTTTTTAGTATTCTCAATTGAGAACACTATTTAGGAATTTGCTTCAAGATAGACGGATCTTTTCAACATGGAGTTTTATTGGATTACAAGATTCATTTAACTTTTTCTTAGCCTGAGTTGGTGCTATGCATAATTGGACTGCATTTCAAAGCACAATTGACACTCCAGTTATCATGTGATGTAGTTTGATAGAGTTAGTCTTGGGACAGTTTCCTCAAACCCTGTCAGTTCAGCTGGGCTGCTTTGCTCGGTCTAAACTAAACTTTGGCTAGTTTAGACATTTATAAAATATATTGGGTGGATCTTATAAGCATCTTTATAAATATACACCGGAATGTCTCTTCCACAAATTTTCAACGACTTTTAGATTTCTTTTACAACTCTCATGCTAAGTATATTCTTGGGTGTTTAATTTAATGCCACTTTCTTGTCATTGCTTGTATTTGCAGAGCATCCATGGCTTCAAAATGCCAAAAAAGCACCAAATGTCCCTCTAGGCGATGTTGTAAAGTCGAGGCTTAAACAATTTTCACTGATGAACAGATTCAAAAGGAGAGCACTGAGGGTTGGATTACTTGCCATCTTCTTGTATCTTTATTGCCATTATCATTTTCGACATGTTTGCAAAGCAACTCCTAGTTTATAATTAGCAACAAGATCCTTCAAGCAGGTGATTGCTGATCACCTGTCGACTGAGGAAGTTGAAGACATAAAGGAGATGTTCAAGACAATGGATACAGATAATGACGGGATTGTTTCATGCGAGGAAATGAAGATCGGGCTTAAAAATGGGGCCTCACAACTTGCAGAATCTGGAGTACAGATGCTTATAGAAGCTGTAAGCATGAAATTCCTCTCTCTCCATCTCTCTTGAATTTACCACTTCTGTGTTATCCAAATCTTTGGCTGTCGGTGTTCTCAAGAGATCAATATATAGTTGAAGTCTGACTCAATGCTTCTCCTTAATGAAAGATAAATAGTTTGGGGCATTTTTGTACTGAGGATAATTATATCAATTGCCATGCTCTGGAATGAACAGAAGAAGTTGATAATAATGGATATATCATCTTTTTCCCCATTTATTTGTAACATTTGTATTGCCTTCACCAGCTTCCCTTGTAACCTAGGCCACTGTTAATGCTGTCTTTTCAACTCAACAATTTCAGTTAATTCCTTATAAAGAAAAAAATGAAGTTCCAGTTATAACTTTGGCCCAGCCTTAGGATTCATGATTTTATCTGAAAGTGGGCTAACAAAAGCGCAATTATGTTCATCTTTCTGGAACAGATAGATAGCAATGGTAAGGGTCAGTTAGACTACGGGGAGTTTGTTGCGGTGTACATTCACTTACAAAGGATGGCAAATGATGAGCACCTCCGGAAGGCATTCTCCTACTTCGACAAAGATGGAAATGGCTACATCGAGGCTGAAGAGCTAAGGGATGCATTGGCGGAGGACGGGGTCAAAGACGGTGTCGATATTGCAAATGATCTCCTCCAAGAAGTCGACACCGATAAGGTTTATTTGAGCCCAGTACTAAGTCTCTTGCTCTCCTACATAACCTGATCTATTGTTTTCAAACCCCACTGTTTGATGCAGGATGGGCGGATAAGTTACGAGGAATTCGTGGCTATGATGAAAACAGGAACTGACTGGCGGAAGGCATCGAGACACTATTCAAGGGGAAGGTTCAACAGCCTCAGCATTAAGCTTATGAAAGACGGGTCCATAAACATGGGCGGGGAGTGATGAAATCGGACTATGCTTTTCTCACCGGCATCATCCTGACTCCGAACCCAGTCGACTCAAAAGGTGGGTTGATTACTTTTTACCCTCGTTCCATCAATATGATTATTTCCTGCAAGGCATTTGGCGGGGTTGCATCTTTCGATTGGTTGTATCATGTAATTAGCTGCTTCATGTTAAGTAGGCTCCACTCCAGAGTACACGTCTCTTTGTTCTTTTTTTTGGGTACTACCCCTCCCATTGTTGTGGAATGAATCCATGCATGCTGTGCGGCCGTGCCTTCTCTGTAATTGTGTGCAAATGAATATGATCATGACTTCCAGACCCATATCTCGTAACTGTCCCTTTACGGCACAGCTTTTAGATGCCAGCTTTGCTGCATCTTTCATTTGGCATGACAAATGGTCGAAGTTGTGTTCATGCCATTCCAAGAGGGTGCATGCGCAGGACATATTGCCCTTGTCGCACCGATCGTGTGTGCGAATGTTAACTTCAGTTCCTCTGCAACATGCAGTGGCCCATTTGGCTGCAATAGTTTACTCAGAGGCAGCACTCAATGATGAAAATGCTGCAACTCAACAGCAAAACAAAACAAGTTTTTCTTCACAAGTATAAAAAATGTGCTGTCTTGAATTTTATGGTCCCTAGGTTTTGTTGAACTTTTGATCCAGCAAAGGCTATTTAGACTGTCAATATATTAGTTTCTTGGAGAGGACCATTTTATGAAACTGGATTTTTATTAAGATCACAGGGAATGGGTACTCGATCCTAACCAAACCATTCCAGCTAGTGTTGTTGATGTATGTCTATGGGTACTTAGGGATACCAGAGTAGATTCTTGGACCGTTACTAAGGAAAACTGACCTTGACAATTTTGTTGGGTTCATGCTCGATTGGGTCCATAGACAACCATTCAAAATACTTAGGCTCAAGTTGTCAAGTAATCTTCCATCACATGTATAACCCACGCCCACTTAGTGAGTTTTAGACATAGGAGTATATCCGGTATGTTATAGTAGATTTAGATGGGCAAGGGTTATTTGAAATTATGAATTCTTTTCTTACTTTACTAGCTTAACTACTAACCTTTCAATCACAACTTGTCAATCCATTCCAGCTAGTGTTGTTGATGTATTTCTATGGGTACTTAGGGATACCAGAATAGATTCTTGGACCGTTAAGGAAAACTGACCTTGACAATTTTGTTGGGTTCATGCTCGATTGGGTCCATAGACAACTACCCAAAATACTTAGGCTCAAGTTGTCAAGTAATCTTCCATCACATGTATAACCCACGCCCACTTAGTGAGTTTTAGACGTAGGAGTATATCTGGTATGTTATAGTAGATTTAGATGGGCAAGGGTTATTTGAAATTATGAATTCTTTTCTTACTTTACTAGCTTAACTACTAACCTTTCAATCACAACTTGTCAATCCAACTTCTCTTCCTCGGTTCATCGACATCTCTCCAACGCAATTGACACCTCTTCCAATACTTAATTCATCAATATGCCATCATCTCTACTCACCACCTCACGCCCATCCTTCGATGTTGCAAACTATTATGTTATTGTGCCAACATCTCGAGCTCTTCCTCTGATGTTACATCCTATCAGGTGGTTGTGTCGATGCCTCGAGCTTTTGCAAACCCTCACATGGTTGTGCCAATGCCTTAAGTCCCTCTTTTGATTCAAAAACTCTCATGTTGTCGCATCAACGCCTCAAGTCGCTCCTATGATCTTGCTATCTTTTGAGAATTTGTGCCAACTTCTCAAGCCTTTCTTATGTTTCGTCTCCCTCTGAACTTCAACGTCTTCCTCCAAGAATCGCGTGATTGCAAAATCCTAATTTCATTTCATTTTTTGGATGATTCAAGCATTTCACATAAACATAAAGCTATTACAGAGAGATTGATGGGAGATGGGCAACAAGCTGCATCGTCAATCCCTTTTGGATGACAAATCTAATTCTTCAGAATACAATATCTATAGATCTGGGAACCATAACATTGCTATGCATAATTCTTTGGACCCTTTTGAGGAGCCCTACTGCTTCAGTCCGAATGTGTCAAAACCAAAAGGAATGAATACATGTTGATTGTCAATACAAGCCTTCTCATGCTTAGCAACTTTAGCCGAGGCAACTTTCTGTGCAGCATATCCCGCAATAAAATCAATCCTTATCGGACTCACCAATGGAGAAACTTCAGTCAAATCAACACATGCTTGCTTCCTTCCCACCCATCCAAATATTAAAACATCTGCTGATCTGAGTGCCGATCTCCCCTCTTGTGGATCCGTCAAAAAATTCACAGGTGCTTCTTTCTTTGAAGTAACTCTAGCATGTCTGAGTACACCATAAAGGACATCCTTTACAAAATCATGTCTATATTTAAAACCCTAAACCCTAATTTCGTCTGATTTCATTAATCAATGACGAAGATGATATTTGGCTAAAGCGATGTTGCAACAATTCGACCAAATAATCGATAACTATAACTTCGAGGTTTCATTTTGTATTGACTTTGTGCGTAAGGAGGTCACAATTTTTGATAAAATGTTCTATTTTTGTTAATAAATTTATGTGAAATTGTTATTTGAACTTGCGATATTTATGAATGTTGAATAAATTATACCTAATTACGTTAAATCGGATATTTTTTAACTTGTTAACTAAATAAGTTGATTTATACTTATAAATAGATCTGATATTGAATTAATTATATCAATCAACTAATGTACATTTTTAACCACGGGTTCCACAAGTAATCCACAATTTGTTTCATTTTCATAATACAATGAATACCTTTTGCAAAGAGTTGGCCGTTTCTCATGAAAGAGGATCTGAATTCGACTCTTGTATTATTCAACCCGACATTCTCGCTTCCGCTTAGTCCACACTTGCTTGTACGAGCGCTTTCCTCTATGTCAAAACTCTCTATTCAATACTTTTTTACATCCTACACCTTCGTGAACTTAGCCGATACTATGACTATGATAGCACCTAATATTTTCAATTTGGCATTTCCATCTGTAATTTATCATTCATAGACGTTATAAGATCCTTTCATTAGCATCACCTCAGGATGTTAAAGTTTTCATTTTGTTACTAGCGTTTGTTTGTGACAGATTAACGTCGGTTCATTTGGCTTAGGGATGAAAACAGTCGGATACAGATTCAGATATGTGTATAATCATATCCGTATCCCTTTTAAAATACGAATGTGAATGTGGATATGAATATTGACAAATATGAAAGGGGATTTTTACCCGACAGACCTTATAAATTTTGTCATTTACCTCCACGACCTTTGAAACAACCTAATTCCCCCCTCGACCCCGTAAACTTGCCAACTCTAACCCCATGAACCCTACGGTTAATCTGTTTGAAGCTCGTGGGGGTTCTTGGGGTAATTTACAGGGTCAATGGGGTAACTACGATGTGCAAAAGGTCGTAGAGGTAACAACAACAACAAAGCCTTTTCCCACAATTAAGTGGGGTCGGCTACATGGATTCTTCACCTCCATTCAGATCTATCTTGGGTCAATCCCGAGCTTATATCCACAAAAAAAGATCCCTTCGTATGGTCTCTTTCCAACACTTCTTGGGCCGTCCCCGCCCTCTCTTAGTCGGCTCAACATCCTGACACTCTCATCTCCTAAGTGGTGCATCAGCTGATCTTCTTTGCAAATGACCAAACCATCTTAAGCGGTTTTCTCGCATCTTATCCTCGATCGGAGCAACACCAACTTTCTTTCTGATTGCAGCATTCCGAATCCGATCTTTACATGTGTGTCCACACATCCACCTTAGCATTTTCATTTCTGCTACAGCCATTCTCTGCACATGTCTATGGTTCACATGCCAACATTCAGATGCATAGAGCATAGCATGTCTCACATCTGCTTTGTAAAACTTTCATTTAATTTTTAAAGGATTTTTTTATCACAGAGAACAATAGAGGCTCCTCTCAAATTTAGGCAGCCTGCATTTATTCTATTAGTAACATCTCCATCAAATTTTCTATCATGTTGCAAAATAGATCTCAGATAGCTAAAAGAATCTCTCTTCCGAATGTTATCATCACCAATCATCACCTTAATTCCTCCACCATTGCTTCCATCAAAGGTGCACTCCATATATTCTGTCTTAGCCCATTATACGAAATCGTTTACTCTCCAACTCATGTTTCCAGACCTCAAGTTTCTCATTTACTCAATCTCTAGTCCCGTCAATCAACACAATATCATCAGCAAATAACATACACCAAGGTAACTCATCCTGAATGTGACTTGTCAACTCGTCCATAGTCAAAGTAAAAAAGAAATGGACTCAAAGCTGAACTTTGATGTAAATAAATGTTGATGTCAAAATAGCCAGTCTTCCCAGACGGGGTCCTTACACACAATAAAGCCCTATCATACATGTCCTTTATGAGGTTAATGTATAGGACATGCACTTGTCTCTTATTCAAAACTCTCCACAATATCTCTCGTGGGACAGAATCATAAGCCTTCTCCAAATCAACAAAGATCATACGGAGGTTCTTCCTTTTAGCTCTATAAATCTCCATTGTTCTCCTCAGTAAATGGATGGCTTCAATAGTTGAGCGACCTGGCATTAATCTGAATTGGTTTTCATATGAAAAATATATTGCTATATCCTGAAAAATGACTACGGATATAAGACAAATATGAATCGGATACAAACAGTAACAAGAATATGTAATAGATTAGCTGACCGATCCGTCTAACCGAATATCACTCCTGACCGAATACCCGAATGTATAGGACAGAATCATAAGCCTTCTCCAAATCAACAAAGATCATACGGAGGTTCTTCCTTTTAGCTCTATAAATCTCCATTGTTCTCCTCAGCAAATGGATGGCTTCAATAGTTGAGCGACCTGACATGAATCTAAATTGGTTTTCATATGAAAAATGTATTGCTATATCCTGAAAAATGACTACGAATATAAGACAAATACGAATCAGATACAAACAATAACAAGAATATGTAATAGATTAGCTGACCGATCCGTCTAACCGAATATCACTCCTGACCGAATACCCGAATGGACTCCCGTTCCTGACCGATCCGTATAACCGATTAGGAAATATCACTCCTGCGGTCCTACCTGAGATTCGAACGTAGTGAAAACGGTGTCGTGGATCTCAACCGTCGAGCCGTGATCCGATGGCTCCAGTGGAATCGTGATTCCACGATATTATTACCAGTCCTATTTGATTTGTTTTCTCCAGCGAAAAAAAAATGCACATTGACGTCTCCATTTAATTTGTAAAAATATGCCAAATTTATTACTATTTTACTGGATATCAATGGATGAATTTCACGTGAGGGAGAGCCATCTTTGGATCCATCCTCAGAGCAAGGCTGGACTGGTCCCCCGAAGCATGATCTACTCACCATCCAATCGCGATATATCTCAACACCCGATCTAGTGGCAGTCGTGACCACTTACACATTTATGCATACATGAAGGACCATCTAGCGCATGCGAAAACGATAGAGGAGATGCCTCCAAAACCCGCGCTGTCGATTGGCGAGAAGGCTACGTCTCATGTCTTGCTGATTTTGAACATGAAACTCGATTTCAACGAGGCCCCTGAATTTCAATGTGCTCTCTGAACTTTGTTTCTCGATTTCAAAGCGATACCTCTGTCGGATTTCCCGTTGAAAATCAGTCTTATTAGTGTACGAAAATTCGAAAGGAAGGACCATATCGTAATCAAAACTGAGGTTGGGGGACCATATGGAAATTTGCTATAACATAAAGCTGAAATATGGAACTTTTTCCCCCTCAAAATTAGTATTTTCTATACTCAAGACTCTAAAGCACTTCCAAAATGCTACTTAAGATGGGTTTGTTAGTGATGTCTCAACTTAATCTAATGGACCACAAAGGCATCCTACTTTTTCTTTTTTGCTGATGTGAGGTACTTGATTAAGATATTAAAAGTAATTTGGGCAGGTATGACATTGGGTCAAACCCTTTACAGCAAAACTAAAAGAAACCCTTAAGCATAAGCAAAGAAACACAAACAAGCAAACTATAAACATATAGATTTACAAGGTTCACTTCTAACTGGGCTACATCATTGGATGGTGGCGATCGCTTTCACTATATATGAAGAAGGGAAAATACATAGGATACAGAGAATCCTAACCTTAGATATTTATACATTACTCTAAGCACAAATGGATCCCAAAGACAAACGAATTGAAATAACCAAGTGAAAAAATATTTCGGATATTGCCAACTGTCAACTGTTGATACTGAGCAAGTCCAGACAATGTTTGAACTCTCTAACCCGAAACTCCTTTGTGAACGTATCGGAATGATTATCTGTTGTTCCAGCCTTCTTCATATTGATCATGTTTTCAAAACGAATGAAGTGATATTTGACATCAGTATGCTTAGTCCTCTCATGATGCACATGATCAGTGGCTTGTCATATTTCACGGAGGCTATCACAATATAAGATAGCAAGATTCTATTGTAGACAAATATTCCAACTAAGCCTTTCGACCAAAAATCATATACTTTGCCTATGTAGTAGACAATGTAATTGTTATCTGTAAAGTAGCCTTACAATTAATGACATAATTCCCCAAAGTAAAAACATAGCTTATCCTTCATCTCCTCTCATCAACATCTGCAACATAATTTGAATTTGAATATCCAACAACCAAACACTGTGAGTCAATTCTATAGACGAGACCAATGTTAGATATTCCTTTCAAATACCAAAAAAATTGCTTGACTGCCTACTAATACCTCCTCTAAATATCCATGAACAATATTATCTGCTCTTGTGCATACATTTACGTACATAAGACTCCCACCTAAGTTGGTATAGGGAATTCTTGACATATTCTCCTTCTTTGCATTTGACTAAGGTGCAAAAGAAACTGAAAGGTGAATATTTGCAGCAGATGGAGTACTCAAGGACTTTGCTGTAGACATCTCAAATCTCATCAAAACTTTCTCAATTTAATTCTTTTGAGATAAGAAGAGTTTTTCTTCTTCACAATCCCTGATAATTTCCTTCCCTAAAAACTTATTTGTTTCACCGTGGTCCTTCATGTCAAACTCGAAACTAAGAAGCTTCTTTATATTATCAATGACACTTTTCTTTTTGACAAAAATAATCATGTTGTCGATGTATAACAACAAATAGATGAAGGACTCATCTTTTATCTTGTTGTGGTAAACACAACAATCGTATGGACTCGTGTTTAATCTCAAATGAATCATGAAACTGTCAAACTTTTTGTACCACTTCCTGAGAAACTGCTTAAGTCCATACAAGGACTTCTTCAATGTGTAGACATGATATTTCTTTCTTGAAATGCGAGTCCCTCTGGTTGGTTCATAAGAATGTCCTCTTCGAGTTCACCATATAAGATGTTGTCATCGCATCTAACTACCCGAGCTTCAAGTCTTGATGTGTTACAAGAGCTAGTAGCACCCTTATGGATGTATGTCTTACAACAAGAAAGAACATATCATAATTCTACAGCTTCATTTTGACTGTATTTCTTCACAACTATAAGTGCCTTATATCTGATGCCTTCATTGCCTGAGATTGCTATCTTTTTCTTTAAGCCCATTTGCAGTCAATGACTTTCTTTCCCTTTGGTGACTTAACAAGCTCCCCTGTTTAATTTTTATGAAGAGATTCCATGGATGATATGCACTATGGAACAAACATGAATAATACACAAAAGGATCTTGAATTAAATGCACAAATGTGTTTAGTTGGTCCACCAAAGTTAAGCTCTACAATAAATGCATAAATTAGATGGCAATTCGTACATCTAAGTCCCTAATTAGATGAACATTCAACTCCTATTTAATTAGAGTTAAAAGAGACTGAAAAATAGTTCCAAATCTTTTGAACATGAAGTATATGCTACAATGATTAATTTGCCTATTTTGATGTGAATTATGTGGCTAAGATAAATTAATAGAAAATTATACAAGTCTAGATAAATAAGAACATTGTTCTATGATTTAATAAATATTCGAACATTGTAAAGAAAGAATTAATGCATTATTATGTAGAGAATTTAATTACAAATCCAACCAGACTAATATCATTGAAAATGAATTAAACATACAAAAGTTATTAAGAAACTAATTGATGGGCATAATTGCAATAAAAACGTAATAGAAACCAATTTAAAATATATCAAATAAGTCCATATGGGGGTTTATCTACAATAAAAATAAGATGGGAGGCCTATGTGTAAAATTACAAGCACGCATAGGTGTAACTGTAATTTAAATAACTTAGAAGGCTTGGGTGCAAATAGTTCATGCGACCACGTACGGAAGGCGTGCGAGCTAGCTTCGGCTTGGGCCATTGACCAGCTAGGGTTACGTGGATGTATGAAACCCATCGAGTGATGTGTGGGTCCAACGTGACTGGAGAGATCTGGGTCGAGGCTCGGGGCCGTTGTTAATCGTAGGATCAACCCAGATTGGATTTAATCCAACAACACCTGTATGCCTCGAGGAGGCGTCACCTTCATGAATAATCGCACTCAGGCAGTGCTCCGATGAGGGCTCTCTTCCCCATCCATCGTCCTTCATGCTCGCTGAAGATTAAAGAAGGTATGTGGAGTCCCGACAACGAAGATGGGAGGTCGGAGAAGGCGCAACGAAGGCTGGATCAACGAGTTGATTCAGCCTCATCGGAGGCAGAGCTTGAGACGGGTGATGCTTTGAAGCTCTTGGTCATTGGAGCATTAGGATATCTGCAAGGGTCAGTGATGAATCTCCATTTCATCATCTTTATTCTATCATTTTGGCCTTAAAAACCCTAGTTAATACATGTAAATAGCATCAACTTGTATAAAATAACATTCACCATTTATTACAATTATTGTATAATACTATTTTTAATGCCAAAATTATAGAATAAAGAAAAGAAAAAGAATAAAATATAGAAGGTATTTTATGACCATAAACCTCAAGACCAAGTCAAGAATTGAGTTGGTCGACAAGGAATAAAGTAGAGGGAGATAAGAGTTGAAAATGGAATAAAAATCCAATTCTTTTATTCATTATTTATGCATTTTTGACACCTATTTTATTCTTCAATATTTATTCATCAAATGAAGAAATTTTGTACATGAAAGTTGTAGAAAATAATGTAAATAAAAATACAAAATTAAGTTTTTGCAAAAAGTATACACAATGTATATTATATACACAAAATAAAAAGCAAAAAACCCAACATCACAGACCCATATCTTTCAAATAAAAACTCAAAACATATCAGAATCACTCTAATTGTATATAACTTTTCACAAGCTACTTAATGGTGGTGGTTTTATATTTTTTGGTGTTACTGTGTGAAAGTTAAGTTTTTGACCCCTATTGCATAATAGACCTGATTAAAATATTCAATTTATTCATTTCTCATTATTTTCACAAATTCATATTTTTGTTTTTTTTGTAAATATCATCTATGACATATATGGGTACTGGAATTAAAATAAAACCAAAAAGAAGAATAAAATAAAATAAGTCTATTCCAAAACATAGATAAAATGCCTATATTGTCCCTGTATATAAATAAAAGGGAAACCTATTCTTTTATTTCTTTATTCTTTCATATTTTTATAACATTGAAAATATTATTCATATTCTATTAAAAATATAAAATCAATATAAAATCTAATAAAATATATTAAAATAAAAAGGTGTATATAATACATAGGTAAAATATCTATAAATATACCTATAAACTAGACATGCCTATTTATTTAAGTGTACAAATTACATCATAAAAATATAACAAAAATGTATTTATACTCATAAAAATAAGTTATAAATATATAAAATAAAAGAATAAAATAATAAAATAAAATGTACAAAATAAAAATATACAAAACATAGATGAATATATCTATAAATATACTATTAAAAATTAACTACTAATAAAATACACCAAAAAATAAATAAAAAATCATAATAGCACTACATTAAATAATAAATATTTTTTATTTTTCAATCGAAAATTAATAAAATCATATTCTATTTTTAAATAATTATTTTCTAATAAATCTGCTGTTTTGTCCTGTAGCTGGTCTACATGGCCCAATGGCATAACTCTACCTATTGACTTCCAGTCAACTGCCTCCCCCACCTTCTGACTTGACGCAGTTATCTTTTCCCACATTTTCGTGCCTTTTTCCCGGTCGCACCATCCATCCATCAAGATCGCCCCCTTCTTACGAAATGATTATTGATCATTGTACATACACGTCATACCCTCTAGTCCCTGGTACATATGCCCAAACTCGCAATTTAACCCAGTCAATAAGAGTGCCCGCTCTATTTTATAAATAAAAGCCTCTTGTCCTCCTCGCAATTTTGGCCATTGATCTGAGTCTAGGAGCGTTGTTTCTTCATATACGGAGATTCCTCGTGACAGGAGGAGCCTCCCGATGGTTGGAACCGGCTCTTGGAGGACGGAGGTGCGCCCACGGCCATCTCGCCAGTGACCCTGCTCTATGAGCTCTCTTAGGTATAAGAGCTGCTTCCTTTCAGTCTTTTTAGGTCTATTTTGATTCCAAAATTTCATTCTTGCATTTAGTTTAACTTGTAGATCTTAGATATAGCCTAGAGAATCCAATCCGTAGTTCACCGGAGTCGAGCTCTGGTGAGATCCTTCGTGCCCAATCATCTGATCCCCGACTCTACATTCACCCTCACTTCGTTTCCCTTTCGCTTCCCTACATCCCAGGCACCCTCACTCGTCCAGATCCTTAGTGGATATGGAGTTCAGCTTATTCATCTCTGCCCTTCGTCAGAGGAGCTCCGCCCGAGCCATTTCCCTTCCATTTCGACCAATAAGAGACCCAAGACCTTTGTGATGTTGTGCATGAGCCTTTTGCAGGTACTGGAGGGCCAAGGGACTCACTTGGGTGGAATTTTGCTGAAGACAAGGCACCTAGAGCCCCCATTCTTCCTTGAATTCACCTGACCTCGACGGAGCTCCAGGTGCTCGATTGAAGGGACTATCTACCGCGGAAGACCACCAGGAACGTTGAGAGCCCCTCGACGGAGGGAATGGAGGTCGGAGGAGCCCATAGTGATCGATCAAAACTCACCAGCGACGAGTTACTTCTCAGTTCTCCCAACATCCGTTTCCGCCATCCGATCAAGATCCGTGCCCTAGATGTAGCGGAAGTCGTTGGATGCAGAGCCCCAGAGCCATCAGATCTCTCCCGAAGATCTAATCTTGACCGTCCAATGACGAAGCGTAATCGACCGTTGTGTGTGTGCCACGTGTATAAGTGAAGTCATCCCCGCTGTTCGCCAATGCCTCTTTGGGGTAAATTGCACATCCAACCCTGATTTTTTTGTATTTATTATTTAATTGTGTAAATAAAATATAGCGTTTAAAAATAATTGGACATTTTGCGAATGGACCCCATGTACTTTATGTATTTACAGTTTGGTCCAGTCCAACTCAGCTCACGTGTAGTCCCACATGAGCTGGGCAAATTGTAGGGACACCACTGTAAGTTTTTGTATTATATATAGTCCACTAAAATGAAATGAATGTTGTATATTTTTGTGAAATTTGCTTGAAGGCCCCTGGACTTTTATTGATTTACTTTTTGGTGCCTCTCAATAAGCACTAGAGTTTACGCCCCTAGCTGGGCACAAATGCTAGCATAACGAAGTATCAAGGTTCAGGACAACATCTGTAATGCGAATACTGCACTGTCGTTGCAGTCTCAGTGGGAGAACAACAACGAACTCAACAGAGTGGATGATGACACCCATGTAAACAGTCAAGCGGGTGTCTGCTACCGGGTAAAGATATGGGAAGATGAAATCGGGCTCCGGTAGCACAAAAGAAATCATCGGATCAAGGTCTGAATGGAGTGAATGGATGGAGCCGAAGAAGTCAAACATGGAGAAGGAAGGATATAGCAGGGAATCCTCCTCGTCAATCACCGTCCCGAATAGATAAGGAAGATCAAGATCAGGAGACTCACTAAAAAGGTTGATACCTGATGCATATAATATAGACAAATCAATGAAACCATCGAATACCTCAAAGATCGGGTCATCCTCGCGAGGGTCGTCGAGGAGAGAAACCTCAAACTCATGACCATAAATATCAGATGACTCGGTCTCATGATCCGACAGATCAGATACACTCTCTGAAATCGAAACCGAGTATATAGGGTCCGTGGCATCCTCTCACGGATAACCCTCAGGGAGTAATGCCGAATCGTCAGGAAACTGGGGATCTATGTTGTCATATATCATGTCCTCCAAAAATGTATCGACCTCATCAACTGGGAGGACACAAGGCTCAAATATGGGACTATCAAGGCCTGTTAAATTAGAAATCGATCCCTCATCAAGCTCTCTATGCTGAGATGAATCCAAATATATCTCTTAATCTGAGAAGATCTCCTGAAGAAAAGACATTGACTGAACTGGACATGGATACTGGAATGACTTAAAGGATGGTTGAGATGTGGGTTCCTCCTCTATTTCTTGGGATACTAAAAGATCTAGAATCCAAGAATTATCTATGTGAAAGTACAGGACCGGCTCAAAATCTGATTGCAAATCCAATGGAAACTTGACCGATGTCCGACTCTGGGAACTCACAATGGTAGTCAACACATCCATCATATGAAACGTAGTGGCATCCATATCCTCTGATTAGTGCGTGCTGTCAAAATCAGCATAAACTGTCACACACTCATCTGATGTCATCTCACCCTCGTGTGTTATCCCGAATAAATCATCTCGTGAATATGGGATGTCTGAAAGAGTTCCTAAGATGGTCTCAAATAAATCCAGGTCGGGATTGTGGTGTGAACCACCATATGAGTAGGGGTGTCTATCGAGTTCATCGAGCCGAGTTGGCCTCAGCTCGGACTCAAACTCGATAAGAAACCTAAGCTCGAACTCAGGCTTGATAAGGATCGAGCCCTAGATCACCAACTCGAACTCGAACTCGTCGAGTTCGAGTTGACTCACGAGCCTCTTATCGAGCCACGAGTTTCTGAGATGGCTCACGAGCCTCAAAATGAGCTGGCTCACGAGCCTCTTATCGAGTCGTGAGTTTCTGAGCTGGTTCATGAGCCTCAAAATGAGCAGGCTCATGAACCTCTTAATAAATTATTGTTCCATTTTATACGTTAAATTATGCAAATGATATTTGTAATTTTGATTTTATACTCTTTTGTGTAGCTGTTTGGATAAGAAAAATGTTAACCTCTAGTTTAATCAAACTCAATGTAGAAGTTTTGGTATATATGTTTTTAATTTTTTATTAAGAGAGAAAATGAGTTATCAAGTCGAGTTTCCGAGTTGATCAATGCCCAACTCGAACTCGACTCGATAAGCTAACGAGCCATAAAATCCAACTCGGGCTCGGGCTCGTTAAGTTTTCGAGTCCGGCTCACGAGCCCTTAACGAGCCGAGCCCGAGTTGAGCTCATCGAGTTCGAGCTTTCCTAACAGCCCTACATATGAGGTAATGACATGCAATCTGCTATGCGGTCCTTCCCCTCATGACGATGTGGATAAGGTCAGTCATAAAAAAATCCATGATCTGGAAATCGCCTCAAAAGATCACGTAACCTCAACCATGAATCTATCAATGGATCCTAGGGGTCAACTGAAAAATCACGAATACAGGACCGCATTATCTCTACTCTACGCTGGGAATAAAATCTCTACAAGAACAATGATCGTAAATCTCCCCATGTAGCAATCTTCCTTCCCAACTCTCTATGCCATCTTAAAGCTCTAGTCTGAAGTGAGAAAGGGAAGGTCATCAACATCAGATCCTCAGAAGTGATATCAAGGTATGATTGTGATTCACAAAAATCCTCAAACTCATATATATGTAGATATGGTTCCTCAAGCACTCCTCCTGAAAATTTCGGCAGCAGATTAATGGAATTTAAATCCAAAATGAAGGGGCTAAATGTAGAAATGGAGTGTGTTTCTTGATCTTGGTGCTCAACCATCATCCTAGGATAGCAGTCATCTAAAGATTGCAACTACCCCATTTGATCTCTTATGGAATGCATTCTCATCTCAGTAAGGTAATCGCCCGGATTTTGTATCTCGGCAATCTGAACTCTTCGGGCGTCACTCACAGCATGTCCCAAGAAAGAAGGTGGGTAGGAAGAGGAGGAAGATGGGATGCCGCTCGGAGTTCCGACCTCCCAAGAGAATGGACGAAAATGATGGGAATGAAATGAAGAAGCCACAAAACCCGGCTGAAATGGAATGTGACCCATCATGATGAGAGGGAAGGAGCGGAGGACAGAAATATGATGACGGGAGGGAGGTGGGAGAGATGGAAGGTGGGAAGGTAAGAAGAGAGATAGAAAGTGACTGCTAATGATAGAAGATAAACGTAGCCGACTTACACCAATGACATTCAAACGCAAAGCAAACCCCCAATTCACCAACTCTACGCAATGTGAAGACCGTGAGATTTGGTCTTTTACCTTTTCAATTTTAGAGTTAAGTGATCAGACAAAAGTTGTACAAACACTTAGGAGGCTTTAATAGAATTTGGGCACTACTCCTTAGTATGTACGCGAGCAATTAAAAGTGCAAACAATGAGGGGGTTGCTCTCCCAATACAATGGTGAATCAGTTATGCTTGATTTTATAAGTTAAGTTCAATTAGCCGTCCAAATTTTTAATTGTGATTTTCTTTCTTTTTTTTGGATTTTTTTTCAAAGAATAACGCCTAACGAGCTTTTTGATTTCCACTTTGATTAATTTGAGTTGAAAACAGAGGGAGGAAGTCGAAAAAGCCGATGCACGGTCAAACACAATGATGCATGCATAGATAGAAAATGCGTACCTTACTCCAGCACTCTACATGCAATATGATCTGTGCATAAATTAAATATAGAAAGTAAACTAACTATATGATGCACGAGGAAATCGGCCTTAGAAGAGCAACTTCTATTGATCGTGAAGAATATATAGTTAATTAATCAGAGAGAGAAGCCTGAGTTCGGTCTCAGATGTTGATCGGTGTCCGTCACAACGGAACCTGCACGCGTTGTATACGACCTCTAGCGGCACGTGGCCTCTCAAACGATTAAGTTATCTTTTTCAATTTAATTTTTAGCAAGGTCCAATTACATTCTATAAGAATAGATAATCTATTAGGTGTTGGGCCTTAGCTATTTATGTCACAATCAATAAAAATCCCTAGAATGCATGAAAATTGATAAATTAGAAGACAACAAAACACATCTACAGTAATTTTTTTGAATTTTTATACTAATTTTCGAATTTTTATGAATTTTCAAAGTTTGGACAGGCAAAAAGGCACTGCTTTTTATTTTTTAAATATATCAAATGGCAAAAAAATCCAATGAAAATTTTATACAATGACAAACACTACAACATGAGCATACACAAATTTTTACAAATTTTTAGAGCATGATAAACATTTATTTCAGTCAAAAGAGCAAGAAAGTTCAGTATTTGGAAGCACGGGGACTGAAACGCAAATATGTACTGTCTTTGCACCAGGAAATAACAAGAGAGTAAAATCAGGATGAAAAACGCAAATTACCCACGAATGAATCTACGGGGGCTTCTTAGCAATTGTTGAAACTCTCGAGGGTTCCTTTGCAATTACACCAATATATTTTTTAAATATCCCTCCTTAGGGATTCCTGGGGTTTCTTCTTCCTGTAGGATGCAAATGGGTCGCCGTCGCCCCTTCTTCTTCGGCGGGCGAGGTCCGCGGGGGCTGAGGGGTCTTCGGCGAGGCGCGGGACACGAAGGAGGTGACCGTGGATCCCATGCGGCGCGGTGACGATTCTTCTCAAAGGACCAAAGGGGCTGGCCGGCGCTGTGGGGGAGCAGATGGAGCTTAAAGACGGTGGTCCCACGCGGTGGAGGTGAAGGTCGGGCGCGAGCACCAGTGGTGTGGGGGAGGCGCTCGCACGGAGGAGGGCACGATATGCTGCGATGCTCCTCCAAGCGGCTACAGGAGACGCGAATGTTGGGGTGTGCTGCTGGAGGGCGGTCGGGCTGGAAGGAGGATCCGCCGCCCGGCGTCGTGCGAGAGAAGTCCAGGCGGAGGAGCCGCGCGTCGCGCAGATGGCGCGTGGCGGAGGTGGCGCATGCTTCAAGGTGGTTCTGCGGGGCTGTGAAGGGCATGCGGCCTGGGGGCACCGCCAACGGCGCAGGGGACGCGTGCCGGCGGAGAGGACGCCGCTCGTTCTGCTGCTTTCTTTTTTGTTTTTTTTGTTTTTTTGTTTTTTTATAAGTGTAAACAGACAGTAAATGAATTTTTTTTGAAATAGAGAATGTAAACAGGAGCAAAAATATTTTTTTATTTTTTTATTTATTATAATTTTATTATTTTGATTTTCCTGCAAAACAGAAGTTAGAGATAAACCAAATATATGCTTTTTATTGTATCCTGCAAAAACAAATGTTAGAAAATAAGATACATTCTCTTTTTTTTAAATTTATTTATAAACAAAGTGGAGTTGGTGAATGGGTCGGATCTTGGCGAAGCGGGAGGGAGATCCGAAAATCCGATCACCGTGCGTGGTCGGATGTGAGAGGTTGTGCGAGGTAGAATAAGAAATGTAGGGATCAAGAAGATGAGATGGAAATCAGTGTCGGTCGTGAATTATGTGCGGTGAAATTTTTGTGGTTTTAAGACCTAAAGATAATCACAAAACAAAAACTTAATCTACGATCTACCTAAGAATAAAAATGACGAGAAATAAAATGGATCTCACCTCGGGGTTCGAAAATGTTGTGATGGCCTCGACAAGGGCCGGCGCACTGTCACCGGACAGCTCGGAGGCTGGGCACCTTTCTTCAACAAGAAAGCTCTCAGAGATCGGGCTCCTCTCCACCAAAGATCGATCAAAGAATGAAAGGAGGAGGAGCCCATTAAAAAGAGAAGAAAAAATAAAAAGGAAGGAATGTACAAATAAGGAAAGTAATTAGTGGTTGTTTAAATAAATAAAATAATTAAATTAAATAATTAAAAATCGGATTTAATTAAAATAATAAATAATTAATTTACAAAAATTAATTAGCCACCTTAATGGTATCTAATTAAGGTATAATCAAATCTTTACATAAAAGGTAAGTTTTCAAATCAAATAAATGAATAAATTAAAGAATTAAATAATTAAATATAAATTAAGTAATTAAATTAATTTAATTAATTAATGTTAGATTTTGAATTTTTTGTGATTTTTATATAAGGAAGTTAGTTGTATACAAATATTATGTACATATAATACAATATGAGAAAAGGGAGTATGCACCGGCGGGTGCAGCCAACTGGCTACACCCAGCCATTTTTTTCATTGATTTTTTATTTTTTTGAAAAAAACTTATGTGGATTTACTTAGTTTATTGTGTGGAATATGTGTTTCAAATTTCATGCAAAACAAACACTCCTAGCATGCCCATCTAGATATGGTCAATTTCAATAATTCTGAAACCGTTAAAATGTCATAGCCTTGATGGAGATGATAGAAATGTCGAATTTAATTGAAATTGGTATGATGTCATGGTGATATATAGTGATTTAAATCCCCCTAGGTTTCATTTCAAAAACACAAAAAATAAAAGAAAAAAATGGCCGGGTGTAGCTAGTTAGCTACACTCGCCGGTGCAGCCTCCCAGCCCTCATACAATATACATATGTACAAATAAGGAAATAAATTTTGTATCTTTTTTAAAATTTTTATTTACATTATTTTATTTTATTTTTATTGAAAATATTATTTACAAATATGTACATTAAAAATAAATATAAATAATTATATAAAAATATAAGTGGTGAAACTGCACAAAACACCCCCCAAAACCACTTTTTAACTGTAACTCCAAAAAATTATGAAACCATAGCCATTTAAAAGATAATTTAATTTAGAATATAATGGAAGTGATTTTGATTCAATTTGAGCTCGTATGGAGCCAGAATTGGTGTTTCAATTATTGCCTT
This sequence comes from Ottelia alismoides, assembly GCA_037367405.1. Taxonomy (NCBI): domain Eukaryota; kingdom Viridiplantae; phylum Streptophyta; class Magnoliopsida; order Alismatales; family Hydrocharitaceae; genus Ottelia; species Ottelia alismoides. Next base: position 85,667 of record JAZKJV010004925.1, on the reverse strand, counting down.
GCGGCTTTTTCTGAGTGTGATTATTTGTAATATGTTTTATTTTGCAATTATTTTTATTATTTATAACACAATTTTATTTGCAATTTTTGTTTTAAAAAATAATTAATTTAGAGTCAATTTGTGTACAAATAAAATAATGTAAGTTTTATACAAATATACAGATAAAAATTTACAAATTATTTTTTTTGGATTTTTGAATTGCAGACCCTATCTCCCCCTACTTTATTCCTGATCGCATGTCAAGTCTTGACCTTCTCTCGGGGTTCGGGTCAGTCTGCATTTATTGCATAAATTCATCCTTTATTTTCTTTTCTTTTTCTTTTTCTTTTCTTCTTTATTCTTTTATTTATTTACAAAAAGTGTTAAAATGCATATTTAATAAATGCATGCAAAATGGTAAATTCATGCAATTAGTAGGTATTTATAGGTGTTTGACTACGAAAATGAAGCTAAAATAAAAGAATAAAGGCGATGAACCGTGGATTCATCATAACATGTAGTCTGCACTTTTTGAGGTCCTTGTAACCCTTCCTGGATCCCTACTCGGCCAAAGAAATAGAGAGAGGAAGCCGATAGACGAAACCAATACTTCGGTTCTTGCTCGGAACAGAATCACCTTTGAGCGTGTAAGAACCTACTCGGACGCAAACCGATGAGACGGACACCCCAGTAAAGGGCATGGCCTATGCTCAGTACTTCATACCATGTCGATGTTCCACACAAGGCGGGAACACCATCGTTGACAAGGCCCTACTCGATTACCTACGATAAAAGCGCCATTACTTTGGAAATCCAGGCGATACACAAGGTAGTTACGGACTAAGATTTGGGCTCTATTCCTTATGGGACATGCCTCGCTCATGGAAGTGGTTTTGGTCCCCTCCGAAGGTACCTGAAAACAATGAGGACTTTATGAACTCAGTACAATGATGATCCATTACAGATTTTAATTAAGGTCAAAGTTTATTTAGCAGTCCTCTTGTTTTAGGTTTTGGTTTTCACTTTAATTTTTGAGTCTGTTTTCATACAAGCGCCTAACATTTTTGTAGATTTTTATTTAAGTCATAGGTGCTCAAAATCAGAGAGAGATAGCGGAAAAGCCGTGCAAGTTGATTCAATGATGGAAATCTCACCATTGAACCTAATGATGCGTGCTGAGTTAGAAGACTTACAGTGCATCTCATCTCTCTCCATGTGGTATGCAAAATAGAATTTTTAAACCCATCTACATGGCAGTGTGCAATCAACAAAATCACCCTAAACAGTAGCTGCTACTAATCGTGAAGAACCAGTTGTTAGTTATTAAGAATGAGACCAAGGTCCGGTCTCTGATGCCGATCGGTGCCCATCACAACGGGTCCTGCACGCGTTGTATACGACCTCTAGCGGCACGCGGTCTCAGATCTGAATCACTAGCATTATTAATTTGACTAGATCTATATGTAATAGACTATAGGCACATGCATTCTTATTAAGGTGTGGACCTAGTTACCGAGTCAAGCAGCCTAAATCTAGGGGCTCTATGCACACAAAACAAAGTAAAATAAGGCAGAAAGCTCAAAATAGCAGAAAATTAAAAAAAGCGATAAAACGCGGAAAATTGCGACGAGGGCTCCAGGTGAACAGACACCCGGACACTAGACCTCATTGTGAAGAGTAGAGTCCAAGTTATATTACATGTCGAATATTTCTCTCTCTCTCTCTCTCTCATCATAAAATTACAAAATTGATTTTTTTAAGCTAATCCCTCCTCTTGCTTCCTTGGTGCTCTCTCTAGTTGGTCAAAAAGAGAAGACAAGCCTCCTCCAAGCTTGGATGCATCGGTCTCCCAAGGAACCGTCCTCGCATGGCAGGCACTCGTATCAAAGTTGCGAAATTTTGGCATTAGCATTTTAAAATGATCAAAACAATGAATTTTCACAATATTAGTGAATATTTGCAACAAGTATCAAAGAATTAATTTGCAAAAAAACTAATGATTCAAGAAATCAGATAAATCACTATAAAAAAATGACTGGTGAAAATAGGCTACGTTCATTGCTCCCCGGCAACGACACCATCTGATAACTAAGGAAAATGAAAGGTCGTATTAATCCACAAGGCGGATCAAGAGTCGATACATTGACCACTCAATGAACCTCAATCATGCATCAATTAACCCACAACCATAATAGAGCAATGAATACCAAAAATGCGAGTTAAAATTTATTATCTCTACCATAAAATGCATAGCATGCAAGCATGTAGAGGTCAAACCACATAGAGCAAAAATGGTAGCCTACGGTTATCTATGTACAACCAAGTCATTCATTTGTATAATTATTTTTGTGGGTTTTTAAAAATAATTTTTTATTTTATTTTTTATTTGATTTTTACTTTTCTGATTTTATATTTCTTTTTATATTTTTTACCTCTTTTTTATATTTTCTTTTTCTTTTAAAAAACAACATAGCCTATATAAGGCTTTATTTACACAATACAAAGAAATATATTTATAAATGCTATTAAATATAAACAAAATTCATGAAATAAATTATTTTGGGGTTTTAATATTTTTCTAATGTTTTTATATTTTTTCAGAAATTTTTTGCTATTTTTAGGTATTTTAAAAGTCAAAAATATCAAATATAGGATTAGAGAATAATCCGGCATTGATTTGGGTTTTAAAAATAATAAATAAGTCCAAAAATTACCTAAATTAATTTTAGTATGTAAATAATAATATATAGATAATTATAAAATAGAAAAACATATTTTTAGTATTTTTGTAGAATTTTTATATTTTTGGTGGATTTTGGAGCTTTTTGTTTTTTTATTTTCTTTTTCTTATTTTTAGGCATTTTTGTTTTCTGAACTCAATAAATATCGAAATATACCATATATATTTTTTTGGAATTTTTCAAAATGTTTTATATTTTTTGGTATTTTATAATTTAGACAGGGATTATTAGGGTCCTTTTAATTTTTAAGATAAAAATAAATGCAAAAAATGCAAAGTGGACACGTGGCGTGTAAGCACAATGCATGGAGCATCTAATCCTATTTTTAGGGATTTTTAGGAGCTCATTAGATATTTTTAATAATTAGACAAAAGTCATAAAAATATATGTCCTAGCAGGGGCATTTTTTCAATTAAAATAAAGTGTAGGGGTCTCAGTGCAAAAACACCAGAAATATTCAACGTGAATTAATTTTCTGTAGACTAAATTACAATTACAAAACCCGCTAGGGCACTCTTGCAAATTTTCCACCACTATGTGGGGACTACATATGACGCTGACAAATTCATAAAACTCAGGGGTCTCTGTGCAAAATTCACAAAAATATATAACGTTGATTTCCATTTATTGAACTTTTTATAAACACTCAAACCTGTAGGGGTATACATGCAATTTTGCCACTGATGAATCCACATTTCATCATCTTTATTCTATCATTTTAGCCTCAAAAACCCTGGTAAATGCGTGTAAATACCCTTAATTCCAGCATCTTAGCATTTCTACATGTGCATGTAAATAGTGTATAAAATACTGTATTTAAAGCCAAAATTATAGAATAAATAAAACAAAAGAAAAAGAATAAAATATTGTAAATATTTTATGACCTGAAACCACGAGACCTAGGCATCTCGATGACTAGGTCGACAAGGAATAAAGTAGGGGGAGATAAGGGCCAGATACCTATTCATTTTATTCTTTCTTTATTTATTTTGGGGCCTATTTTTGGTTCCACTTTTTATACCGTAAATAAAGAAACTTTGTACATGAAAGTTGTAGATAATTAAATAAAAAAAATACAAAATTTATTTCATGCAAAATTACTGTACAGATAAAAAGTTATGATCTGAATAAAAATCCAGAATACCAACTTCCCAGACATGTATCTTGCAAATAAAATCTAGAAATACATCAAACTCACCTTTAATTATATATAATTTAAAATAAACCAGTTAATGAAGGTGGTTTCGCATTTGCTGGAGCTACGGTTTGAAAGTTGAGTTTTGGACACCTATTGTATACTTGTACATACTAAAATATTCATTTTATTATTTACTCATTATTTTCATAATTTTATATTTTTATAAATTTTGTAAATATTATTTATAACAATTGTGAATATTAATATCAGAATAAAAACTCAAAGAAGACATAAAATGAAATACATGTATAAATAACATACATAAGTATAATACTTATACATATACATATAAAATTACTATTTACATTTTATTAAATGTACAAAATACATCAGAAAAATCAAATAAAATATATTTAAGTGTATAAAAATATTCTATAAATTTATAAAATAATAAACAAAATAAATAAATAAATTAAGCATACAAAATAAAAATAAATAGTAAAATATATGGATATATATACCTATATAGGGTATAAAAGGTAACTTATAATTATATACCTCAAAAAATAAATAAAAATCGCCATAAAATTCTTTATAAAATAAGAAACATTTTTTATTTTATAACCTAAAATTAATAAATTCATTTACTATTTTATTTTGATTTTACAAATAATTACCGATTGGAATTTCCTGGTTGGTCCACGTAGACCAACCAGGACCGGTCAAGTGTTGACCTCGGTCAACTGCCTGACCGAGGTCTGCCACCTTCTGACAGCCCGATTCGAGCCCGATTTCACCCAATTTCCGAGCCTAATCCTTGCGTCTTCTTCCCTCGATCCCTTCTTTGAAATTCTTCCCTGATCATCACTAGCCCACGCCACACCTTCAGATCACGCAAAATCTCCAACACGTGCATGTGGCCCTCGCTTGAAGAAGACGCCACCATCCTATATATAGTCGACCCGCCATCTTCAAGCTCGGATTTGAAACCCCTTAGCTCCCTCTTCGCTCCTGTTTTGGTGCCCTTGAGTGAGAGGAAGGTGACAGCTTCCACCTCCGCGTGTCAGATCGGTCGAGCAAGCGTCAGGGCGGCTCCACCACCTCCACCTTTCGTCGGCGTCGAGGTTCCCCCACCTCTGGTTCCGGCCATCGAGGTATACGTCTTTTCCCCCTTTTTCGTTTCGCATTTCATTTCCCTTAGCCGTAGGATCAAAACCCCCAAAAATCATCGAGTTCCATCCATCGATTCGCCTTCACGATCATCTCGCCGGAGCTCGCTCCGACCATCACTTCGTGCCGCCGCTTCCCATCACCATCAGCTTCACCGACCTTCGAGGCATTTTGCCCTCGTTGGTCTTGAGTTATTTGCAGGTCCAAAAGCATCAAAGATACGCCTGGAGCTCGTTTTGAGCTTCGCCGGAGGATCCAGGAGCCCACCAGCTCCGCCGCTCTCTCCCGCGAACTCCGACCACCGTTAGAGCTTTTTGGAGCCCCAGGCAGCCAGAAGGGGACCACAGGAGGTCGCAGCCCAATTTTGGAGCCCAACCATTGCCGGAGGACGGAGATTTAGCTCAGGGAAGCTCGCCTCGCCGGCGTTGCTTCCCTGTTCTTCCTCGTCGCCTTTCCACCGTCAGATCGGGCCACACCTCCAGATCCAGCAGCGACCGTCCGATCTTCTCCAGCAATCACTGTCTGGTCCTCCAGAGGAGATCTAATCGCAGCCATCCACTGCGATCCGTCATCGCGCATTGTGCGCGCGCCACGTGGATAAGTGACCGACGTCCCCGCCGTTCGATCTTTTTGGCGTGATATTTTGCACCTACACCCCCACCATTTACGCATTTTATTTTTAGTCCATGAACTTTTATTTGTAGTTTAAATATTTCTGTAATATTTGCATCCAGACCCCCGTAGTTTTCATATTTGCACTTAGGTCTGTCCATGTCACCTCACGTGACCCGTGCACGTGGGGTGGTGGGCATTTTGCAAGGACCCCTTGGGGGATTGTTTATTTCGATTTGGTCCATGATCTTTTTAATTAAGTTGTAATATTTTGGTAAAATTACATCTGAGCCCCTGGAACTTTGTAAAATTGCAAAAATACCCCTGCTAGGTCACGTACCCAGCGTGCGAATTGAACATTTTGCAGTGAACCCCTTCCGAGTTTGGGTATTTATTTTTATCCAGAAAATTAATTTTAACGTTATATAATTTTGGAAAAATTACAAATAGGCCCTTGGACTTCTGTGTATTTACATTTATGCCCTTGCTAGTATTATATTTTTGCTTGGATGTTTGCATTTATTTCATGCATCATTTTACTCGAAAAATTGCCAAAAAATACCATAGGCTCTGGTTGCATTGTAGTTTAACGCCATATTTTAGCTTGCATTTTTATTACATTTTCATATTTATTAAAAATAAAAAACATGCATTTTCAGCAGTGTTTGCATTAGAAAGTACATAAAAATTATAAAAAGTCTTTTAAAAATTCCAAAAAAATTATATGTTGTGTGTCTTAACTTATTTATTTTCTGACAAAAAATCACTAAAAATTACAAAAGAAAACCCTTAAAAATAGCAGAAGTCTCAAAATCTTCATAAAAATCTAGAAAATTCATAAAAATACTAAAAATTGTGTTTCTTGTCTCTGAAATTTCCTTATCCTAGTATCAATATATAAAAATTAATTTGAAAATTTTTCCCTCCTGTTTGCTATTTTATTTATATATTTTTGTCTCATATATATATATATATTGTATTCAATGTTTTCAGTATTTTTGCCTTTTAAAAATACCAAAAAATTAGGAAAAATCTAGAAAAATCACAAAACCATTAAAAAATATAAAAAGACCAAAAAGATTTTATTTCCTGAATTCTGGTTATTTTTACACCTTTTTATAAATACTTTATCCCTCTCTTTCTTATTATGTATATATATTCTATTTAAAGAAAAAGAAAATATAAAAGTATAAAATATAAAAGAAAAAAGAAAATATAAAATTAGACATTAAAAATCCAAATACAAAAATAGAAAATTAAAAATTAAATAAAAATATGTAAAATTAAAAACCCACAAAAATTTGCACCTTCATAGGCAGTTGCTCACTTTCACATTGATCTTTGTGCACTCCTGCCTTGTTCAATCTTGTTTGCTCCCTGAGTTCGACACTCTACACACTTGCACTATACATACTTATTGTAGGGTTGTAATAAATTTTAACTCCACCTTGCTTCTCATTGTTTGATTATTGTTGTGGGTTAATTGTTGATTTAATCGAGATTTACTGAGGGTCGTCGCAGCGACTTTGCCTCTGCCTTATGTGAGGCATTTAGACCCTCGTGATTCTCGATTAATCAACCACCTCACGTGGGACGACACGTGAGGTGACGTGAACTCGACCTAAATGCAAATAAAATAAGTACATGGGCCTAGTTGAAAAATATCCAAATTATTTAACATTTTAACTTTTATTTACAAGATTAAATAATAAATATAAAAAAACAGGGGCTAGATATGCAATTTACCTCTAATAAGGCGCTAACGGACGGTCTGATGCTGAACTACGTGTCCGCTCCGCAACGGTCGATGACGCTTGGGCGATGGACGGCACAGATTAGATCGCTAGATGCGATCGGACAATTGGCGTGTGGTTCGATCCGACGACTCTGATTAAAACTGGGGACGCCTTCTTCATCCAACGGTAGAGAGGCATGGTCGACGAACAGGGAAGAACACTCGCTTGGGCGAGGTTCTTCCGACAAGATCTCCCTCCTCCGGTGGACTTTGCTGCTCCAAGGGGTCCCAATGGCTTCCCGGCAGGTCCCTCTAGCTCCTGGAGGCATCGGAATGGCGCGAAGGTGACCGGAGCTCCTCAGCGAGGTCAGGGAAGGTGAGGCGCCCCAGGTACCTCCGGTGATCTTCAACATCAGCTCATGGCGCTTCATTGCATGCCTAACCTGCAAGGGAAGGAAACACGACTCGAGGGGCTTCTCCTCGACCGAACTTGAAGCTGGATACACAAGAAAAAGGGTGGGTAGAGAGGACTCCGACGACGCGGCGGAGGAGATCCTCGATTCGCAGAATTTAGGTGGTCTTGGGGGATTGGATGCACGTGGAGCGATCGGAAGGCGATGAGGATTGATGTGAAGGTGAAAAGAAAGGCGGAGATGGTCCGAGTGCGCACGGAGGAGCTCACTCGATCTCAACTCCGGCGAACTACGGGGTGAGCATTTACAGATGATTTATTTAACTAAATCCTAAACTAAGGACAGGAAATTAAACCTACAACTATAATACGCAAAAGGAAAGAGAAAGGGACATCTCTTATATCTGGGGGCGCCCAGGGAGCAGGGTGGCCGGAAAACCTCCGTAGACCGCCACCTCGTCCTAGCCACGCCTTCTCCAAGTGTGAGGGGGCTTGCAGCTGTCACCTGGACCTCGACTCACTCACTAGAATACTTAGCAAAGCTCGAAGGGGTATCAAACTCACAAGGAAGCCGGAGGCGATTATTTATAAACAAAGGCGACGAGGCTTATTGGGTTAGGGTTTCTGCTCGAATCGAGAAGTGTTTGACCTTAGAAAAGTGACGGCGTGATTGAGGAATGATGGAAGAAGGTTTTTCGTGAAGGAACCGAGGGGAGAAGATCAACAATTAGGAAGAGGAAAATTGGAGAAGACGGCTTGATAGACACCTGACATGCCAGGACGTTGGAGGCAGAACAGTTGACCAGGGTCAACAGTTGACGCATCCTCATTGGTCCAACTCAGCCGCTAGAAGATAATGCAGAACCCAAATTCAAAAATAATCTATTTAAAATAGTAAATGATTTTATTATTTTTGAGTATAGAATAAAAATGTTTATTATTTTATGTAGTCTTTGATTATGTTTTTTATTTATTTTTTGGCTTTATTTATTAGTAGCTAATATTTATTAGTGTATTTATAGGTATATTCGTCTATGTTTTGTGCATTTTTATTTTATTTATTTTTTTATTATTTTATTATTTTATTTTATATATTTATAACTTATTTTTATCAATATAAATATATTTTTATTTTATTCTTATGATGCAATTTGTATACTTAAATAAAAAAATATGTATATTATATAGGTATATTTATAGGTGTTTTACCTGTATTTTATGTATACTATTCTATTTTAATGTATTTTATTGAGTTTTATTTTAGTTTTGTATTTTTAATAGAATCTATATAATATTTACAATATTAGGAAAATATAAGAGAATAAAGAATTAAAGAATAGGTTTCCCCTTTTATTTATATACATGTATAACATAGGTATTTTATATGTGTTTTCACATAATTTTATTTTATTTTCCTTTTCTTTTTGATTTTGTTTTAATTTTAATGTGAACATATGTTATGAATAATATTTGCAAAATTATAAAAATATGAACTTATAAAATAATGAATAATGAATAAATTGAATATTTTAATCAGTAGAATATACAATAGGGGTCAAAACCCTAACTTTTGCACAGTAACTCCAAAAAATATAAAACCACCACCATCAAATAGCTTGTGAAAAGTTATATACAGTTAGATATGATTTTGATATGTTTTGATTTTTATTTAAAAGATATGGGTCTGTGAAGTTTGATTTCTAGCTTTTTATTCTGGGTATAGAATGGATAATATATATTATTTTTGTACAAACTTAGTTTTGCATTTTTATTTACATTATTATCTACAACTTTAATGTACAAAGTTTCTTTATTTGATGAATAAATAATAAAGAATAAAATAGGAGTAAAAAATGCATAATTAAAGAATGAATAAATAGGAATTTTTATCCTATTTTTGGCCCTTATCTCCCCTACTTTATTCCTTATCGAACAACTCCATTCTTGACTTGATCTTGGGGTTTAGAGTCAGAAAATAATTTCAATATTTTCTCCTTTTTCTTTTCTTCTCTTAATTCTATAATTTTGGCATTAAAAACAATATAATTTACACAGTAAATGTAATAAATAATGTATGCTATTTTATAGAATTTAATGCCATTTTCATGCATTAGTTAGAGTTTTAAGGCCAAAATGATAGAATAAAGGTGATGAACTGGAGATTCATCAGGGTATAAGTACAGGCCGTTAGACAGACCCGTGTTCCTTAAGGACGGAGCCATATACAATGTCCTCTAAATCACCCACTCTGCTAAGGGAGACCGAAGTTCCCTCACTGAAGGTAGTTACTCAGCCTAGTAGCCAAAATCTCATTCAAAGAAAGTTTTTAATTTTTCAAATTTTATGGAGTTTTTGAAAAAGGGTTTATTTACACAAATTTAATGCCTCAATTTTTAAGAAAACGTCTTTACATGATTTTTACAAAACTCAGTTCACAGGTTTACAAGCCGAAAAAGATTTTTCAAAAAGTTTAAAAATACGAGCTATGGCTAAGTAAATATACAGTGATATACGGTATACCCCCTATACTTAACTTTTGCTATGTCCTCATAGCACAAGTGATATGAAGCCATGTCTCGGTTAAATATAGGGTGATATAGCAGAACTGAGGAGGAGTGTCTCCCTATACTGAGGTCAAAAATTGACCTAAGTACAAGAATACTCAGAGAGGGAGGGGTGAATGAGTCGGGTCCCCCTATACTTAGGCTAAAATTAGCCTAAGTAAAGGATCTGAATTAGGGGGGTTTGTGTTTTTACAGAGAAAGAAGAGGGGGTATGCAATGTGTACAGCTTAAGGTGTGAGAGGGGGGGAAGAGTGATTGCGTGAAATATACAGAGAGGAGTGAGATGAGGGGTAGGAGTGAGTGTATATGGGCAAGTGTTTGTGTGTGTGTGGGGGGGGTGGGGTGGGGGGAGGGGGTAGATCATCTAGTGATCTACTCTTTTTTTACTTTATGTGAGCCCTCTAACGAGGACCGCTAAAAATGCACATGCAACATTTTTTTACAATATGCAAAAGGAAGCAGAGCTGATAAAAAAATTCCTAAAATTTTTCACCAATTATTTTGCGGCCTTCTCAACGGGAGCTCCCAACTCCACGCCTCCATGGAGATCAAGCGTCCTCGATCTTCATGAGCCCTGCCACAAAAGAGAAATGTTAGAAAAATAGAAAGGAAATTAATCAGCAGAAATGATGCAAAAAATAGTGCATGAAAAGAAGACGTGTGAATTTTGAAAATATTCAACAAAAATAATTAAAAATTCAACAAATAAATAAAGTTGAGTCGTGTCCCCGACAACAGCGCCATTTAATGAACGTGAAATTTGCCTCTTTAATAGTCATAAATGGTAGTAGTATAGGAGACGAATTTCGATCAGCAAAAACCTCAATTGTTTGAATGTTGTAGAATATTTATACTTGGCAAGTCTACCAAGGTCGAACATATGGATACGATCTACTCTATTTCTTTGTCAAATTTTGATCAATTAAGAGCATGTGTGAATAATTTCTCAATTAAGGGTCTTCATGTAGATGCGCATGATAAAATACAGAATAATGCAGAAATATGATGCATGCATTTTTTAAGTTATTTTTCAATGCAAATGTAGGATTGTGCATGAAAATAATGCAAGGTTAAATGCAAGGGGTGATGCATGCAATTGACTACTACAAATATACCCTAGAAAGATCACTAAATTGAGCAACAGATTGTAGTTTGAAATCAGAGTCATTTTGAGCATAACATTATGAGAAAACATCTATTTTATGACAAGGCATTTGAGCAAGAGAAATCATCTAACAATAAAAAATCATCATATTTAGAATGGTGTCAAATGAGAAAATTAAACATGTCATAAGATAGATGAAGAAACAAGGATCAAAATGACACTAAAATCATGCAATTTGGACCTATGATGCTCAAGTTATGAAGAAAATAATGCAGGGGCATAAATATAAATAAAATGCGAGAAATAAAAGATAATTAATCACAAAGAGGTCCCTAGAGGGACATGTTTGAATTTTTTCAAAACCACCTGTACCCTTATGAAATTTCTCCAATGCGTGCAGGGTCCTTTTTGCAAATCTTGAAACCTACGAGGGCCATCATATAAAATACCTAGGCGCCACGTGAGGCACGTGCCTGGGGACCAAAGTACAAATCCCATGAAGTCTCGGGTCTGTTTCACAAATTACCCAGCCCCCACGTGGGGGGGGGGGCAAGGCTCGGGGCATCCGAAGGCTCGGGGACATGTGGCAAGCATCCGTGGCTCCGTATGAGGCTCGATGAGAGGCTCGGTGAATCCGATCCTGGAGGCTAGGCGTAAGCTTCGGGTTAGCCACGTGTCGACATTTGGATCGTCCGATCGAAATGATCGGACGGTAGCTGCTCTTCCTTCTTCCGCCGTACTTCACCAGAGAAGGCAGGGCTACGGCAAGCACTGTGAGGTTCATCCATGCTCCGCAAGGCCCTTTGAAGGTCCGAGAAGAATGTTGTGGTCCTCGCGAAGGAGCTGGGGGTGTGGCGGTCCTCCGGGGCGAATGGATCGGTGGATCGATGAAGCGCCACCGGTGGTGGAGCGGCAGATCGGAGGTGGTTGCGTATGTCTGGCCATTGAAGCTTGAGTACCTGCAATCGTTAGAATAACCGAAGCATTTGTCGTGCGTGCGTGAGTGAGGTAAGTGGTGGCCGTGGGGGCAACGGGAGTGGTGGCCAAGGCCTTCTTCTCTAGTGGGGCAGGGGAGAAGGTGGTTCAGAGCGGGGGAGGTTGTGGAGAAGGGAAGGTGTTGCGCTAGGGGGTCGCCGTGAATGACGGTGGATTGGCTGAGATGGCAGGATGATCAGGTGGAGGTGAGAGCGAGCGGAGTTGTTGGGAAAATTATGAAAAGTAAAAGAAAAGACAGGGGAAGGGGACCTCGTCGGAGAGGGGAATCCTGTGGAGGAAGGGCTTGTGCTGAGGCTTCATGAGCCTCGGGTCTTCATCCAACGAGGCCAGCCATGTCCTCGGAGCTCAGCGACGCTCTACGGCAGTGCTAGCATGGTCAGGTGACCATGGATCTCACCTGGGGACGGTGACCATCGTCACCTCGACAAGGCCGCCCTCCGATGTCACCGGAGGGTGGAGGATGCTAGGGCGGAGCCCCGTAGAGTTGTGGATAACAGTGCCGAAGGGCAAAAGAAAGGTATTTATAGGAGAGCTCAACGGGAGTTACATGGTGGTGGTGGCGGTTTTGAATGGCTGACAGATTGATGGAGGAGTGATGACATGAGTAATGAGGTTTACCGCGATGAAGGTGGATCTGGGGGTGTCATGCCGATGGCATTACGGGAGGAGAATCGTGGCTGAAGTGGGCTCCATAATAGGAAGGGGGAGGCGTAGTGGTGAGGCGTAATGTCTGCTCAGAGGGCCAACGGGAGGTAGGGGACGAAGCCCTAGACGTTGGATCCTTTGATCCAACGGCTAGGATGGAAGCGCGGTGAGGGGTGGAGATTAGATCAGGGATCTGATCCTACGGATGAGGGATAGGCAGTGACAGATGGCTAGGATGAGATCTGGAGTCTCATCCTACGATGGGGAGTGAGGGGATGGCGTGGCGCAAGGAGAGTTGTTGGATGGTGTGGTGATCGGTTGTTTGAGGTGATGCGGCGATGTAGCGAGAGAGAAACCGTAGGATGAGGGATGGGATCGAGTGGCTAAGAATGAGGCAGAAGGGGGCGGTGGGGATTTAATCTGGAGGCTGATCTGACGGTTGTGGGTGAAGTGGGTGATGAGCGGTGAGGATGGAAGCGGGCAGCGTGGATCAGACGGCCCAGGAGGGGCCAGGTGATGGAGGGAGAGCAGGCCACGTGGGAGGCCCAGAGGGCGCCACGTGGTCCAATCAGAAAATTCAAAGAATAAAAACAAAGATAAATCTGAAAGAAATAGTAGAGGTAAAATTAGGAAAAAGTCAAAACATGAAAGTTGTAGTCTCGGTGAGATCTACAAGTTTCATGTTGGACAAAAAGCCAAAACAGGTCATTTGTACAAAAAGTATTTTGAGGGTATTTTTAAGGGCTAAAAATACATGTTTTTGGGTTTGAGTTGTTTTTGTATTTTTTTAGTTATTTTGAGGATTAGGAAATTACAGATAATTAATCAACATAATTTTTATGGGTTTTAAATAATAAAATAATTATAAATTAAATAAAGACAATAATTATAGGTTAATTATACACAATATAATACAATATAATAATGAGGAATTATTGGTGTTTTTTATTGGTTTATTTAAGAAAGGGGATTAAAATGTAGATTTTAGTATGATGAATGTGTGATTCATCATGAGGTGACCGTCAGCTGGGCGAGAGATAGGAAGACCAGTTAAGGTTGTGACCGCCTAGTGTGCGGGTTTAAGGTACCAGTCCTTTTTACGATTTTTGTGTGAGCTCGTAGAGTTTTTACTCCTTATTGGGATCCTGACTTTTGACCAATTCCACTGACCCTCTGTTTTCAGGTACGTAGACTGGCAGGCCCTTGATTTTAGTTTTTCTTACAAGCTCGTTTGTCGTACCGATCGTGTCGGATTTTGGAGTGACTTTTCTGGAGAGTCTCTCCCACCCGTCTCAGAGGCGTAGTTTTGGAGTAGTCCTAACCTTCTTCTGGACCGCACTTCCACTTAGAGATGCGAGACGAAAGAGTCTCTTAGTAGACTTCCTCACCACTTAAGTTTTGATTACCGTTCCACCAATAGGCTTGGCGATTTGTTACAGTTGAGTTTGGTTACAACTGAGAATGATTACAGTTGAGCTCGAGGTACGTAGAAATCATCAATCATCAGTAATCATCAATCTTTAACATTTAAATCAAAATTTAGATCTACTATTACAAATGTTAGGAAAAGCTAGTGGATGTATTGAGAACTTAGTTAGGATGCATTATACCCCACCGCATGTCTATGGAGGCACCCCAACCCTAAAGTTTTCTTCACACCTTATACTCGTATTGTGAGGTCACACTCAGACCAAAACCACGGACTATCCACTAGACTTGAGAAATTAGACAAAAATCAAGATCAGATCAGAGACTCATCATCCTCAATATCAAGATCCATCAACATGATCTCTAAGTGATAAAAAGATAATAACCTACATATGGGTCATTAATTACTATATTGAAAATGTTATATAATAAAAATTATGGGGTTATGGGTGAACATGGGATATACATACAGAGCAGCTTAAAAATCATTTTCCACACAAGTAGATTGTAAATTTTAAATATCAACGCCATTCTACTTGCTTTCTTTTGAAACCACTAAATTACTTGTTATTTTTTTATATGATCAATTGTATGCAACAACTATTGACATTCTTTTGTTCCTTTCATGTGTGGCAGGCAAAGCGCCTGCATCGCTGTAGCTGGCTAATGATCCAAAGCATCCGTTATTATACACGATGGTACACATGTTGATTGATTTTGTTCAGATAATGTAAATGTTTCTTTTCTCTTCTATATTTTGGGATGTATGTATATGATGTAGTCTCTTTTGTACATGTAATATATATGGAAACAATAAAATGGGAATTGGTGACACTTGTTGTTGGCTCCGTGATTATTTATCATAATGGTGAATGCCGTTGTAAATCGCGATTTTTTCCTAAATTTGGGTAACCTAATATGATCCATTGCGAATACAACATTGCGATTCATGTGTAAACAAGTATCCCGTATCCCACAGGCTTGAAAATGCCCTCCTTATAGAAGTCGCTGAACTATAATGAACAGAATTATATTATTTATCACTATGCAGATGCTTGACCTTCCTTAAAATATGATTTTCCATCTAAATCTTCCATTGTTTGAAAGTTTAAAATCCCTTGCTCTTATGCTTCATCACAAGAACCCAAACCATTTTGGAGTAATAATCAATTATATATAAGAAATACTTGACGCCTTACAAAGATGGAACATGGTAAGATGCCCAACAATCAACGTGAATGTTTAGTTAAACGTCTCCTTCATCTTGTGATTTGATTTATTGAGCTGCTTCATGTGTTGTTTACCAAATACGAAATGCTCACAGAATTCTAGCTTGGGTCCTTGGGATCCCCTATAAGAACTTTCTGAATGAGCATATTCATTCCCATATGGCTCATGTGCTCCAACCACATATGCCACAACTTTGTTTCTGATTTCACAGCTTGGGGTATCACCGCAACTCAATCGGTAACTATAGGCCCATGCATGATATATTGGATCTTTTGCTTGTCACCCTTGATAACAACTACCCAACTTTGACAACTGCAGAACTCTACCCTCAGTGCATGTGTGCTTGTGTCCTTTAGAGATCAAAACCCCAAGGGATATCATATTCTCTCTCAGATCAAGAACACAATGAACTTCTATCACTGTACTCACAACTCAATCATATACATTGTTTTTCATAGAGTCAATCTCTATAATTCTGTCTGGTGCATCATTCCCCATGATGATGTTTCCTCCATCTATCTTCTCATAGGTGGAGAACCAATCCTTATTGGATGTCATGTGATAATAACAACCTGAATTAAGTTTCCATGTGATATATGTCAACCTTTTATGTATGACGGGGAAGACCAAGTCATCTTCAGAATATGCACCTCTCCGGGCTACTGCAAACATTCACTTTCTTCTTCAAGCGATATTCTTCCAATATCCAAGTTCCTTACAATATTATAAATGTCCTTACAATTGTGAAAATTTTATGACTTTGATGTTTTTGCTTTCCTTTCTTCGCATTTCCAAGATCACTATGACTCTTCTCATGAGTCATAACCAATCCCGCAACTTGAGAGTACTTCTTACCAGTGACCATGTGTTGAAGTTCACATGTATACAAACTTGCACTGACTTCTTATAGAGTTATCTCTTCTCATCTGCCAATAAATGATCGAACGGAATTTTCATACGATAATGGAAATGAAACTAATAAAATGAAGGCAACATCTTATCTTCTATCTAAACATTTACATTTCTTAAGTTCACCAGCACTGTATTTAAGCGATCTAGATATTTATAAGAGAATCACCTTCTTGTGTGCAGAGAGAAAACAGACATTGCTTTAGCAGCAGCTTGTTGCATGGTTAGAGAATTTTTCCTACATAAACTTTACAACCTCAACCACAGACTTGCGACGGTCTTCTCAATGATGTGGTTAGAGAACTTTTCCTACATAAACTTTACAACCTCAACCATAGACTTGCGAAGGCCTCGAGTATCTTAGCCCTCTCATGGTGCCCACCCTCGATAGACTACGAACGAGGGATGGACTAGCCAAATGGGGAATTTGCTCGAACCAAAGCCGCCTTCTTTGTTTCGAAGAAAAAGAATCGAGGGACCGCTTTTTTTCCTGCTTGCTCGTGCCTTTTTTTAAAATCATTGTAATAAAAATCTGAATTACTACTCAAATAAAAATTTAAAGATAATAAAGCATAACACTGCTCTAGAACCCTGAATCAGAGATTATAAGAAAAGAATGGAAGTCTAAAAGCAATTTGAGATGTAGACTTTATGGCGTCGAAGGAATTAAAGATCACCGGAGTTAAGGTGAAACCGGATAAGATTTCAGGAATCGTGGTGTAAAAATCCCAAAACGGAGAGAAGTTTGAAGATAAGCGGACATATATTTAATATATGTCGGAGGTGTCGAATTCTTTCTTTTCTTTCAAAATTTCCGCTTGATTTCCTCGTCCCATCGCCTCGCGTTTAGAGATGTCATCCTGTCAGGTTTGGGACGGGTATTACTATTTTCAAACACATACTCATTTATAATATTACTACCTATACCCGTCCATCTATTAAATGGGTAATTTCTAACGGGTACCCATCTACCCGTCGGATACCCGTGTACTCATTGGATACCCATATCTTCGACGTGATAAATCTTAAGTTGTTTATAAATGTATACAAGATTTTCACAGATAGACGAAATAGAGTGAGATCGTGTAATATGGCGATTCATAAAAACATGCAATATATAGAGAATATTAAATATTTATATATGTTAAGTGTTTAACTCTTTTGTGTTAATAGTTTTTATTTATTAAAGATACAAAACGTTAGTTGAATATGAATAAATGGATGGAGAAGAGAAAATTGAGTTGGATATTTTATACATGTAGATCGATACATATTATATATGAAATGGATTTGGATCTAGTTTGATTAAAATGCAACATAAAAATCTATCTTTATATATATTTTTTATTCAGGTTGGAGCGGATTCGGATTCAGGTACCCACAAGGCAATCCCAAACACATACCCATACCCGCATGGATAGTCAATTCAAAACCCAAACCCGTCCAAAAGTAAATGGAACGGATTTCAGGTCTTTAAATGGAGCGGGTTCGGATCGGGTACCGAATGGGTAGACCCAGATTGACATCCCTGCTCGCGTTCTTCACGAAAAATCTTCCTAGCATCTCTCTGATCCTCGCCGATTCTTCTCGCATCATCCTTCCTTCCTCCCTCACAAGCTATCGTCCATCGAATTTCACGCATCACCATCCGGTATATAGCACACTCTCTTCTCAATTTTTATTTTTGGTCCCTTTTCAATCCATGATTCCCTCTACCCTCAGCTAAGATAGCAGTCTTGTGACAGTAAGCGGTCCCCCGAGGCTCTAGAGCGGACGAAGAAGGGGAAGAGGAGCATCCAAGGCGGCGCTCCGGCTGCCTTTGCTCCCTGGTATTTTTCACGTACGAGTTGTGCCTTTCACTCATTCTTACGTAGGTTTAGTTCTTGTTTTCTGCATTTTTATTTTGCATTTTAATTGTTATTTTAGCTTAGTTTAAATCGATTTAAGCCTCGTCGGAATTTTAGAATTTCGATCACCATTCTCGTACTGGAGACTACATTAAACCTTCGCAAAAGTCGAATTTTCAATGTATATATTGCAGTGGCTTTCTATCTTTCGACTATTAATTGGGGTCCCCCTGAAAGAGAGAAAGAGAGGTCCCGTCCGACGTCTAACATCGACGATTGCATATCCATCTCTCGTGTATTTTTCACGTGTGCAGAATAGTTAAAACGTGCGTGTTGGAGGCCAATTATTTATTAGAATTTCTCCAGAATCGTATGTAGAGACAAATAGAAAAAAATAGAATGCGCAATCCCGAGGTCGATGGAGACAACTCCAAGTTAAAGTTTTCCTAATGTTCACACTGACATAGATCTTAATCAGATATCGAATTAAGGTCCGAAATATATCAACCGATATTGTCATCAATGTCTAGGCTTATAACAAATGAACAATTATTAGTACTATTTGCAACAAATATTATCCTGATCGCATACATACACATATGTATGTAATCGTCCTGTTATTATAGTAAGAATATATATAAATATCCTTCGAGCTCTCCAACTACAAAACGAAATCATGCAGTCGCTCCACCACTGGCCGGAGCCCGTCGTCCCCGTGCAGTCCCTCGTCGGGGTGGCCCCGATCCCCGCACGCTACGTCAAGCCCGCCGCGCTCCGTCCCTCGCCCTCCTCCATCCACCACTCCATCCACCACCTCCCCCTCCCCATCGTCGACCTCTCCTCTCCCACCGCCGCTGGAGACGTGTTTGCCGCGTGCTCCGATTGGGGCTTCTTCCAGGCCGTCGGACACGGGGTCAGACCCGACGCAATGCGGGCGGTCTCGGACGTGTGGAGGGCGTTCTTCGCCCTCCCGATGTCCGAGAAGGCGAAGTACGCCAACTCCCCGGCTACGTACGAGGGGTACGGGAGCCGTATCGGCGTCGAGAAGGGGGCTACATTGGATTGGGGAGACTACTTCTTTCTGCACCTCCGGCCGTACGAGCTCCGGCGTAGAGAGAACTGGCCGGAGCTTCCGGTGTCATGCAGGTGCTCTCTATTTTTTTTAAATCCAGCCCCCTGCAAATAAAATATTTGCAGATAGGTCCTCGATAATTAGCACGTCTAATTACGTAAACACTCATAATCTTGCCTCCTAATGATGATCGATCTTGATGCAGGGATGTTATAGATGAGTACGGTCGAGAGATGGATGCGTTCTGCTCGCGACTGATGAAGGTACTGTCGATAGGGCTCGGGGCTGGGTCAGGATCGGTTGCAGGAGGCGTTCGGCGGCGACGAGGTCGGGATGTGGCCTGAGGGTGGAACTTCTATCCCAAGTGCCCTCAGCCGGAGCTCACATTGGGTCTATCGCCACATTCCGACCCCGGCGGCCTCACCGTGCTCCTCGTCGACAATGGCGTCGGGGGCCTACAGGTTCGGCGCGGGAATGGGTGGACGTCGTGAACCCGGCCGCCGGTGCTCTTGTCGTCAACATTGGCGACCAGATCCAGGTAACATTAGCTCCTAATCACATGCATAATCAACTTGCTAATTAAGTCTTAACAACCTAGGCTTGGATCTTTATTAATAGATCAAAATTAAGTTCATATGAATTTTTTTGATGCCTGGAAAAGGTAAAATTACAGCTGAGCCCCCAAGAAAAAAAGGGCTGACACATTTTTTGTTAGAATGTGAGGGCTTGTACGTCTTTCGTACGGATATATAAGTGGGGCTTAAATGCAAAAGGTTTTATTTAGGAAGCAACCGATTCGCCCCTGTAGAAGATTGAGGACAAGTATGAAATCTAAAACTTTAATATTTTATCCAAAAATGGAATTTGTGGCTATTGTTTTGTTTTTGGGTATTTTACACTTGTCTCCCTGTACAAAACATTGCGATTACACTTTCATCTCTAGCTTTTGGTATTTTACAGTATCGTTGTTAAAGAATCAAAAATAATAATCATAATTATCATAAGTATCCTTTAATTTAACCTTGATCTTTGTCATGCATAATGCATTTATGCTAATCATTTTCATCTTGTATAGATCTTGAGCAATTCTGCTTACAAGAGCGTGGAACACGGGGTGACGGCTAATGCGTCGGTCGAGCGACTGTCCATCGCGCTCTTCTACAACCCTAGGGCGACCTTCCGATCACACCTTTGCCGGAGATCGTCACGACGATGAAACCGCCGCTCTATCGGCCGATGACATTCAATGAATATCGGATGCATATAAGGAGCAGAGGCCCCCAAGGGAAAGCTCAAATCGAATCCTTGAAGTCCCAATGTTCATGTGGCCATTAATGTGTGTTGTAAAAAATCTATCTTCGGCAAATAATAGAGCAATTTCAGATTTACTGAAGTTTGATTCAGACTCGGATTTTTTAAAATAATTATGAATTTAATTTTAATTAAATAGATAGGTATGAAAATAAAAAAATTAAAAATTTAAGTATAAAACAGTATTTGAGGTGTCGATTTGGGGGGAGAATGCCCACAATTCTTTTTTCCTTGTGCGAAATGCATAGGTATGAATGCAATATCTTTTAAGAAAATATAAATAATTGCATTTCACTAAGGGCAAAAAAGTTGATAAATATCATTTTGCAAGACGAATTAGAAGAATTGGGGGGAATGAGAACAAACAAAATGCATCTTAAAATAAATTATTGTATTTTTATTCATGATGTCAATACGAAGATTATAGGAGCTGTGTTGTAACTGAAGAAAGATTACAGGGGTTATGGTGAAAAAAACATAGCACCGAATTTACACTAATGACTTCATCCCAAGATTGTTAATTGTAATTAAAGTATTCTACTAAATAAAAATTGGAAATTTTAGCGTTTTCTCCTCCAAATTTTTCGATAGCACTTATGTCCCTAACTCTACAATAATTGCACTTGTGTCCCCGTATCCTTATAAAGTTTGCAGTAGAGTCGAACATTTATAATTTATAAATTGAATGGGGCGAAATTAAATAATTAAATTTAATTATATAGCAGTTGACTTCCCGCAGCTAGTAGTTAATTATATAAGGTTTAATTATATAGTGGTTGGCAAAAATTGGTATCCTCTCTCGTGTAGGGATGTCAGCGGGTCAGATTTTGGGGGCAAGTATTGATATTCTTAAGCCCATATTTATTTGTAAAAATCACCACATATACTCCTTCATTTATTAAACGGATAATTTCTAACAGGTATCTATCACTACAAGAAATTGGACCTAAAACAATGAATAATTTGAATATTCGTTGCTATATCTTCCGATGTTAAAGATATAACGACGAATATTATTCGTTGCCAAATGATCTTTTGTACTTATAATTAACAACGAATATCATATTCATTGTTAAAGGTCCATATAAAATTCACGCTAATCGTTTCCATATTTAGCAACGATTAGAAGAAAATGGCAACGCATAATCGTTGTTGTATGATTCGTTGCGAGGAATATAGTAACGAATACCATTATTCGTTACGAATATAAAGAAACTGCGGAAGATATGACAACGAATATTAAATTATTCGTTGCCTTAGGTCAATTTTCTTGTAGTGTATATATCCATCGGATACCCATGCACCTAATAGGTATCCACATATAGTGACGGAGACAAGGGGGCGGGAGGGGGCTTGGCCCCTGTCTCCCAATAAGTATTTATTTTATGTTATATAATAGTTACACTACATGATTTAGATACAATAGTTAAATATAAATATTAATAAGTTGTATAAAATGGTCCCCCATCTCTCATTTATAAGTTGTATATAATACTTTCACTCTCATTTTTCAATAAAAATCAATAATATGATGTGAATATGAAACTTAATTATTAACACTTATATGTTTTACAGGAACTACATGTTATACATATAGGGATGCAAACCATTACGGATATATCCATCCGATCTGCCACCGTATCCATTTTAAAATTGATACGGATATTGCTATCGTTTTGATAGCCGCAAAAATCTACATCCGTATATCCGTTTTCGTATATAAATATAGTCATAAATTTATTTTTAACCATATATTACATAATTATATACCTTCTTTTACCATATTTGCATAATTTTTATGATACAAACACATTTAGTAAATTTATATCATGTATTTTCCATCCAATTCACATATATTTAAGTCAATTATATATATTATTTCTAACATTACTCATATGCGATCAGTATCGGTTTTACATCCATATCCATTTTTAAGGATATGGTAAGATAATTTTAATATCTGTCAATATCTGCATCCGCATTCGTATTCAAAAACAGATACCTATATCCGTCCGTCCATTTGCATCCCTCTATATATAACTACAAGAACAAAATAAGTATGTAGAGATTTTTTAATTCGTCATTATATAGTATGTTGTTCAATATATAATGATGAATAATATTTGATGAGATTTTTTGTATTTGAAATTAAGAAAGAATGTAATATCTATTGTTATATCAACATCGTTGGTCCATATAGTGACGCTTAATCGTCACAATTTTAATATCGACAATTAGTTAAGATTCCAAATAATATGACGAATAAGCGTTGCTATATTGACCTTCGTTAATGAGATAGTAATAAATATGATATTTGTCTCTAATTTTTACATAAAAACTATTTTCTAACAAATAATGCTCATAGTTATATAGTTAGCAAGGATGGAATATTAATAGATTAAAAAACATACATATACACACATTTCATAGTTGTGAATCATTCCTTTTATTAAAGATGTATAATAAAATATTAGCATTTACATGTTGTACACATGCCGACCTTTATATCTTTTTACGAATTTTCATTTTGAATACAAGTAAACCCGTTAAAAATGCTTGATTTTTAAAATAATAGTCAAAATCTAGAATGTAAAGAGTAATTATAGTATGCAAAAGATACTAAAATAAGGATATAATTATTAGTTATGGACAAGCATATACTCATTACCATATCCAAATTTATTTTATTACATGAGTACGAATGTCAATATGAATAATGTGTTACTCTATCTTGAAAATTGGGTATAGATATAAAATGAAGATGGATTGAAATAAATACAATCACAAATACTTTATAAATTAACTTATTTATATGAATTGAATGGCTTATTATGATACAAATACAATATATATATATATCATAAAAATTATATCAAGTATACATAAAAGTTAAAAAATTGTTATATGTAATTAAAAATAAATATACAATTATATATATTAAAAAATATAAAAATATAAATAAAAATATAGGTGGATATCAAAGTGACATTTATATATGTATTCATTTTAACACTGATACATATACACCTGTCAAA
Organism: Ottelia alismoides; assembly: GCA_037367405.1. Classification (NCBI taxonomy): domain Eukaryota; kingdom Viridiplantae; phylum Streptophyta; class Magnoliopsida; order Alismatales; family Hydrocharitaceae; genus Ottelia; species Ottelia alismoides. Next base: position 61,738 of record JAZKJV010004925.1, on the reverse strand, counting down.
ATATATTATAAGGAATACATACATACATATACATATAGTTATATATATCCCTTTGCATCCCTACATTAAGTGTGATATTATTTTTACTTTTTAAAAATATTAGATTTAAGGGATATTTACACCCATAACCCTGAGTAATTCGGCGATAACAATCATAACCCCGCATAATCGCGAATTACATCTAGGACCTTGAAAAATACTTAACTCTTACATGGCATAACCCTGTGTTAGTTGACATCTATTTTATCCGTTAACTCTTACGGAAAAAGTTAAATATTGACAATTTTACCCCTAAAACCATAACATATTTATAAAGTATGCCAGTAATTCCAAATCTCATCCAGAACTCCGACCACCTCCGGCAGGACGCCCCTCCCTCCCCCAACTCACCTCTTGCAGCCCAGGCTGGCACCGACCTTGGGCCTGCGCTCACCCCCGACCCCCTGCACCCTGCAACCGACCTCCTCCAAATCTCGTTCAGAACTCCCCCCAGCGGAGAGATCCCCCCCCCCCCCCGTGTCGCTCACCCCCAACCCCCTGCAGCCGAGAGCAAAGAGCTGCCTCGCCCCACCCCCTGCAGCCGAGGTCGAAAGGACCCCCTCCCCCCCATCGCCCACCCTCCGACCTGATGGCAGCCCCCTCCCCCCCCCCAACCCCTACGGCAGAGCCGCCCTCCACCTGATTGCAGCCCCCCAGTGTGCAGACCCGATGGCAGAGAGACCCCCTCCCGTGCACCGACCTGATGGCAGAGCCCTCCCCTCGTGCGACAACCCGATGGCAGAGTACCCTCCCCCCGTGCGCCGACCCGATGGCAGAGCCACACCCAAGCAGAAAAGGGCTTGCAATACAGATCCGTCGGGGCGGGCAGGGCTAGGTGGGTTGCCGCGTGGGGGGGGGGGGGGCTACAGATCCGTCGGGGCAGGCAGGGGAAGTGGGTTGCCGCCACAGGGGAGGGGGCTACAGATCCGTCGGGGCGGGCAGGGGAAGGTGGGTTGCCGCCGCGGGGAGGGGGAGGGGGTTGCGTCATGGCGGGGGACCGGGGAGTGGGAGGGCTCTGCGTCGGGGCAGGGGGCTTCGGGTCCGTTGATTGACAGGGGAAGGGTGGAAGTCAGACTGCCACCGAAAGAGGGGGGGCTCTGCGTCAGGGCGGGGGAGGGAGGTGGTTGCCGACGGCTTGCAGGGGGTCGCATATTGCAGGTTGGTCGAGGTGGGTGCCATCGAGGGAGGTGGGTTGCTTGGGGAGTGGGTGGCTGGGCTGAGGAACGAACGAGGAAGAAGGGAAAGGATTTTTATTTTTTTGAAAATTTAGCAGCCGTTGGATAGGTTAGGGGTTGGATTAACCCAGAGTATGGTTGGATTAAGGACAAAACTAACGGAGGGTCATGAGTGTGAGACGGAGTGACTACTCAGGGTTTCTCGTGTAATTCGCGATTATGCAGGGTCATGAATGTTATTGCGAAATTACTCAGGGTTATGGGTAATAATCCATAGATTTAATGGTACTACTTAACAACGTATTAATAAAAGTTTTGTAATTTTAAGAATTTTATAAGGACCTTTTGTCCATATAATATTTGTTTGGATATTTATGTGAAATCGTAAGTGTATAGGGGTGTCTTTCTAAAAATTTGCTTGTATATAAATATTAATAGTTAAAACGATAAATAATAACATAGATAAACTTTATATATATAATGTATCTATGTGTATATGTATGTATGTATGTAGTCTCAATAATTTGACCCCCCAAGTAAAAATTTCTGACTTCGTCCATGTCCACATATTTGTCACAGTAAAATATTTAAATGTACACAAGATTAAAGAGAGGGATGGAATAATATGTTAATACATAAAGATGTGCATGTGTAGGAAATATTAAATATTTTATATGTTAGATGTTTAACTCTTTTGGGTTGATAATTTTTATTTAAAAGTAGTTGAATATGAATAAATGGACGTAGAGGAAAAAATTAAGTTGGATTTTTATATGTATAGATCGATAACTACTAGATATGAAATGGATATGATTAATTTGACTAAAATGCAACACACACATCCAATCCGAATATTTTGACGTGAGTTACGTAATTGTAACCGTCTAAGACCCTTTTAATAGACCACATGAACGACAACCCAATTGACATGAGACGATGCCTCTTCAACCCGATTAATCAAGTGTCAAAGATTGTCGTGCCTTTCTAGCTTCACCTGTTGCAGCCCTAATGCGTAGCTAAAGAAGCTGAACAAAAGGCAAGAGAACTTATATACAATGGCCGGAAAGGCAGGAACGAAAGCAGACAACGACCAGCAAACGCGGAAAGAAGGAACCCGACACCTGCAAGTCGAACGATCATGGGTGCCCTGACCCATCTCCTTCTTCCTCCCACCGTCCTTCACCTCCATAGCCATCTTCTTGGCCACCAGAAACTCGCCGAAGGTCATCGGAATGTGTTGTTGTCGTCATTCTCACAAGAGAGAGTAGTAAACAAGAATATCTTCTTGATTTTGAAATTGGAGGTAATAACCATTTAACTACCAACTATTATCCGTTCACAAGGAAATCTACTGTGCAATAAGAGATATAAATCAATACGAATAACACCACATATTGTGTCTTATTAGACTTAACATGATAGGGATATATCAAAGTCCCTAACTAAATAATTCAAAAAAAAACTTCGTGGAAAATATTATCATGCCTTACAATAATGGAAAATGATTTACGGAAAAGATTATCATACTTTCAAATATTTATAAAAAAAAGATAACCATGGAACTTGAGTTAATGTTATGCATGTGATGATACATAGGAACTCATGGTAGCATTGCCACCCAAGGTCCCTATACCTATTCCATGGAATGAAATTTCGCGAAATTTCGCCGAAATTTCGGTTTCGAGAGGTCCATGGGTATCGAAACTCCTATATATATATATATATATCGATTTCTCGGTCGATCGAAATTTCGGTGATATTTTGACATTTCGATCCATTTCGACCCATTTCGATTGAAATTCTTGGATCTCAGTACAAAATTTCCTGGATTCGACCGAAATTTCGGTGATATTTTGACATATCGACCATTTCGGTTGAAATTCATGGATACATCGTATGTTGAGATGAAATGGTACATACATCGATTATTCAACTTGGGGAGCTTCTTCCCCTTTGGGTTTAGGCAATGGAGATGAAAAAACTCTATAGCTTCTATATTTTGATATAGCCTGTTCCTTTCATTGTTTGTCATTTATCTTCGTAAATAGATGCATCTTTTATTGTAAGTATGTAATTAATCTGTAATTCATTCGAACTTTGTCTGTGACGGTTATTTCTATGAACAAAACATTGTTTAATTAATCATTATCTACATTTTCAAATAAAAATTCTTTTCTATTTTTATGAACAAAAGATGTCTTCTAAGTGTTGTTAACTTAGTTATTTTTGATTTCCATTTACAGTATCTATCAGACTGCTCAACAATATGTCTGATATGACCGATATGGTGTGATATAAGGCGCACGGATGAGAGATGTGTGTGATATAAGTGTGCATTTGTAAGATGTTATTTTAAGATATTGGATTGGATGATATTAATTTCCAGTACATATCAGTCAAGAATCAACATTAACATCGATTTGACCGATATGACCGATATGTGCGATCTAAGGGGCATATATAAGCAATATGTGTGATATAAGTGTGTATTTGTAAGTTATTTATTGTTGTAATAACTCAGAAGATCTTAATTTCCACAAAATCATCGAAAAATGGCTTTTTGAGTCATTTTCGACATTTCCACCGAAACGGTCGAAATTTCCCGAAATTTCGATGAAATTTCGGTTTTGGAGGGGACCGAAACGAAATCGAATCGAGATTTCGAACCTTGCCTTTTCCATATGGTCATGCACAATCGACAAGCTTATATTATGAAAAAGATCCTTCAGGGTTGCGTTTGGACATAAGGTTATTTGAAAGAGGGTAGCCCACCCTACTACCCTAGAGGCGGGGTTATCTGCTGGATAAACTGATTTTATGTTTTGGTGTTCGGATAGAAGATTTTACTAGTGAGAGGGTTTGTTGTAGATGTATTGTATACTATAATATTTTTTTGTAGTGGGATGAACGAGAAATTAATGATTTGATATATTAAATGAAGAGAAAGAGAGATTAATTTTTCCGAGTGGATCCCACATGATAAAGAATAAAAAATAGATGGTGAGGCGTCTATTGGAGATGGGTGTTTTAGAGGAAAACCTTGAGGAAAACACGGAGGTTGGAGAGATAACCCGCATAGAGTGCAGGTAACCTCTTTCCCCAAACACACCCTTATAGTAACAATAAGTAAAAGATATTTTTAATTAAAAATAACTGTAAATAATGTGTTTTGGACTATCCAAGGTATGGGACATTTTGAATGCATTGAAAAATAAATATAAAGTTCCAAAAGAAAATGGGAGGCAATATATTTTTCGTATTATTCAATCTATGGGTATATATATGTGTGTTTTTCTCATTATGTTACTAAATTACATGTAATATATATATATATATATATATATATATTGCATTTTAGAATCATTTTCAAATGAAAGAAGTAAAATGTCTCTTTATTTTATAAAATTAATGGTTATTCATGCACGTTATTCCATTTATTACATAACCTTTTTTTCTTCTCCAGTTATGTTTGTAGTTTATGCAATTTTGATTTGGTTAGCCATTAATCTAAACTTTGTAAATTATTTTTCATGACAACTGATGAGGAGACATATATCTTTAAGATAGTCTGCCTCCGTCCGTTTAATTTTCATATCTGAATCATGACTACTTGTTTCCTATCCATATCAATGTTTAGGATACGATCTGTGATTTTCAATTCTGCAAAATATTTATTTATGTTATATATGTATATAGTGTGTGTGTGTGTGCATTCATATGGCATAACTTGCAAAGTGTCACATCTCTCTATATTATAAATTTTGAGGATTATTTTAATAATATAACACTATGAATGGGTAACTCCATGATTAAAGTAGAAATATATGTTTTTAAAAATTAGAATCATTAGTTGTGTAGAACATGTAAATCTTATAAACTAACATTATTGCAAAACGAGTCTACAGTGATTTTTTTAACCCGTCACTGTAATGCCCGTTGAAATATGTATAATGACGATATAATTATTCATTCTGAATTTATACTTGAAATTAGCAACGGAATGCAATATTTATTGATATCTTATTAGCAACGATCATATGATGCTATTTTACAATTTAAACCAATCGCAAGGGACAAAATGTTTCTACATGGACAATCGCTAATGATATAGCAACGGATATGGCATTCGTTGTTAGTTTCAAGTATAAAAAATTATTTAGTAATGGTTAATATCATCGTTATATATTTAACAATGTACAATAAAGGAATGGATTTAAAAAATATCACTGTAAATTCATTTTTGTTGTAGCAATGGATATATTTAATTCTATTTAAACCATATATAATAAGTGATTACTAATTATTATTAGTATGGAAAAGTAAACATTCCTTGACAATGAAAACACCTAATATTTTCCATGCATATAAAACTTGATGGCGATGCTTGATGATACCATTTCTGATAATCACTGATATTGCAACCAAAGGTTCTTAGACTGTTCATTATGGGAGAAGGCAGGAGTTTACAGTAAATAATGAGGACTGTCTGTGTGCAGATTTTAATGCAAATTTGGATGAAAAAGACCCTGTAATTGTAGAAACACACAGGGAATGCTAATGGTCAGGATACATGAAAAAAGAGAAGAAAATTATAAATAATCCTGATGATGAACTCTTGAAGTATATTATGATGAAGTTATAGAGGTCAATGAACCAGTGCCAGTGTCAGTAAATAACAAGTTGTATCTGAACTATCTGAAGAACAGGAAGTAGAAATTCAAGACAGATAGTTCTTCTGAACTATCTGAAGAACAAGTCCTAAGTTTATTTATTCACCACTTGATGCAGAAGGATAGATTAGATGTACAAAAGCAGATCCCTCTATCTGTGGTACACAGAGTGGTGTACTGTAACACCCCAATCCCAAACATAGTGCCATACCTTAAAACTTACGAAGTGTGGGTGTTGTTTATAAGTGATGGGGACTACTACTTGACAATTTGGGCTTAAGCATTTTGGGGCGGTTGTCAATGGGTCCATTTGGGCTCATACCCAACAAGTTGTCAAGGCCAGTTTTCCTCGATAACGGACCGGGGACCTAAGCCCGAGACGTTACAAATGGTATCAGAGCGGGTTCCCTCTGATAGTGGAAAGGGCTACCCGAAGGGAACCTAAGCCGGGAGCGTGCAGCCGCCACTGTCACTGGGAATAAGTGAATGGGCCATGTCGCAACGAGGACGTTGCGAATATAAGTGGGGGAGGTTGTAACACCCCAACACCAAACATAGTGCCATACCTAAAACTTACGAAGTGGGGTGGTTGTTTATAAGTGATGGGGACTACTACTTGACAATTTGGGCTTAAGCATTTTGGGTGGTTGTTAATGGGTCCATTTGGGCCCATACCCAACAAGTTGTCAGGACCAGTTTTCCTCGATAACGGACCGGGGACCTAGCCCGAGACGTTACATGTACTCAACAACTGTTGATATTGAAATCATCACATAACAAGCTCTAATAATTGTTGGAATCCATTTTCTTTCTTATGAGTTGTATATCAACTGGAGATCGGATTGTCTGCTGTAATACAGTAGGTGTTGTATTATAGTAGATCGTCCTATCGCGATCGGACGGTCCACTGTAATATAGCACCTGTTGTATTACAACAGACGATCCTCTCTCTATATCAACTGTCAGATCATTAGATCATTTCATAACAAAAGATAAGTTTTGATGTAAGACCGCATCCCAAACGGTCTCGTTTCGTACTTCGTTAACTTTACATGGTTAAGGACTCAATGATTATATACTTGTTCCAATGAATTTCCTACCAATGTCATGGAAACTTGTCGTTAGACACCTTTTGTAATTCATGCTAGCGAAAAGTTTGCTGATGTTGGTAGGATTATGATCGGTGTCGTCAACCATGTCAAGTTAATGGTGCATGAACATGAGACTGCTTGGGATGTGGTCTTGACATCGAACTCCATCGCTCCTCACGACAAGAACCACCATGGTACATTGACGCTAGTGTTGCTGGAAGAAGCCCGATGACCAGAGTTTGCATGGCAATGAGTGGCTCGCGAGCACAATCGTAATGCAATGCTCCCACAGCTCGCATTGCCTCCTCAGTATTGTAGGTCAACTTGCTTTGTCATTCGTAGTGCCTAGGGTTGACATCTTGGCGGCATTCGACGGGGCGATCCATGTGTGGATGACCTAGAGAATGTGTGTTGTGTGTGTGAGAGAGAGAGATTTATAGCGAGGAGTTGGTCGTGTGAAGTGAGGCGCTCAATGATGAAAATGGATTATGCATACAAGTTAAGGGATTAAAATTCTGCCTAGCTAAAATTGTTTTGCTCCTTTAAATGTGATTTGGTAATAATCGCCCTCATCAAATTCAAGTACGACATCTACCTAGCATACAAGTATTCAGATCATAAATAAATAAGTATTCTATGCTCCTCAATTGAACTTCTCAACTGGCTCAAAACTACAATTGGGAGTTCAGCATTAGATCAATGCTATCGCGAATGCCCCCCAAGCAAGCATCACTACAACGAAATTAAGTTGTGGCTACGGAACTATACCCACGGATGTGGAGCTTGTGGCCACAGAATTGGGCTCTGGAGCCCACGTCGTTGCCAGTAGCCGTAGCTACAAGTCTCGTCGCAAGAGTTCTCTAACCACGAATATGTCGTGGTCACTACAAGTAGCCACAGAACTTGTCGTGGCCACGACTCTTACAGGAATATCCTCCTTACATATTTGAAAACTCTGGCCACGGAATTGTAGCTACGAGAAACTAGTGGCCACGCAATTATGGTGGCCAGGTGTTTCCGTAGCCATATTCCGTGATCACAACTCGTTTTTCTTGTAGTATGTCTTAATTAAATAAATGGATAGATGTCATCTATAGTAATAATGTTTTTGATGTTTAATTAGTTAAGTTGTTAGGATCACTTTATGTTAATGAAACACATCGTTTATTTTATCAATCATTATAGTAAGTCACGACATCTTTGTGACCAATGTTGTTTGTTATAAGTTTAATCTCGTGAGACAATTAGCTCGATACCGAATAGCAAATTAATCTAATCTTGTTTATACTCTTTCAATTATTCTAGATACAATTTGTGAAATATTGCCTTTTCCATTATTCCATTATTTGAATGATGTGTCTCCTTCATGCACGAATCGGGTTTTTAATCAACTGGCTTCGGATATATTACGAGGAATTAACATATTCTTACAAAAATAAAAATGGAGGGATGCATGTATATATACAGCCATTAAATGTATCCCAACTTACCTTTTGTTTGTGAATTTCTATGAATATTTTATATATAAATTGCCTATTAGGAACCAGATTTGAATGGGTGACTCGAAGGATTTTCGATCTTCTGGTCTACCAAACTGAGTTATCCTGACTCAACGACTTCTCGCATATCATCTTATTAAAAGATAGACGGTTCGCATGATTCGCACCTTTTCGTGGGCATGACCGTGCGAATTCATGCGAACCGCTCGATCACGATCGAGGGGCTCCGGATGCTACAGCAGACTGTGCTGGCCAGCAGACAATCCACTCCCGAGATATGAACCATTGTGTTCGCAGAAGACACAGATGCTAGGACAGAAAAAAAATAAAGAAGTCTTAAACCCCTTTCCAGATTGTATTATAGCAGAAAACTACAACTTTACATCTCATCATAATTTGCAGATAACAGAGATATGGTCTGTTTTGTTTCTTAAATAATCCTTTTCACGAGCCTAATGATTACGATTTAGGGGGAGAAGTGTTTTATATGTAAAGATCCTGACCATCTTGCATTTTAAATACAGGGACCTTAATTAGAATTAGATGGATAAATGGTGACTTTTTTTTTGGTTATTACCCATTCTTTTAGCGCTGGAATCTTACTCATCCGTGCAATTATGAAACTATTAAGCTCTCGATTGTTGGATTTGATGATGGATGAAATTCTTGTGTTGATATATTCATATCACAATTTTCATGAAGGGCAGGGTCAAAAGATCGAAGATCATGGAATCTATATGATCGAGCTTTCGATTCATATAGAATTTTGCGGACTAAGAGAACAAAATTATAAGAGGTTCCATGTCCAACCAAAACCCAACTGTATTCAATTAAATGAACGGCAATGTCTCCTATAGATGGAGCTAGACCCATTAGATTTTGCTTGATCGATGATGTCCCTCCTTGACATGGTGCCGCCAGAGATATGTTGAGGAAGTATAGTATAATGATCGATACCTGAAAATAAGAGCCATCGAGAGGATTTCAGTAATAGTAAACTTGAGGATTACCTCAAATATCCGAGCACTGGGCACAGGTTGAACCTATAAGGCCAAAACTCTCACGACATTGGGAAGAAAGGAGGGTGGATTCACTACCTTTTCATTTTTTTTTCAAAATATTGATTAAAAGTCTAACCTTACGGACTGAAAGTGTGTATTATAATCTACGTCCAAATTAAATCTTGATCCATACATTTTTTTGAGAGGAATCTTAATCCAATATATATAACTCTTTCATATCAATCTAAGCACTTTCAATATATAAAGTTAAAACAATTCCTTATTAGCATAAACTCTCCCAATTTAGACCAAAAACATCCGAGAGCGATAAACACATCCAAAAGACTGCGTTGGACATCCACCTGACGTAAGCAAGACACGTATTTACGTATGTATGGGGAGCACCTCCTCCTACCACTCACTCCAACGGGACTTAATAAGGGCCGTTGGGAAGAAAGGAGTGCGGATTCAAAAGATGGCAGAAATTTCCAACCACCCTCCCGTCACCTGCCACCTCCTTACTCCTCCACCTCGCTCCTCCTATCTATCCCCTCCCCACCTCGTGGTCTCAGCTTCGCCCCAACTCCTCTTCCGGCTCAGTTGCGTGGAGGTGAGGCCTTGTCAACTCTTCTCGTCCCATCTTGATTCTGCTGTGATTGGTTTCTCGACATGCCGATCGGTTGATCCGTTAGGGATTGGAGATTCTCGGCACGTCGATCTGTTTCGTGGCCTTTTTGAAGAAGATTCTCGAGGTTAGATTTGGAGACGATTCTTGAGGTTGAGTACTCGATTGTTCCTTGTTTGTGGGTTTTCGATCCCACCGCCATTTTTGAAATAATTCTCACCGTTATTTTCTGATTCTTGAGATGGGTTTTATCGATTTTTTCATTGTTTGTGGGTTTGATGATCCTGGTTTCTGGAGCGGAGAGGTCAATTATCTGCTATATAGGTTGTTTAGGTTTTTCGTTGTTTATAATTCTTGATATGGTTTTCTTTGTTTGTTTTCTTCCTTTCTCCAGTTCTCTTATTTAAATAATTGTCAACTTTTACCCTTTATTTTGTTTTCTTTGATTTGCTAATATTTAATATTCTTTTTTCGGATTTCCTTTCACGAGGAAAATGCGTTTAACAGCTTCAGTTTTGATTATTAACTAAAAGTTAATTGTTTACAGCAAAAATATGTTCATGAAATCGTAATGGACCTTTTTTGTGTCAAAATATGCATTCTGATAGTATTTGTTTCTAATGCAGCTGACGTAGCAAAAGGGTTGTAATCAATCTCTGTTGTCCACCAACGTGGCTACCTTCCAAAGGTCTCAGGGACAAATTGAAACTTGTGGTTACCAAAAATATCCGATAGGATATGCTCGAAATTGTTGACGAAACAAACGTTCGAGTTGGAAAAGATAATAATTGGTTAACAATTTTACCTAACACAAGTTCAAAACAAAAGGTCGGTAATCACTAAAAAAAATTATTCAAATTAAAGTAGTACAAAGCCCCGTAAACCACAATATCTTCAAATCTAAAATTTATCACATGTATAAATATGAAGCTATACAAATACCAGGGGGGGTGGCCGCTCGGGGGAGGAAGGAGACGGGAGGCATGGTCGGCCACTCGTGGGGAGGGGGCCCGATCGGCCCCTCGTGGGGAGGGAGGGGGGGCGGGGCCCGGTCGGCCCCTCGGGAGGGAGGGAGGGGGGGGGACGGGGGCCCGATCGGCCCCTCGGGGGGAGGGGAGGGGGGAGGGGCCCGGTTGCCCCTCGTGGGGAGGGAGGGGGGGACGGGGGCTTGATCGGCCCCTCGGGGGGAGGGAGAGGGGGGGACGGGGAACGGGGGCCCGGTCGGCCCCTCGGGGGACGGGGGCCCGGTCGGCCCCTCGGGGGGAGGGGGGACGGGTCGGGGGGAGGGGGGACGGGGGCCCCGGTCAGCCCCTCGAGGGGAGGGAGAGGGGGGGGGGACGGGGGGCCCGGTCGGCCCCTCGGGGAGGGATGGGGGGGAGGGAGGGGGGGGGAGGGGGGCCCCTCGGGGAGAGGGGGACGGGGCCCGGTCGGGCCCACTCGGGGGGAGGGAGAGGGGGGGACGGGGGCCCGGTCGGATTTCAAATTCGGTTTCAAATTCGGTTCTCAGGGACTGTTGGATTTCAAATTCGGTTCTCATTAAGGTTCCGCCCACACTAAAATTCCAAAGGTCCGACTTAAGCTCCAAACTTTGATTTTGCGAAGACAAGTTTGATAGTTAAACTTAATCCATCTTTCTTCTTTTTCTTTTCTTTGTTTTTCTTTTCTGCACTTATTGCATAAGTGTTTGCTAGGGACTAGCAAAGGCAAGTATAGGGGGATGATGAATCCACGTTTCATCATCTTTATTCTATCATTTGGCCTTAAAAACCCTAGTAAATGCGTGTAAATAGCATTAATTCATGCATTTTAGCATTCATGCATAGGTGTGTAAATACTGTATAAATTGCGGTTTTTAAAGCCAAAATTATAGAATAAAGAAAAGAAAAAGAATAAAATATTGTAAATATTTTATGACCCGAAACCCCGAGACCTAGGCATCTTGATGAATAGGTCGACAAGGAATAAAGTAGGGGGAGATCAGGGCTAAAATACAGATAAAATACCTATACATTATATTCATTCTTTATTCATTTTGGGACCTATTTTTAGTTCCACTTTTTGTACATCAAATAAAGAAACTTTGTACATAGAAAGTTGTAGATAATTTTATAAAAGAAAATACAAAATTTATTTCACAGAAAAATAATATACAGATAAAAAGTTATGGTCTGAATAAAAATCCATAATGCCAACTTCCCCAGACCCGTATCTCACAATATAAAACTCCAAATGCAGCGTACTCACCTTTAATTGTATATAGAAGAAAATAATCTAATTAATGGCGGTGGTTTCGCATTTGGCGGAGCTACGGTTTGAAAGTTGACTTTTGGACCCCTATTGTATACTTGTACATATTAAAATATTCAATTTATTATTTATTTATTATTTTTATAATTTTATATTTTTATAATGTTGTAAATAATACTTATAATAATTATGTGCATTAAAATCAGAATAAAAACATAAATAAAATACAAATAAAAATACATGTATATATTATAATACATAGGTATAATACATGTAGCTATACCTATACAAATAACCCTTTCATTTTATTAAGTGTATAAAAATATATCAGAAAATTAAAATAAAAATATATTTGTGTATATAAAAGTATTTTATAATTTTAGAAAATAAAAATCAAAATAAAAATAATTAAAAATACCTAAATAAAAATAAAATACTTAAATATATAGATATAGATACCTATAGGGGCATGAATGCAAACTTGTAAAAATAAGTCTCGTAAAAATAAATAAAAATCACTATAAAATACTTTATAAAAAAATAAACATTTTTTATTTTATAATCAAAAATTAATAAAATCGTTTACTATTTTTTAATGATTTTACAAATCTTTTTCCCAGGTTTTTCCTGGTTGGTCCACGTGGACCAACCAGGGGGCTAGGAGAGTTGACCTCGGTCAACTCTCTGCCCAACACCTGGGCTGTGTCAGAACTTGGTTTTTCTTGGAACTTCGCGGATTTTCCAGGCCAAATCTTTCACCATTTGGCCTCGGTTTCTTCACGCTTTTGAAGATCTACCATCCAGCTACCACGCCCATGCATCATTTTGGCATTTTGACCAAAGATTCGCCCGTGGACACGCCCTTGAACATCGCGCCTCGACCATAGTTCAAAATGGACCCCCCCGACTTCCATTGGCCTTGGGACCACTCTTCCACCTTCAAACCCCTCAGCTGGACCTCTATCGTGAATCTTGGTGACAGCAGGAGCACGGAGGGCGCTTCAGCGGGTCGCTTTGGTGTCGAATCGAGGCCGGTTCCCTCGCCGGAGTTCTCGCCGGAGAACGTAGTGCCGCGCACGGGTGAGGTATTTTTCTCCCTCTTTCCCTCTTTTCTTCCTTGCTCTTTGAAGCTCTGATGTTTAGAAGCTAAAGTCACGTTCCCCCTTCTGAGATCTTCGATCGGCATCTGTCCTAATACCTCGCTTCCCGCGGCCGGCATCGAGTTCGCCGGCCATTTCACATTTCCGTCTAGCCCTTTTCCTGTGCGAAATACTCTGCGACGTTGGGGCATTTTGCCCCCAACGTTTTCACTCCCTTTGTTTTGCAGGTCAGGAGCTAACAGGCCCCCCTCCTGGGGTCGATTTTGTCCAAGAACGACCATCGGGGCGCGGCTGCTCCTCCGCCCTCGCGGGGGAGGTGCGGTGTTCCTCCGTCCTTCTTTGCGCCCTCAGACAACTCGGAGCGCTTCCAGGAGCCACGCGGCCCCTTCTGCAACCTCCAAAGACGCCGGAGTCGAGGAAGAGGGGCCGGGGAACCCCAGCGCCGCCGGCACTCTTCCTGTTCTTCGACGTCACCCAGCCGCCGTCGGATTCCTTCAGTTCCTCTACGCCAATCATCTGCCGTCGATAGCACGCCCCCCTCCGACCGTCAGATCGTGGGCCAGGACCTCATCCTGGCCGTTATAACTCGAAACGGCATCGCGGGCTGTGGCAGCGACACGTGGCATGAGCACGCCCCATCCGCCGTCCGTGCCGCTTAGTAGACTGGGTATTTTGCTCTCTAAACCCAGCGATTTTTGTTAATTACGTATTAGTTTATAAACGTTCAGCGGCAGTTATATAGTTTTGTGTAATTTACAACTCAGCCCCGGACTTGCATGCAAATCGCATATTGACCCCCGCCAGCGTGGCTCACGTGCGTATACACGTGAGTGGCGATTTTGCACGGGGCCCCTTGCATTTTTGTTTATTGCTAAAAAACCGCTGTAATTTCTATTCCAGTTCTGAGTTTTTAGGAAAATTGCTAACAGTCCCTCGGACTTCTGTGGTTTTTGCACTTGTGCCCTTCCCAGGCGCGCGTGCGACGCGCGTGAGCCTGGGAAGTTTTGCAGGAAAGCCCTGCGAGCTTTGTGATTCACTTTCAGTTCACAAAAGTTTGATTGCAGTTAATTATTTTGCGAGAATAGTACGCAAGGGCCCCCGCATTTCCTGATAATTCCAAAAATACCCCTGGCCGTATATAGTTTCTTTTTGCTGCTCGTGTTTGTTGCATACATCTAGAAAATCCCAAAAAATCCCCAAAAATCACTGAAGCTTCCTGTTGCATAGTAGTTTATTACCACATTTTTATTTTTTATAATTACTGCATTTTATTATTTATAAAAAATCAAAAATAGTCATTTTCATCACTGTTTGCATTAAAAAATCACTAAAAAATATAAAAACACTCCAGAAAAATTCCAAAAAAATATATTTTGTGTCTTTTAGTTTGTTTTAACTCCCAGACAAAACTCATAAAAAAATACAAAACCAAACTCCAAAAAATTACAAAACACTAAAAACTTTCATAAAAATTTATAAAATTCATAAAAAATCCAAAAATAGTGTTTTCTTTTCCTGAATTTTCTCTGTTTTATTATCTTTGAGTGAAAATTAAAGTGGAGAAATTTGCTACTGTTTATTATTTTATTCTTCATTTTAAGTTTTAGCCTTGCATTTTTACCACTGTTTTCTCTATTTTGCTAATTAAAAATACCAAAAACATCCTAAAAATTACCCAAAAATCACAAAAACAGTAAAAAAGTATAAAAAGACCAAAAAGACTTTATTTCCTAATTTTTGAATATTTTTCTCTATTTTTATAAATTCCTCTTTGTCTCTTTTATTACATTGTCCTTATTTTCCAATATTGAAAAAAAATATAAAATATAAAATATAAAATATAAAAATCAGAAAATTAAAAACCAAAATACAAAAATATAAAATTAAAATTAAATAAAAAAATATAAAAATCAAAAACCCACAAAAATTCTAGATTGGCTAAGTTGCTTGTTGGACTTGGGATTGGATTTTTATCCGTGCTTTACACCTTTGCTTCTTGTGTTCGACCCCTACTTGCTTGCCATTGTACATCTTTAGTAGGGTATAATAAATTTTAATCCTTGCTATCTATTCTCTGATTGATTGTGTGGGTTAATTGTTGAAGACCGAGGAAGTTTGAGCAGTCGCACCAGCGACAGTGAGTCTGACTTGTCAGACCGCTATTTAGCGGCTCTCGCATTCTCGCTTTTCAAATGGCGCCGTTGCCGGGGAGCATCGGCTTGTAGAGTATCTTTGGGTCTTTCTAGCACTTAGCCATTTTTGCTTACTTGTATTTTGTGTATTATTTATTTTGAACTGTCTGACGTCTCTTTTGTTTTCTTGCGAGGGACCGCCGACCAAGGAGGATCGCCTAGGGGATCCTGAGCAGCCTTGGGAGGAGGAGTCGGCTATTCTACCCTAGCCGGCAGGAGAGAGCAGGAGGACTAGAGAGAGAGAGAGAGTTGCTTTATTTTTGTGAGAGAGAGTTGTTGATTAATTTGTAATAATACAGGACTCAGACACTTGGACACTTCGGGCCTAATTTCCGGGTGTTTGTTCAACCGGGGGCTCACCGCGGATTTTGTCGAGTTTTTATCGCTGTCATTTTCCGGTTTTGTTTTCATTTTTCACTTTCTTTTGTGGATTGAGCTCTTAGTTCTAGGTCTGCTTGACTCGATTAGAATAGGTCCAAACACCTAATTATATTTGCATGCTCCTATAGATTCGTATTTGGACTTAGACTAATTAAACAGTTAGCTAGTAGCTTCCAAATCCACGCGCCGCGAGCTCACACCTGAACAAGCGCTTTCTCCTACTCCAAATGTGTTGGGCAGAGGAGGGGTGAGCCAAGACCGGACACTCGGATTGGGAATTATTAGCTAGCTTGTGGTTCTTCACGCTAGCAGTTGCCTGTTCTAGGACGATTTCCGCATTGCATAACCGGCATATAGATTAGGTTTATAAATTTCTGCCTTGCATCCCGCATGGAGAGAGCTGGGATTCACTGTAAGTCTTCTCACTTTGCATTCATCATATAGGCACAAAGGTGAGATTTCCATCTTGGTGCCGACTTGCATTGGCTTTTCCCGATTCTTTTCTCCCTCTGATTTTGGATACATTAGGATAAAGAAAAAAAAACAAAACCGTTAGGCGCTTGTTTGAAACTACTCAAAAGAAGCGATAACACAAAAAAATTAAAAAAGGGACTGCTAAGAAAACTTTGACCTAAATAAAAATTGGTAATTGGACTCATTGATTGGGGAGAGTAACACCCTCATTTGTTTTCAGGTTGCATGGGAAGGTCTCCTTCCAAGTGAGTTGAGCGTTCGTAAGGATTAGAGCCCCAAACCCAACTTGTGGCTGCCTTGTGTATCGCCTGGATTTCCGAAGTATTGGCGCTACTATCGTACGTAGTCGAGTAGGGCTTGGTCGCCAGTGGTGACTCACTATTGTGTGAGCGCCGACCTTGTCCGAAGTACCGAGCATAGGCCACGCCTTCACGGGGGTGTCTGTCTCACCGGCTGCGTCCGAGTAGGATCTTGCACGCTCACGGGTGATTCCGTTGCGAGCGAGATCCGAAGTATCGGTTTCACCTATCGGCTTCCTCCCTCTATTTCTTTGGCTGAGTAGGGATCCAGGAAGGGTTACAAGGACCTTAAAAAGCGCAAGTTACAGGTTACACAGGAGGAGGACAAGTACGGGAATACTTTTCCGGCAGTACTCTCGCTCCTATAGGCGTAGCGCTCTAAGGACTCGTTGAAAGATAAATTCCTGAAAACAAGATAAAAATTACAAAGATAAAAGCCGAACCTTCACGGCTTCACGCGTTGAGTTGGTGAACTCCCTTGTCTTGTGTTTGATTGCTAATCGTATTTAGGTCAAGATCAAAAACCTCGCGCTGTTGCGCAATTTTGTTTCCACTCCAGTTGACCCTCGCTCATCGTGAGCCTTCTACTGTTTTACATTCCTTTTGTTCCTTGTTGACCCCCGTATCTTTCATCCACATCGATCTTCCTCTTGATCTTCGAGATGGCGACGAATGGACAGTCTAGTCGAGGCTCTGTCGGCACCCACATCGGCTCCATTCGTTCGCCCTCTTTAATAATTCAGGGCGATTCCCGAGACACCGGTTCAAACCCTATGAACCGACCTCCAGACTCCCTGCCTTCTTCAATAAACCGGGACCACTCTCGTCCCGAACTCTGTCCGTTTTGGATGGCCATTGATTTCACTCCTTACACATCGCCATCCTTAACAAAGTTCTGTGTCGACCTTGACACAGACCGCATCTCTCTATCTGGTGCTGCAATTCAGACTGATCGAGGCATTCTACCATGTGCAGACTCAGAGCTCGAGCCAGTCAACCCAGCAGAAATAGAAATGGCAGGAGGAAGGGGAAAAGGACCACAGCCCCAGCAGGAGCCTGAAGATAACGCAGCGGAAGGACAATATACCACGCAGGGCGAGGTTAACAGTCAACTGCTGGCTTCCATTCAAGCCATTCAGCAGCAGTTGACTAATCAGGCCCTGGCTCAAACAGCCTTCCAAGACATGCTGAATGATCTAAGAAGGAGGGCCGATGCGAGGGATGGCCGACGAGAGGAGGAGCCGAACTTTGAAATCAATGATGAGTTTTCAGTGGGACCCGACTTTGAAGCAGCAGAAGAGGATCCACCGCAGCCCAAGCCCACACTCAAGCAGACTACAACCCAGGAGCAGGGCGCATCACTGAGTGGATTCAGATTCCACGTATGCACGCCCACTTCGAGCTGAAGCCGCAGTTTCTGTCGCTGCTCCCCACCTTTCATGGGAACACCACTGAAGAGCCATATATTTTTCTCAAGAAGTTTAACCGCATCTGCTCCACTGCTCACTATCCCGGAGTTCCCCTGGATGTGATCAAGATGACTGCATTCTCTTTCAGCCTCCAAGACAAGACCCTTTACTGGGTCGATCATCTCGGGAAGGTCGTCACCACCTGGGAGGAACTGAAATCTGCTTTCCTCCATAAATTTTATCCTCTGGGGAGATTAAACCAGATGCGTGCCCGGATCTCCAGTTTCTGCCAGCAGCCCCACGAGACGATCCATGAAGCGTGGGAGAGATTCAAGGATCTCCAGGAGAAATGCCCCCACCATGAAATACCCAAGACCAGTCTCGTGCAACACTTCTTTGGGGGGCTATCATTTGAGAGCCAAAAGCTCGTGGATGCAGCTTGCGGCGGTTCACATTTTAACAAGGACGAGGATGTCGTGTGGAATGTCTTTGAAGAAATGGCTGAGGGAGAAGCAGCCCAATCCTCATCCCGGGTCTACATGAAGCCACCGACCGCCATCAGCAAGCCAGTTAACATGGCTTCTCACACTGAGGACAAAGATGAAAGCTCCAACCTGAGTATCATCGGGAGCCACTTGTCCAAAGTGGACATCATCGAGAAGAGGTCGCAGGACCTCGAAAAACTGGCAGTTATAGAGAAGAGGACCCAAGGTCTGGAGAAGCTCGACCAGATTTCCCAGCAGCTGGAGCAGCTCGTCCGAGCACTGAATGCAAACATGTGCAACGCTGTGTCCACCTCTGCCGAGCCAAACGCTGAGAAGAAGGAGCCTACAATGCAGCAAAATCCTCAGCCAACTCCACCGTAGCCCCAGCCAGTCCAGCACGTATACTACGTGCAGGTCCCGGAGCAGCAACCGCAGCCTCCGACACAGATGGTTGTATATCAACCCGAGCACCAGCCCGCTTACTCCGAGCAGTTCTCTCCACCCCCGCCGCTGATCCAGGAGATCAATGGCGTCTGGAACAACGAAGCGCAACTGACCCGTCCTCAGGGACACTCTCAGGGTCAGAACATGGGCAACAGGCCCTTCCAGCAGCAACACCAGGGTGGAAGACCATTCCAGCAGCCCTACCAGTACCAGCCTCCCTCACATGGAAACACGTGGAGGCAGAATTACCAACATGGGCCTCAGCAGTCCGGATATCATGGACAAGGCTATCACCAGCAACCGGCTGCACAATACAACCAACACCAGTCACAGTATTCCTCCAATCCCCCTCCTCAACAATTCGGACAAGGATACCAGTCACAATCTCAACCGCCATATCAGCAGCCTAGACCCCAGCAGGGGGAATCTTCTGAGATTGTACCGGTCAATCCAGCCCTGGCCTGTTTGGAACAGTTGATGAAGAATATGGCTGAGATGAACCAGAAGATTGACGACCTGACGGCAGCCAAAACCATCATACCAGCCCAGGTCGAAGCTAATCCTAACAATTTCCGACGCAAGGAGCAGGTAGCTGGCAGTGTCCAACCCGAATCAGGTGAATTTAATTGTTTTTTATCTAACGCTGTTACTCTCAGGAGCGGTAGGACACTCCGGCCATCGGCGACGGCGAAAGGAAAGCATATTGCATCTGACGGGGAATCGTCAGGCCAGCCAACACCAGGGCCAGCAAGCATTTTGGGAGCAGCACCAGCATCCAGAAAATCACAAAAAAATGAAGAAAACAGAAAAATACAAAAAGATAGCAGTAACCTCGGTGGAGACCGGCCAGCATTGGAGACGCCTGCACCCGCATCACAGTCAGCTCCTGACAGGAGGAGCACCGCACCTGCAGCGAGTCCAACGCCAGCACCCGAAGCCGAGCCTGTCGTTTTTGGTCCACAAATTGTAGATGAATCCCTTCCTTTTTGTCATCTACCTGTAAACAACAACACAGACACTATTTTGAATGAAATTGGAGAAGAGTTTGTAAATATTCCTTTTCCTGAAGCAATGAAAAAACACGAAAAAAATGAAAAATTTGAAAAGTGCTTTGTCTGATCCTGCTATTATAGAAATCATTCAGAATTTGGTGTTAAATATGCCATTAATGAAAGCTCTTGAGTACATGCCAGCTGTGAAGAAAGGACTTAAAGAGGCATGTACAACCAAGCGCAGACCAACTCCCCATAACTCCCGAAGCAAAGGTGGTAAATCTGAAAAGCACATCCTCACTATGGCCACCGTCAATGCCATCAGCAACCTCCCGGACAAAAAGCCAGATATGGGAGCACCTCTTGTACGTTGTCAGATGTTCGAGCAGGAGTTCGAACGAACACTCCTCGACAGCGGGTCATCTGTTAATCTGATGCCAGCCTCACTACTCACGGAGTTCAAGCTGGGACCGCTCAAACCTACAAAGATGATTCTGCAGTTTGCAGACAAGTCAGTCAAGCGGCCTAGGGGCTTGTTGGAGGACGTGATCGTCACGGTTCAGGGAAAATCTTTCCCAGCCGATTTTGTGGTCTTAGATATGGACGTCCCCGCTCCGTTGCTCCTCACCCCGATCATACTCGGAAGGCCATTTCTGCGGACGTCAAACGCCGTAGTGAATTATGGGACAGGAGAAATCACTTTTGGAGCTGGTAATGAGATTATCCGAGTGGAGACCCTGTCGGAAGGAACGCCCGTTGAACCAACATCTGTATCATGTGCAAGGGAGATCGAGAATGATGAAGACGGCGACTTTCTAGCCGAGATTCAAGATACCAACCTCTTCCTGGATGATCATGAGATCCACGGAATCCTCTGCCCAGAGGAGGTAGTGGAGACCGCAGTCGAATTTCCGTGTATCGACCAAGATGAGGACCTTGCTGATGCACCACCAGACACTGCTGTGGGGTTGATATGCCTTCAGAACCAAGAGCCGAGTTTGGAAGCATCTTCGGACGAAGATCAAATCATTGAAGAATTCTGTCAGGATCTGAGAGAGGAAACAGAGCAGATTATGGTGGACACTGCACAGTTGAAAGAATCACCACCTGTATTAATCGCTGAGGTCACCGCTGAAGCAGCTCAGACCCCGCCAGAGCTGAAACCTCTGCCCTCCAATATGAAGTATGCCTTCCTTGCAGGAGAACCGAATATGTACCCGGTCATTATCAATGCGCATCTGACCGAAGATCAAGAATCTCGTCTGATGGAGGTTCTTGAACGTAACCGCAAGGCGATAGGCTGGCGAACCTCTGATCTCCACGGGATCAATCCGTCACTCTGTTCGCATCGCATCTTTCTGGAGGAAGACAGCAGACCCTCTCGTGAACTGCAAAGAAGATTAAATCCGAACCTGCGAGAGGTGGTTATGAAAGAAATCCAGAAATGGTGTGATGCAGGATTCATTTATCCCATCTCCGACAGCAAATGGGTGAGCCCTCTGCATGTTGTGCCCAAGAAATCCGGGATCACCATTGTGAAAAATGACAAAGGAGAGGAGATCGCAACCAGAGTACCGACTTCTTGGCGAGTGTGCGTAGATTACAGAAGACTCAATCTCGCCACCAAGAAGGATCATTTTCCGCTACCCTTCATCGACCAGATCTTGGAGAGATTGGCCGCGAAGGAATATTTTTGTTTCTTGGACGGTTACTCCGGGTATAATCAAGTTGCTATTGCTCCTGAAGACCAAGAGAAGACCACGTTCACCTGTCCTTTTGGCACATATGCCTTCAGACGGATGTCGTTCGGGCTTTGCAACGCCCCAGCCACATTTCAGAGGTGTATGCTTGCAGTTTTTGCTGATATGGTGGGTAGCTTTCTCGAGGTATTTATGGACGATTTTTCGGTCTATGGGGATTCATTTGATCAATGTCTGGATTATCTAGACCGAGTCTTACGGAGGTGCTGCGAAGTGAATCTTGTGCTCTCCTGGGAGAAGAGCAATTTCATGGTGACCGAAGGAATCGTGCTGGGTCACGTTGTTTCTAAACGTGGCATGGAGGTTGACCCAGCCAAGGTGGATGTAATTTCTAAGCTAGAGCCACCTACAAATATCAAGCAAGTCCGGTCATTCTTGGGCCATGTCGGTTTTTACCGACGATTTATTAAAGATTTCAGCAAATTGGCCAGACCGCTGACTGAGTTGCTCGGCAAGGACAATGAGTTCATTGTAGACGATCGTGTGCTCCTTGCCTTTAATCAGTTGAAAGAGCTCATCACGCAGGCCCCTGTCCTACAGCCACCGATTTGGACTCAGCCTTTCGAGATTATGACCGATGCGTCGGATTATGCCATCGGAGCTGTACTGGGACAGAGAAAAGACAATGTACCGTTTGCAATTCACTACGCTAGCCGAACGCTCGATGAAGCCCAGAGAAACTACACGGTCACTGAAAAGGAGCTGCTAGCGGTAGTCTTTGCTTTGGAAAAGTTCAGATCTTACCTTCTTGGGTCCAAAGTTATCATTTACACTGATCACTTGGCCATTCGGTATTTACAGCAGAAGAAGGATGCCAAACCACGTCTCATCCGGTGGATCCTTCTCCTCCAGGAGTTTGACATGGAGATCAGAGATAAACCTGGGGTAAAGAATGTAGTGGCCGATCATCTGTCCAGACTTCCTGAACCGGAGTCTCCTGAGCTGAACTTGCAGCCTATCACAGAGACCTTTCCAGATGAATCGATTCTGTCTGTCGCCTCACTTCCTTGGTATGCGGACATTGTGAATTATCTAGTTGACAAGAAAATCCCACAGGACTGGCCTAAGTTGAAAATAGACAGATTTTTGTCTAAAATCCATTTCTACCAGTGGGAAGACCCGTATCTGTTTCGTGAGGGAGCCGATTGCATCTGGAGAAGGTGTATCCCTCAGGAGGAGGTTCCAAGTGTCCTCGCTTTATGTCATGATCAAGATTCTGGAGGACATCATTCAGGAAAACGGACGGCAGCAAAAGTTCTTCAAAGTGGCCTCTGGTGGCCTTCATTGTTCAAAGATGCAGATGAATACGTCAAAGGTTGCACGGACTGTCAGAAGATGGGTGGAACCATAGGAATGAGAGATACGATGCCTCTGAAGTACATTCAGATCTCAGATGTCTTTGACGCATGGGGGATCGACTTTATGGGCCCGTTTCCTAACAGTCAGGGTTATGAGTATATTCTGCTTGCTGTCGATTATGTCAGTCGCTGGGTGGAGGCTATCCCCGCCCGAGCCGCCGACAGTCGGACTGTCTGTCGATTCTTACGAGATCACATCATAGCACGGTTCGGGATTCCCAAGATCCTCATATCTGACGGGGGCAGTCATTTCATAAACAGAGAGGTGAAGAAGCTGACCCAAGAATTCTGCATCGAGCATCGTGTTGCTTCACCCTACCACCCGCAGTCCAATGGCTTAGCTGAATGTTCCAACAGGGAGATCAAGACAATTTTACAGAAACTTGTGCGTCCGGATCGCAAGAACTGGTCTCAGCTGCTTGATTCCGTTCTTTGGGCTTACCGAACAGCGTACAAGTCACCCTTGGGAATGTCTCCCTACCGCCTGGTGTACGGCAAGCCATGCCACTTGCCCGTGGAACTTATTCATAAATCTTTATGGGCTATTAACATCTGTAATTTGGACTCCAAGCAAGCAGGACAGAACCGGAAATTGGATCTGAACAGATTACTGGAATTCAGAGATTATGCATATGACAACAGCCTGATGTACAAGGAAAAGGTCAAAACATGGCATGACAAGCACATCCGCCATAAGTCCTTTGATCCAGGTCAGAAGGTATGGTTGTTCGATGCGAAATTAAAAATCTTTCCAGGCAAATTGAAGAGCAAATGGACTGGGCCGTTTGTAGTTAGGCAGGTGCGTGACAACGGAAGTGTATTGATATCCAATCTGTCAGCTGACGCACAGCCTTTTGTAGTCAATGGACAGCTTCTGAAGCCATACCTCGAACATGACACATTCATGGCCGTCGTTGACTCGATTCAAGTAATCTATGAGGATGAGTTGAATATCTTGAAGGAGACAGAGGAAGGCAAAGCACATCAAAACATTTTTGAATGATTTTTCCTTTCCGTCTTTTCTTCTTTTCTTCTTTTCTTCTTCTTTTATCTTATTCTACCGAATTGATGCCATCCCTTTCATCACTGCTACACTTAGGATGTACTCTATCCTAAGTATAGGGGGGATGTGCATCCCGAGTTGTTCATACCCAATCTCATCTCTTTTCTTCTTTTCTTCTTTTCTTCTTTTCCTCTTCTATCCCCTTTATCTACCGAAAAGGTGCCGCCCTTGTAGACAGTTTTCCATACTTAGGACGTACTTTGTCCTAAGTATAGGGGGGTTGGCACCCCGAGTTGCTCTATCCTTTTCGATCCTCTCCATTGTCTCCTCTTCTTGTCTATACTTAGGGATATCTTACCCTAAGTATAGGGGGAGACAATCTGAGTACGATCTGTTCATTCCCACCCTTGACCCTCCCTTCTTTGTGTACAGTCTGCTATACTTAGGATAATTTGATCCTAAGTATAGGGGGGACGGTCAACTTCTCATTGGTTCATTCATTTATTCTTTAGGCTTTCCTATACTCAGTACGAGTTATGTCTTCTCTTTTCTCTCTGATCTATGAGGACATAGCTCAAGCTAAGTATAGGGGGGTCGTATATACTACGTATATACTTTAGCCATAACTCGTACTTTCGTATTTTCCTAATAAATATGGCTAATAATTCTTTAAAATTCATTAAAAATCCTTAATAAAAAGATGTGATTATTCCTCAAATTCTTTTTGTAGTTACTGATTAATAAATCAGGTGAAAATGTTTTTTGCAAAATGTTTGAAAAATAGTTTGAAAATCTTTGTGAACATCTATTGAAAACTATTTTTGAAAATATTTTGTTTCGTGTTTTCAACCTGGGTGGTTTGTAAAACTTCTCTTCTTTGTGTGAAATAAAATGTTTGAAAAATGATTTGCAAATGGTTTGAAAAATGGTTGCAAAAATGATTTGAAAAACCTATATATACTGTTTTGAAAGCCTTTGCAAAATGATTTTCAAATGTGTGTAAAATGTTTGTAAAAATTATTTTGGACTATAGTTTTCAAAAATGGTGTGAAAAGCTTGTTTTCAAATAAGTTTGAGGAATATATACATCACACCAAAATCCACTACCTATATATATGTATAAAATTGATCACTTACCCTATAAATTCTTAAAATCAACTTCTTGTATATATAAAGAAGCACTCCCGTGTACATATTTTAACCTAGTTTTCAGCCAAAACTTTTTGTTTTCAAAAATCCCAAAAACATTTGCAAAATTAAAATCCAAAAACATTTGAAAAATCTCTTTGAAAAACACAAAAAAAATGCATCTGCATATGCATCATCATCATCTTTTCAAAAACCCATAAAAAGTTCAAAATCTTTGAAAATTGCATCACAAAAATATTTTCTGCATCGCATTGCATAACATTCGCATTTTTCGGATTGAGTTTGATAGTTGAACGAGTCTAAATAAAATCCGGAGATTGGAGCTTGATTGGACCTTATAATCTACCTAATAACAGGAACCTTATAGGAACTGGGTTTGAGGTACTTCAGGTCTAGTTGACTTAATTCTTTGAGGATCACGGGACTTGGTTCAATGGATTCTTGATTGCCTAAGTAGAGTATTTCGGAGCACACGCACGACTCTTGTTGATAATGACCTAACTTGGACACCTGCACCTTTCACATGGCTCAACTCAATTGGAGTGGTGAGGGGATTGGATTTGCCGGTATGAGACGCACACAAGTGGAAACATTTGTCCTCCTCTAGGGAGGGAAGTGCACCCCAACCCGTCCAGTGATTAGGAAGTCTAAAGACAGGAGGCTGTGGGTTGCGATAAAGCTTCAAAAGAGGGATAGTCTACTGGCTCAAGAGGAAAAACTCCTTATGTAAATGCTGCTGTATATAGTATTTCAAAAAAAAAAAAAGTTCAGGCATGTACAAAAATAAAGAGCCTGCAAAATATGTGTAAAGTCAATAAGCAAGCTTGAGTTCCAAAGTCATATCATGTGAGCCTGCAGCAGGATGACTTGACTACACTGGTCTTGCATCCCAGGATAGGTAGCTACACTGGCTACCGTCCATTCTTCTCTTCACTCCCTCCTCTTGAGCTGGTTGCCACTTGAACTTAGAAGGGAATACCCCGCTCCTCGAGGATGGAGTCATTGGATTGGGGAATCATTGGGTTGTCGTACTGGAGAAGTCAGTCTCTTTGTCATTTTAGTTGGGGAGAGCCACCATCACTTACACTGTACAAGTCAGATTCATAGTCGTAAGAGTTTGCGTATGAGTTGAGATATTTCTGACCTGGCTATTGAGGAGACTTGAGCAGAGTTTTGGGATTCTCAGGGACTGTTGGATTTCAAATTCGGTTCTCATTAAGGTTCCGCCCGCACTAAAATTCCAAAGGTCCGACTTAAGCTCCAAACTTTGATTTTGCGAAGACAAGTTTGATAGTTAAACTTAATCCATCTTTCTTCTTTTTCTTTTCTTTGTTTTTCTTTTCTGCACTTATTGCATAAGTGTTTGCTAGGGACTAGCAAAGGCAAGTATAGGGGGATGATGAATCCACGTTTCATCATCTTTATTCTATCATTTTGGCCTTAAAAACCCTAGTAAATGCGTGTAAATAGCATTAATTCATGCATTTTAGCATTCATGCATAGGTGTGTAAATACTGTATAAATTGCGGTTTTTAAAGCCAAAATTATAGAATAAAGAAAAGAAAAGAAAAAGAATAAAATATTGTAAATATTTTATGACCCGAAACCCCGAGACCTAGGCATCTTGATGAATAGGTCGACAAGGAATAAAGTAGGGGGAGATCAGGGCCAAAATACAGATAAAATACCTATACATTATATTCATTCTTTATTCATTTTGGGACCTATTTTTAGTTCCACTTTTTGTACATCAAATAAAGAAACTTTGTACATGAAAGTTGTAGATAATTTTATAAAGAAAAATACAAAATTTATTTCACAGAAAAATAATATACAGATAAAAAGTTATGGTCTGAATAAAAATCCATAATGCCAACTTCCCAGACCCGTATCTCACAAATAAAAACTCCAAATGCAGCGTACTCACCTTTAATTGTATATAGAAGAAAATAATCTAATTAATGGCGGTGGTTTCGCATTTGGCGGAGCTACGGTTTGAAAGTTGACTTTTGGACCCCTATTGTATACTTGTACATATTAAAATATTCAATTTATTATTTACTTATTATTTTTATAATTTTATATTTTTATAATGTTGTAAATAATACTTATAATAATTATGTGCATTAAAATCAGAATAAAAACATAAATAAAATACAAATAAAAATACATGTATATATTATAATACATAGGTATAATACATGTAGCTATACCTATACAAATAACCCTTTCATTTTATTAAGTGTATAAAATATATCAGAAAATTAAAATAAAAATATATTTGTGTATATAAAAGTATTTTATAATTTTAGAAAATAAAAATCAAAATAAAATAAATTAAAAATACCTAAATAAAAATAAAATACTTAAATATATAGATATAGATACCTATAGGGGCATGAATGCAAACTTGTAAAAATAAGTCTCGTAAAAATAAATAAAAATCACTATAAAATACTTTATAAAAAAATAAACATTTTTTATTTTATAATCAAAAATTAATAAAATCGTTTACTATTTTTTAATGATTTTACAAATCTTTTTCCCAGGTTTTTCCTGGTTGGTCCACGTGGACCAACCAGGGGGCTAGGAGAGTTGACCTCGGTCAACTCTCTGCCCAACACCTGGGCTGTGTCAGAACTTGGTTTTTCTTGGACTTCGCGGATTTTTCCAGGCCAAATCTTTCACCGTTTGGCCTCGGTTTCTTCACGACTTTTGAAGATCTACCATCCAGCTACCACGCCCATGCATCATTTTGGCATTTTGACCAAAGATTCGCCCGTGACACGCCCTTGAACATCGCGCCTCGACCATAGTTCAAAATGGACCCCCCGACTTCCATTGGCCTTGGGACCACTCTTCCACCTTCAAACCCCTCAGCTGGACCTCTATCGTGAATCTTGGTGACAGCAGGAGCACGGAGGGCGCTTCAGCGGGTCGATTTGGTGTCGAATCGAGGCCGGTTCCCTCGCCGGAGTTCTCGCCGGAGAACGTAGTGCGCGCGCACGGGTGAGGTATTTTTCTCCCTCTTTCCCTCTTTTCTTCCTTGCTCTTTGAAGCTCTGATGTTTAGAAGCTAAAGTCACGTTCCCCCTTCTGAGATCTTCGATCGGCATCTGTCCTAATACCTCGCTTCCCGCGGCCGGCATCGAGTTCGCCGGCCATTTCACATTTCCGTCTAGCCCTTTTCCTGTGCGAAATACTCTGCGACGTTGGGGCATTTTGCCCCCAACGTTTTCACTCCCTTTGTTTTGCAGGTCAGGAGCTAACAGGCCCCCCTCCTGGGGTCGATTTTGTCCAAGAACGACCATCGGGGCGCGGCTGCTCCTCCGCCCTCGCGGGGGAGGTGCGGTGTTCCTCCGTCCTTCTTTGCGCCCTCAGACAACTCGGAGCGCTTCCAGGAGCCACGCGGCCCCTTCTGCAACCTCCAAAGACGCCGGAGTCGAGGAAGAGGGGCCGGGGAACCCCAGCGCCGCCGGCACTCTTCCTGTTCTTCGACGTCACCCAGCCGCCGTCGGATTCCTTCAGTTCCTCCACGCCTATCATCTGCCGTCGATAGCACGCCCCCCTCCGACCGTCAGATCGTGGGCCAGGACCTCATCCTGGCCGTTATAACTCGAAACGGCATCGCGGGCTGTGGCAGCGACACGTGGCATGAGCACGCCCCATCCGCCGTCCGTGCCGCTTAGTAGACTGGGTATTTTGCGCTCTAAACCCATCGATTTTTGTTAATTACGTATTAGTTTATAAACGTTCAGCGGCAGTTATATAGTTTTGTGTAATTTACAACTCAGCCCCGGACTTGCATGCAAATCGCATATTGACCCCCGCCAGCGTGGCTCACGTGCGTATACACGTGAGTGGCGATTTTGCACGGGGCCCCTTGCATTTTTGTTTATTGCTAAAAAACCGCTGTAATTTCTATTCCAGTTCTGAGTTTTTAGGAAAATTGCTAACAGCCCCTCGGACTTCTGTGGTTTTTGCACTTGTGCCCTTCCCAGGCGCGCGTGCGACGCGCGTGAGCCTGGGAAGTTTTGCAGGAAAGCCCTGCGAGCTTTGTGATTCACTTTCAGTTCACAAAAGTTTGATTGCAGTTAATTATTTTGCGAGAATAGTACGCAAGGGCCCCCGCATTTCCTGATAATTCCAAAAATACCCCTGGCCGTATATAGTTTCTTTTTGCTGCTCGTGTTTGTTGCATACATCTAGAAAATCCCAAAAAATCCCCAAAAATCACTGAAGCTTCCTGTTGCATAGTAGTTTATTACCACATTTTTATTTTTTATAATTACTGCATTTTATTATTTATAAAAAATCAAAAATAGTCATTTTCATCACTGTTTGCATTAGAAAATCACTAAAAAATATAAAAACACTCCAGAAAAATTCCAAAAAAATATATTTTGTGTCTTTTAGTTTGTTTTAACTCCCAGCCAAAACTCATAAAAAATACAAAACCAAACTCCAAAAAATTACAAAACACTAAAAACTTTCATAAAAATTTATAAAATTCATAAAAAATCCAAAAATAGTGTTTTCTTTTCCTGAATTTTCTCTGTTTTATTATCTTTGAGTGAAAATTAAAGTGGAGAAATTTGCTACTGTTTATTATTTTATTTCTTCATTTTAAGTTTCAGCCTTGCATTTTTACCACTGTTTTCTCTATTTTGCTAATTAAAAATACCAAAAACATCCTAAAAATTACCCAAAAATCACAAAAACAGTAAAAAAGTATAAAAAGACCAAAAAGACTTTATTTCCTAATTTTTGAATATTTTTCTCTATTTTTATAAATTCCTCTTTGTCTCTTTTATTACATTGTCCTTATTTTCCAATATTGAAAAAAATATAAAATATAAAATATAAAATATAAAAATCAGAAAATTAAAAACCAAAATACAAAAATATAAAATTAAAAATTAAATAAAAAAATATAAAAATCAAAAACCCACAAAAATTCTAGATTGGCTAAGTTGCTTGTTGGACTTGGGATTGGATTTTTATCCGTGCTTTACACCTTTGCTTCTTGTGTTCGACCCCTACTTGCTTGCCATTGTACATCTTTAGTAGGGTATAATAAATTTTAATCCTTGCTATCTATTCTCTGATTGATTGTGTGGGTTAATTGTTGAAGACCGAGGAAGTTTGAGCAGTCGCACCAGCGACAGTGAGTCTGACTTGTCAGACCGCTATTTAGCGGCTCTCGCATTCTCGCTTTTCAATACCACCAAGCTGTCAAAAGCCTCCTAAACCCATCTCAAGAATCAGAAAACAACAGGAGAATTATTGACCTCTCCGCTCCTGCAGACCAGGATCATCAAACCGACAAACAACGAAAAAAATCGATAAAACCCATCTCAAGAATCAGAAAACAACAGTGAGAATTATTTTAAAAATGGAGGTGGATCCAAAACCTACAAACAAGGAAACAATCGAGTAATCGACCTCAAGAATCGTCTCCAAATCCAACCCCAAGAATCGCCTTCAAATCCACGAAAATTCCACGAAACGGATCGACTGATCGACGTGCCGAGAATCGTCTCCAAATCCAACCTAGAGAATCTTCTTCAAATCTACGGAAAGACCACGAACCAAGAATCTCCAATCCCAAACGGATCAACTGATCGACATGCCGAGAAACCCCAATCACAGCAGAATCAAGATGGGGACGAGAAGAGTTGACAAGGCCTCACCTCCACGCAACAGAGCGGAAGAGGAGTTGGGGCGAAGCTGAGACCACGAGGTGGGGAGGGGATAGATAGGAGGAGCGAGGTGGAGGAGTAAGGAGGTGGCAGGTGACGGGGAGGGTGGTTGGAAATTTCTGCCATCTTTTGAATCCGCACTCCTTTCTTCCCAACGGCCCTTATAAGTCTCGTTGGAGAGAAGTGTAGGAGGAGGTCTCCCCAACGGTAAATACGTGAGCGTGGATCGTCTACTGGCCAGCTGCTGTGCATCATGAGTCGTTCGATCGTGATCGAGCGGTTCGCATGAATACATGTCTTGCTTATGTCAGGTCGTGGTGGAGTCCAACGAAGTCTTTTGGATATTGTTTATCGGTAAATCGCTGCAAAGCATTTGGTCCCTCTGTTGTGCCGTCTTTTTTTGCACAATCTTTACCAGAATTTTAACTTCATACAATATATTAAGGGTAGTGGACATGGCACTGTTAACGGTCCTGTAGCATTATTTTTTTTGATATTGCTAATGTTATATATATATTCAATTATATATTAGGTACTATTATCCTCATGTACGTGGTTGGTAAGGATGAAAATCAATATGGATATATCCTAATATTTATTTATGGTATTTGAAAAATTATCGGATACGGATATCCGTATCCGAATATTAATCGAATATGGATTGACTATGGATATAAGTTGTAAAAATTTTCCGGATACGAATATGGATGTGGTAATAGTTTGAATATTCGGATCTGGATCCAGATATCCGAATACAATTAATATCGTTTTATATATTATTAACATAATATAAGACACAACGTGTGTTATTATATAAGTATTATATATTATATAATGCACTATATTAATCATATAAATAAACTTCCATTTATTTGGGGATAACACGAGCGAAAGTTATAAAATCCTATCCCTCGTTTTGCTTTGGATAAAGAACACATGTCATCTCGATGCTCACTTTTATTATGATGCAACTTATTTATATTTCATTATCATTTTTTCAACATCATTATGAACTTTGATAAAATTCAATTCGTATTCGTATGTGGTCTTTATTTGATCCGTATTCGGATCTTATGTTTATTGGATCAATATGTGTATTCACTTTTATTCGATTCATATTTTGATTGGCTCTTTATTCGATCTGATCCGGGTCCACTCTTTATTGATACATATTCGGGTTCAATAAATATCCTATTCGTATTCGTATCCGTATTTTAAGGATATGGTTTTCTTAATATGTATCCGAATTATATCCGTATCCGATCCGTTTTCATCCATAGTGGTTGATATTTTGTATGTTTAATTTCAATGTAAATATGACGTTCTTATCATGTGTACGGTGGGAATTTTCTGGAGATGCCATATCATGTGCTTATTTCTTAATACTGGCACGTTAGGAATTGATTGCAATGGAGGTGTTCGACGATAACAAAATGAGGGTTACTTGGTCTTCTCATACTCTCTTCTAAAATCTTAAATCCTAAACTACCTTTTGATTCTCTATCGAAAGGGACCCACCGCATCTCTTCACCTCGACCCACGACGGCGTTACTTAGAGAACCCTACGAGAATCACAGGAGTGTGGCCGATCGGAGAGCTTGGGCTGACGACTCCTCTAAGGTCCTCTATCGTTGATGTACATCTTTGTTTGCTCGATTTGTTCTAGATTCTTCTTTATGGTGAATTCTTAAATCGTAAACTTCCTCTGTCCGGTACTCTGCCAACATGGATCGTCCCAAAGCCCCTCTTTGCCTCCACCCGAGACGGGTTTAATCGATTCTGTCTGCGAGAATCACAAGATTTCTGACGATATAGGACATTGGGATGACAACTCCTCCAACGATTGGTGTACACAGTCACTGATATGTTTGTTTGGTTTTTTTGCAAGAAGATTTATCGACCAACCACGAAAGAGCCCATCTGAAATCACTATTGAGATCACCCCACTAAAACCACTTTGATTTTGAATAGATTGTAGATTTTTCCTCTTTTCGTATGGTTTAACAACACATCCGAGGATCGGTACATCATCGATATCTTCTTCCTTATTTCATATATTCATCTTTGATTTTGGAAAGATTTTAGGTTTACCTTCTTTGGGTAGATTGTGGTGTTTAGATGTGAGTGAGACATGTGATTTGGGCAGCGAACATCGAGCACCAACTCATGCTCGCAATCTTATGTAGCCTATGATTAATATATTGTTGTTTTTAGCAAATTAAGTGAGCAATCACAATCTCCGATAAGTATAGATAATTCTTTTTATTGAAATTAGGAGATAACCACTTGGGAATAGGTTTGGGAATTACGATTACATGGGATCTGCTTGAGTTTTTATATAATTTGTGTTGATGAATGGAATATGGGGAAGAATTTTTGCTCTTTGATGTCGAGGAAGATAATATTAGAGCTTTGTCTTCATTGCCCCAGTCCATCTATTATATTTGCCATGTTAAGGATATCTTCATGAGGCTATTTCAAATTTCTCTTTTTATTCTCATTTATCAGTATCCACTTATTAAGGTATTGATATGATTTAACTTCATTTTTCTTTATATCTTTAGCATATCCTATGTAATCATATACATTTTTTATAGGTTCATACACGTCAACAATAGGATTCCCTATTTTTCTATTTGACATATTAGACTTTGAGAAGGATATTGAACTCTTATGCTGGTACCTTTAATTTATTTTCTAAATTTCTCATTTTCAAATGGCTTATGTATCTAATCTTATTGATTTGCAGAATAACATGATTTAAATATTAGATTCATTCACTTTCTGTACCGCAAACTACCATCTCACAGTCTGTTGAAATCCCTACCGTTACACTTTCTGAACTCAATGACGTTCCTTGGAGTATCGAGTAGAGGTAACATCCATGAAATTCATACTCTTTTTATAAAGAACAATAATTACATGTTAAATTTTTTATATATTTTTTTAAAAATTGGTTCATAAATTCTGTAAAGCAACCACATACCTTTGTCTTGAATTTTCACGGATAGATGTGGTATGACTGTTGCGAAAAATATTTAGCTACGTACAATAGTCTTTTGACAATAGTTTCTGCCTGAATTATTCCACCAAAAACTCAATGTGTCTCTAGGTACTTATTCAGCATTGTTCTACGTATATTTTCTGCCATTTTAAACTACCTTACAACATTTCAAGAAATTTATTAGAGGACATAGTAATACCATCTATTTTTATTTGGATGCCATTTAAGGAAGAAACTTAGTAGGATTGTGGAATGAGGTAACAGAGATGAAATTTACATCATAATTTTTGGAGATGTTGCAGAAAAAAATGGATATGATGATGCATCAACTTCAAGAACTACTTAGTCAGGTAAAACTTTAACTCTTTCTTACAATAGGCAAAATTAAGACTTGTCTTTAATTATAAAGTCCGTAATAATAATGTTACTTCTTATATGAAATGTATGTATCAAGATGCATTGGAACTGTTGGGGCACCTCTTCACATTTATGGAAAAGATATATAGTTTATGTAAGAGTAACAAATAAAAATCATGGATTTGTTAGTGTAAAAGATTTCACTGCTACTTCGGTTTAAGAGATTAACATCTTACCTATGTTGGGTACTTGACAACATCTTCGTATGTATCGCTTCTCGCTTTCTACACTCATATAATCATTTTTTACAAGGATAGTTTAATACTTGTTATGTTTCTTACTCATTTCATGTTTCACGGTGCTTAGGATTTCACACATCTCCATATAGGATATACAACATTTTTTTACAACTACTTCCTAACATATACATATGAGCTTGATTACCATGTTTTGATTTTTTTGTTATTAAAAGGATATATGTAAATATTTTATAGATGGGGACATAATTTGCCCAGCTTTATCCAGCTGGATTAGCAGGTTTTGATATCTTTTGTTATTAAAAGAACATGTGTAAATATTTTACGGACATGATCATATTTTGCACAGTTTTATATGTGTTATGCATCGTATAACCAACCCAACTTTTCATGTAAAACTCTTGTATTTTGTCGTAAATGTTATTGTATTATCGTCTTCAAGAAAGTATTTACATTTGCATGGTGTGGGACACACTCGCTATAAAATGACATTTCTTCCTATGTGATCTATTGTAATGCAGAATATTTGTCAAAACTTCAGAAGTGTTGTAGATTGATTTGCAAGACAATATGTTTGTCAATCTCTTTGAACTGTTTAAGATTTATTTTCCCTACTTTTCTTCTTTTAGGCTACCTTCAAATGTTTTATCATTCTTTAATCAAGCATGACAATACAAATCAACTCATTTCCATTCATTGTCGCATTAAACCCAAAAAAATAAATCTCCCGATGCAACGCACGGGTTTTACACTAGTTATTATTGAAAGTGTGTGGATTAATATGAAATAGTTATATGTATTGGATTATGATTTAATTTGGACGTAGATTAGACTACGCACTTTCAGTCTATAAGGTTAAATTTTTAATCTTGAAAAAAAAATGAAGGGGTAGTGAATCCACCCTCCTTTCTTCAAAACGTCGTGAGAGTTTTGGCCTTATAAGTCCCTTTCGAGTGAACTGTGACCACTAGGAAGAATGACTTGAAAGGCTCAACATGCGCCGGTGTTCGGATATTGGAGGTAATCCTCAAGTCTACTACTAGTGAAATTTTCTCGGTGGCTCGTATTTCCAGGTATCGATCATTATACTATACTTCCTCAATATATATCCGTAGGCACCATGTCAAGTAGGGGCAAAATCTAATGGGTCTAGGTCCATCTATAGAAGACATTGCCATTCATTTGATTGAATACAGTAGTATTTTGGTTGGATATTCTAAGCATATATGGAACCTCTTATAATTTTATTCTCTTTATTTGCACTTCTCCTAGTTCGCAAAATTCCACATGAATCAAAATCTCAATCCTATCGCAAAGATTGTGTAGTCTTCGATCCGTTGACTCTTCCATTCATGAAAATTGTGATAAGAATTATTCAAGTGCACTTCCTTGAGGTGAGGTCTTGAGATCTTACGAGTTTTAATGGTTAGTACCTTAACAACTAGTGCATGCCCGTACGTTGCACCGGTGGAACGAATTAATATCGCAGTGGTGTATCAATCTTCTAAATAGGAATGTAACACCATATACTTCTTAGGCATTGTAAACATGCAAAACTATCACGAATATACATAAAAAATGGAAGTACATATATGTTCAAAGCGCACAATTGTAAGTGTCATTTTTTTTCTTTGTATCTTGATATTGTTCTATATTCAAAGTACTTATATGTACAATGTAATCAAATAAGTCATTGACAATGGCATGTGGTTATAATAATGTGTTACAAATCTTTTTTTGCAAAGAAATAACATGATGTTTGCTAGACGTTAACATCACAAATAAGGAAAATTTATGTAAAACTATACAAAGCGAAAAATACTATAACAAAATAGATATATGGTGACTTTTTTTTTAAAAAAAAAGGTCTGCTAAATACTTCATTAAAAAATATTAACAATGGCATTACAAAATATTAACATTATCCATTGTGAAGTTATTTTTTATACTTGGAATTTATGATGCTTATATAAAAAGTTTAAAAATAACAACGGACAACAACAACGAAAATAACATTCATTGCAACTTTTAAGTAAAAAGCATAATTTCATGATGATAACATCGTCATTATATATTTAACAAAGAATGATATAACAATGGTGTTTTTAGAAGGCTAGTGGCATGTCTTCCAGATTACAGTATTAGCGGCAGTCCATAACATTAACTCACTGTAAATCCATTTTGTTATATTGAAAATATTATTGCGTGCCTTGTTACACCATAATTTTTCTTTTAGGAAATGTCTATGTGTTCATTGTCGAATGCTTGCGTATCGATGAGGTGAAAATGGATGGAGATTTAAATCAATGAAATACTATCAAATCATGATTAATCAAACATGTAAGATTATTAGTAAATGTTAATTATTTTAGAGTGGAGTTATTTTTTGTAATTCTCACATTAACTGTTTGTTGCCCTTAGCAACTCGATACAAACGTGATGGATTGGGAATTGGGGTAGTCTCATGTAAGATTAATAGTAGCTGTTTGGATGGTTATGAGGGTTGGAGAGGGTTGGAGTAAGGATTGTGATGTGATGTTACCTTGATTTGTGATGAGATTCCAACCCACCGGGTTACCCTCGGATAATCCGATAACCAAACGGACCCTTAGCAACTCGATACAAACATGGAATAAGTCATTGTTTTTTTGTATATAACAATATGCATGCTTTGAGGCTCCAAAGTCTCTCGTGTTTTGTTATTCTCCCCATGTAGGCTCAATTTTAGGTCAAGACTGCCTGATGTGGTGTGTCAATGGAACCCCACAATGGGACATGGGATCAAGCCTAGTGGAGGAGGCCCGATGGCGGCCTTCGGGGGAGGGGGGTGGGGAGGAGGCCCGGTGACGAGGAGGGGTGGGGGAGGAGGCCCGATGCATCCTCCGAGGTGGGGTGGAGGGGGAGTAGACCGGTTGCGGCCTTCAGGGGAGGGGGTGGGGGAGTAGGCAGGTGGCAGCCTTTGGGGGAGGGGTGGGGGAGGAGGCCCAGTGGCTACCTCCGGGGGAGGAGGCCTGATGGAGGAGGGTGAGGGGAGGCCCGATGGCATCCTCTGGGGGAGGGGGGAGGGAGGCTCGATGGAGGCCTCCGAGGGAGAGGGGGAGGGAGGCCCGGTGGTGGCCTCCGAGGTGGGGAGGGGGAGGGAGGCCCGGTGGTGGCCTCCGAGGTGGGGAGGTGGGGGAGTAGGCCCGATGGCGGCCTTCGGGGGAGGGGGTGTTGGGGGAGGCCTGGTGGCGGCCTTCGAGGGAAGGGGTGGGGGAAGAGGTCTGGTGACGGCCTTCGGAGGAGGGAAGGAGCAGTGGAGAGGGGGGGAGGCCCATGGCGGTCTCGGGGTAAAAGTAATCCCTTGCTCCTATTTGTCCCCTAGCTCTATTCGAGAGGAGTAAATGCAATACCTCCAACATATAAATCTACTTATAAAACTTACGAAGTGTGATAGTGGATTATTAGAGTGGTAGATTACTAGTCAAAAACTTACACTTAGGCATTCCAGGTGATCGTCATCGAGTTCATTTGAGTCGGAACTCAATAAGTTGTCAAAGCTAGTTTTCCTCAGTCCGATGATAGCCCGATACGTTACATGATTTGTGTCGGTTTGGAAATCAGTAGACATGATGTACTAGTATATCTCATACTCATTTTACGGGTGTCGATTGGCCTTCTTTCCATCTTCTATTGATGTAGTTTGTAGGTATAATGGAGTTGAATCTTAAACCTTGGAATGTGTTGGTGAAATTGATAAGTAATTAGCATTAACCCCTGATGTTTGATGGATCGATAAGATTGAAGAATGACTTATGAATGCCTAGTCATAAAATGAGGTTCTAATGATTGATTTATGCAAACCACCACGTTTATTGAAATGCATAATGCATCCTATAAGCACCATATGATCAGCCACTATTTAAAGCAAGTTTATTGACTGTAATTATTTCCGTTCAATATCTCTAAGATTCGTGATTAGTATTGGACTAAATGTGAATGAAAAAGAATACCAAGGTGGAATAAGATGCTTTTTGACCGAATATGTACTCAATTTTCTATCTTTTGACCGGAATGTCAAAGATAGAAGATGGAAGAGAAGGCACAAAGCATCTTGGTAGCTTGGGAGGTTGAGGGAGAGGAGCACAAGCATCTCGATAGAGAGAGACGTATCACTCAGGAGACGGCACGGGGCTAGGTTGTATATCTGAGGTTGTACCAGTACAGATCTCCTTCTAGGAACTGAAAAAGTTCTTAGATTGAGGATTACCTGTATACATCTTGATTGTTCCGGTACACAGTGATCTAAGGGTGTTTTTCGTTCGATCTCTTCAATGTTCTTTGGTGTTTTTGCCTTGGTATTTTTTGATCCTTTTTCTTTCACAAAATCTCCATTGTACACTTGTACCCATCCATCTCGCATGATGCCTCTCCTCTCGCATTCAACATGTGTCATGCATGGAATGCGTATGAAAGTGATAAAACATTTCTCTAACTTATCGAGAAAATATATGACTCTAAAGCTGTTCTAAGTGCATAAGATTGAGAAAATGTGTTAAACGGGCAACAAAGAGGAGGTAAAATTAGTTACTTTTGAGGATATTCTCTCATAATTGCTCTTACATGTATAGTATTATTCTAATGACACCAAATATGAGACATAAGCAGGGATTAACCTTGTACTCCTTAACACGATGGCGATATTGGATCCTTGATGCGACTGACTCCGTGTGCTTCGACGTGGCTTCAGCAAGGAGGAGGAGGTGGCTTTAATAGGCAGGATGAAGTTGTTAGACCTTTGTTGATTTCAATTGGTTTGCATAATTAAGGAAAATGCTTTTTAAGAAATTTGACACTAATATTTGCAAGATAATTTACAAAAATAAACTAATAAACATACAATTTTATAAAAAAATATATACAAAACAATTCTTAAAAATTCTCCACTTTAGCATAAAATATTATATCTCCACCAACGTTGTATTAACTAAAATCCCTAAAAATCTTTTCACTTTAGAGAACATATACTCCCAACACCACAACAAAACGGATTTTATAGTGATATTTGTAAATACATACTTATCTCTTTTATTAAATATATAGTGACTGACTATTTTTAGTTGTGCAATAATTTTTACTAAAAGTCATCAATGGGGTCATCCATTGTTATATAATTAGCAACGTCTATACAAGAATGCTTTTCCATTCCTATTTTCAAAATTTGTACTAGCTACAACTAACTTAAAATTTAAAAATAGCAACAAATAAGAAGTGTTACATGGACCATCTATAGCAGCAAGTGCGACATTTATTTCTAATTTTAGTGTAAAAACTATTTCACAACAAATAATATTTGTCATTATATATTTTGCTATGTACAATATAGATGGGATAAAAATATCACTATACACTCATTTTGTTATAGTGTTGTCAATGTGATGTTATGTAATACCGCCACATTTAACATTTTAAAATAGCTAATGCCATACAATATTTTGTAGAATGCAAACAAATAGAGGTGTTTATTGAGCTCGGGCTCGATGAGCTCAACCCAGGCTCAACTCGTTAAGAGCTCGTAAACCTGACTCAAAAGCTTATCGAGTTTGAACTCAAGTTGGGTTTTTGGTTCATTAGGATATCGAATCAAGCTCGGGTTGGGTTGACTCAACTTGATAACTCGATAAGAGCATGAACTGAAAACATGTTTTAATCCACATCGTTTGAGCTTGAGAAGCAAAGGGGACAGAACAACTATATATAGAGACCAACTCCTCCCTTATACAAAGCATCTCTTTCCTTGGTTTTTTTGGCTAATATATGATATTTGGGCTATCGGCCTAAGTGTGCCACCTCAGTAAGAGGCTCGTGAGCCTGCTCAGTAAGAGGCCCGTGAGCCATATCGAACTTGATGAGTTCCGTGCTCGAGGTTCGAGCTCGAGCCAGCTTTTCAAGGCTCTAACCTTATCGAGCCCAAGCCCAACTTTTCTTATCGAGTTCGAGCTCCAGTTGGTGTCGACTCGACTCGTTGAGCTTTAGAGACGCCCCTACAAACACATGTAAATTTATATGTCACTAATACTTATTGCTTGTATCCATTGTAAATGGATATTGATGGAGATCACACTTTAATATCACAAATATGTGTATCCATGTTTGTACATCCATCTTAATATATGATTATAGATTATTTCTGACATTGCGATTTATATCATTTTCCACTATATTCGATGTCTGTTTTGATATATAGCTATAGGGTTATTTCTAACCTTATGTAACGAAGTTCTATACCATTTTTCACTATGTTTAAAATATTTTTTTATGAAATAAGTAGACCTAGTATATTTGTATCATGATAAACCTTTCGATTCAAATATACTTGAGCCAATATATGAATTATATTTGTTATTATAATTCATATTTAATTCGTAGATGTTTTATATATGTATCCATTTTAAAGCACATAAAAGTATCTTTTTCTTGTCCGTCAATATATATATATATATATATCCACATATTTATTCATATTTTAAAATCGATAAAAATACAGTAACACATATATCCATATTCATAACATGACTGTTGACAACCCTATTTCGGTATCTTACTGAGTTTAATTATTCTATGAAATTCTAGATTTTGATTATTATTTTGATAACCCTACCTTACTATAAGTAAATTCATACGTAATGTGAGTAGTTTTAATGATTAGAAAGATTACTTATTAACCGCATGTAAATTATAATAATTAAAGGTATAAAAATGTATCTAAATAGTATATAATTAAAGGTTTGTTAGGAGACTTGGGAGGATGGGGGCAATCCCCCTCCCGCCCCGGCTTCATCACTGTTAAAAGGTCCAAGGTCTGGGACATCCCACCCTAATTTATTTATTAGCCCCATACATTGATATAGATCTGATTCGAATCCTCAAAGTAAACCTAATCCATCTACACGAAAACAATCATATTTTTAGTCAGGATGCTTCGACTTTGAGGTTCTTGGGCTCATTCGATACATAGAACTAGGGGTGTCAGAAAATTCTCAGGTTTGACATTCGTTCATATTCGTCTCGCTAAAAGTTCGATTCGGATTCGATTCGAAAATAAACGAACCGAACCTGAACAAGAGTTTGGGCTCGATTAAATAAATGAACCGAACCTCAAAAAGATAGGTTCGCTCAGGTTCGGTTCGTTGAAAGTTCGATTATATACACACATACATACATAAAAGTATATATACATAATATTGTATATATAAGGGAAAAATATTATATATTAACATAAGGGCTATTCATTAATTTTCCCAAATCCATCTAGTCATCCACTCCCGAATTCCTTATTCCTTATTCTCGAAACCCCACAATACCCTCCCCTGCAACTGCAACTTTTCCCTTTGAACAGACACATCTGCACAATATTTATTCTTGAACGAACCTTTAACGAGCCGAACCGAACCTTTACGAACCTTACCCGAGCCGAACCGAACCTGATTACAATTTTCATTTTATCGAGTTGAACTGAACCCGAGCCTAAAAGTATGCTAAACGAACCGAACCGAGCCTGGGTTGGTTCGCTCAGGTTTGGCTCGTTTACACCCCTATATAGAACTTCGAAAGAGTACGAAGGATAAATAATAATAATAATAAATAAGAGTAAAGTGTTATTGAAAAAGTAGGAAGGATACGATTGCAAGAAAACCAACAAAAAGGATGAGGTGGAAGAAGAAGACAGCACATAATCACATCACAGAACCAAATATTTCACTGAGGTCAGATTATCCACGTCCCAAATTACGGATTATTTCGCCATCACCTTTCTCACTCCACCCTCCGCCCTCCGACACTCGCGGATTATCCCTTCCTTCTCCCCCGATCCCTCATTCTCCACATCCCTCTCCTCCTCCTCCTCCCTCCAAACCCTAGGCGTCGTCGGGTGGCGGAGGATCGGCGGCGTCGGCGATGGGGAGTTACAAGTTGTGCCTGTGCTTCACCCGCAAGTTCAGGTGGAGCGAGGCGGAGCCTCCGCCGGACGTCCGGGAGGCCTTCTCCCGATACGCCGGCGGCAAAGCCCACATGACCGCCGAGCAGCTCCGCCTCTTCATGACGGAGGCCCAGGGTGACGTCGGTGCCTCCCTCGCCGAAGCCGAGCGCGTGGATCGAGCACGTGCGCTCCCGTCGGCACCCTCACAGCCTCGCCGCCAAGCTCTCCAGGCCTCTCCTTACTCTCGAGGATTTCCACCACTACCTCTTCTCCGCAGACATCAACCGCGCCATCCGCGATCAGGTATAACAAAACCGATTATTGTATTTTTTTTCCTTCTGTTTTTTCTTTTGGATCTGGTGCTGCGTGGACGTTCCTGAATGGGCCCGGGATGAATGTTGCGACAATGCGCGATTTTTGTTGTTTTCTGCTGCTGTTTCTGCTTTGCGGAGAGGAGAATATTTTTTGGCGGAATTCTGCAAGATGAGTGGGCTCTGGAGGGATTCTGATGGGCGGGAGGATAAAGATGCGATATTTGGTGGCGGGGAGCAGGGATCTTTGTCTTTGGGCGAGAGTTGTCGTTGCTCCATGTCCAATATGCCAATGTCTCAGCTCCATTGGTTGTTTAGCAGAGTAGAATATCAGAGAAAGAAGGGAGAAAGAAGGGATTGTTGTCAGGATCATCAAGACATAAATTGAACAGTAATTTCCATGAATAAGAATAATAGGAATCAATGCATTACCGATTAATAAGGTTATAATCATGTATATCCGATTCATATAGTAATTACAAGATGCACGTAGGAGTCAATCAAACCATTTAAACACCATTTTAGGGTGAGATCCAAGAAAGACAAAGCAATAAATAAATTGTGGCAAACAAAATAGTAAAAAGATTAGATCAGAGATCATCGAAGCGTCCCATGTAATGGACTGTCTTTAGAGAGTATATTGTCCCCACAATAACAGTGTGTAGGATACTGGCAATCTGCTCTCAAGATACGACGTCACACGATTGTCATCCGCGCACACCGACGAGATTGTTCTCGAAAGCACCTCAGAGAATCGCAACTGAGAGAAGAAGAGATCGCAGTTGTGGTGGAACAACAGAGAATAAAAATAGCG
Source organism: Ottelia alismoides (assembly GCA_037367405.1). Classification (NCBI taxonomy): domain Eukaryota; kingdom Viridiplantae; phylum Streptophyta; class Magnoliopsida; order Alismatales; family Hydrocharitaceae; genus Ottelia; species Ottelia alismoides. The sequence continues at coordinate 17,944 of JAZKJV010004925.1, read as the reverse complement.
AGAGTTTTCTTGGGAGTGAAGAAAATGACGTCCATGGGAAGGATATACGAAGACCTAAAGCGCAGCTTTTCATCTTTTGAAAACGCCTCCTAACGGACGTCTCTTCGGATTCTGAAATGACGGCTAGATCAGAGTCGTTAGAGTCGAGTTAAATTCTGTCATTGCGGTTGAATCACGATTATTCCATAGAATTAATTTATTTGATCTTCTAATGAAATCCGTAATAAAAGTATCAAGATACAATATCCGAATTGACTCTCTCGAGTCTGAGTCCGAGTCCGAGACATAGTGGAGCGTACACTCGTGTGGTCCTCCATTCCTTATCTCTACTATTATTACCAGAGTTTGAATTGTGAACTCATATATAAGCCTATCAAAAGTTTAAAACTACTAGATGTGGTCTAAACTTACACCCAAGACTCACCTTGTTTCAAATTTGGGAATTCTCAACTTTCCCTCCAATGTCATTTGGTTTCTCAATTGAAACCAATTTATTTCCCAATATAATTGCATAGGTTTAGCAATATAAAACCTAATTACATTAGCTTTAAATATAGCAATCTCTTACTAATTCATCAATTAAAAAAGAGATTCAAAGAGAGCCAAAAAACATCTTTCAGTTGTCATACTTTGTTTTCAGTAAAGGCACCTTCCGGTTTGAATTTTACCTGAGTTTCCTACTTTCACTTTAACATGAACGAAGTGAACTACGTCTTAAACTTCAAACCTTAGTATTAAAGTATATGGTAGAAAGAATAAAGTGTTGTTTTTTATACAATCTTCAGGGTTAGTGCTCTTAAAGGTCATGCACACTTATACTGTTTCATGAGTGTATTCAGGAAAGCCACTCTTCATTTTACTGCAACCTACAGTAACACTCACATAGGTGGCGTTCTCAAAGGATGCACTATTAGCATCCTGCCCAACGGTTTGAATCCATTCAGAGCCTATGCTCTTCTTAACTTCCATCTTAAATAGTACTCAAGCTTCTAGGGAAAAGAAACTCATGCATACACATTAAATTAAGAATGCCAACCAGTTCTCCAAACAACTTGTTATTACCACATTGAACCTACATTGTGGGATCTCAACTTAGATAGGTTGGGTTGCTATTGTAGAGGAACTCCCAGTCGGTCTTAGTCTCATCCTAAGCCTAGATTTTAGGACTAAAGATCTATCAAGTCTTTTAGTCAATGGATCTTTCATGTTGTCTTTGGATCCAACAAAACCCACAGCCAACACTCCTTGAGACACCAAATCCCTTAACGTCTTAAGTTTGATTTGTATATATCTCCTTGTTTTCTGATTGAACCTTGAACTCTTGATCTTGGCAATTGTGGTCATGTTGTCATAATGTACCGAGATCGTAGGAACTGTCTGATCCACCATGGGAATTTCATAAAGAAGTTTCCTTAGCCATTCAACCGCAATTCCAGTGGTGTTCAAAGTATATAGCTCAACCTCAAAGGTAGATCAAACTAGAGTTGTCTGCTTCATAGAGCTCGAGGAAACACCGCCTACAAGGGTAAAGACATACCTAGTAACATCATTACTCCCATACTCCTCTATTCCCTATCCAGGTTGCATAACTATATCCTTCTAGTACAGATGTATGTCTAACATAATGCAAATTAAGGAAAATAGTTCCCTCCAAGTACTTTAGTACTCGATCTAGAGCCTCCCAGTGAGTACGTTCGGGACAACTAGTGTATCTACTCATCTTTACAATCGAGAATGAAATATCAGGTCTCATGCAATTTTCAAGATAAATTAAGCTTCATATCACTTGTGAATACCGTAGCTGAGCTACAGGTACTCTACTCTTGTTCTTAAATAGCGTTCCGGATGAATCAAAAGGAGTACTTACAACTTTGCAATCTTGATATCCAAATTTCTCAAGTACCTTCTCAATGTAGTGAGATTGAGAAACTACAATCCCGTCAATCGACCTTGTCATTTTGAGACCCAAGATCACTTCGTCAACACCATGTCCTTCATCTCAAACTTGCTACTTAAGAATGCTTTACTCTCATTAATAATCCTCATATGAGATTCAAACAACAATATGTCATCAACATACAAGAAAAAGACAATACACTCGTCACCTTTAACCTTGAGATAGACACACTTATCAGATTCATGAACCTTAAAGCCACATGATAAAATAGTTTTGTCAAAATTTTCATACCACTGCTTTGTTGCTTTTTCAATCCGTAAAGGGGTTTAACAAGCTTGCAAATATTTTCCTCATTCTCAGAAGTCACAAGCCCGTCAGGTTGATCCATATATATCTTCTCCTCAAGATCGTCATGCAAGAAGGTGGTCTTCGCAATTATCTGGTGGATAGAGAGATCATACATATGCCAATGCTATAAGCATCAGGATTGTGGTCATCCTAGTCACAGGGGAATGTGTATCAAAATAATCGATACCTTCATTTTACCTAAAGCCCTTAGCAACTAATATGACTTTATACTTTTCAATAGATCTGTCAGGTCTAAGCTTTCTCTTAAACACCCACTTACACCCCAATGGTAAAGCACCCTTTGGGTAAATCAACTAGTTCCCAAGTTCCATTAGCTATAATGGAATCCATCTCAGAGTTGATGGCTTCCTTCCATTGTTTTGCTTCAGATGAAGCCATGGGCTTCCTTGTAACTTGGTGGATCACTCTCGATCTGGTAGACAACAAAGTTACTACCCAGATCCTTGGCGACCTGTGGTCGTTTACTCCTCATTGGCTCAATTTCTTCTGAAAGGTCAGTGGGTTCAAGTTGAGTCTCAACCCCCACATATATTATCCTTTCCACTTGATCTGGAGTAGATCCTGATGTAAAGGCAACATCACTGCTCAGATTATGAAGAATCCCAATCTTCATAGGAAAGACATTCTCAAAGAATGTAGCATCACGGAGCTCAACAATAGTGTTTGGCATCTATGCCCAGTATCTCGGATCGAATTATCAAGAACCTATATGCATAGCTATTTTCCAGATAATCTAGGAAAACCGCATCAACAATTTTAGGACCTAGCTTCTTTCTCTTGTGTTCTGGGACTAACACCTTAGCGAGACAGCTCCACACTTTGAGATATCTTAAGCTTGGTTTTCTATTTCTTCAAAATTCAAAAGGACACTTTTCCACATGTCTTGAAGGGATCCTATTCAGATTATGGCAAGTTGTATCGAAGGCCTCTTCTTACATATATGTTGGAAGTCCAGAACTCTGTAGGAGAGCAATGATCATGTCAGTTAAGGTCTCATTTTTCCATTATGTTGTCCCATTTGATTGTGGTGTATATGGAGTAGTAACTTCATAAACTATGCCAAACATTTTGCATTGTTCATCAAACAAGTTAGCAGTATATTTACCATCTCTATCTGACCTAAGGTGTTTAAGCACTTTTCATGTTTGCATCTCCGCTTCATCCTTGATTTTCACCAGATACACATAGAAGTATATACCGACTGTCATCATCTATAAAGGTGATAAAGTATTTCTTATTGTCTCTAATCAGCACATCATTAAACTCACAGATATCCCTGTACACTAGATCCATTTGACTATCTTTAAAGACATGTTGAAAAGATTTCCTAGGTGTCTTAGCTTGCATATAAATTTCATATTTTTGAGTTTTATCAACAGTGTGTTTAAGGATAAATTCTAAATTCATCATCCTTTTAATTGAATTCAAGTTCACATGTCCCAATCTATCATACCACAGATCATAAGATTCCAAATTATTAACAACATGAAATACAGAATTATAACATTCAGAATTCAAAACATTCACTAATTTGATGTTTACTTAATCACATCTAATTATAAACAACAAATCAAAATCTGCCAAATAACAATTTTCATAAAATACGATGACTTAGAATGATAAATTTATTACATTTAAATTTGAATTCAAAATCATTTCTAACTAAAATAGAGCCAGATAAGATATTCTTCTTTACGTCAAGGACATGCAACACCCTGTGCAAAGTACAAACACGTTCAAAAGAGAACCTTAAGTTGACTTGTCCTGACCCTAACACCCTGGCCGCATAATTATTCCCATATTCACAATCCTACAGGTTTGATAAAAAGAAAATAAGGTTATATCAGAATATATACGAGCCACTCATTTGGATCATGGATGTGATATAGTTCAGGTGTTACAGAGACATACCCTCGCTAGCCTCAAGTTCCGCAGTGATCACATTTACTTGTGGACTCTCATCTACAGTCTTAGGTTGAGCCTTTAAGGACGGACAATCTTTCTTCCAATGGCCAACCTGATTACAACACATGCAGGGTTATTCTTTACCTTTTTCCGGATCTTGCCCTTTTGGTTTAATTTTCTTATTGTTACTACACGTTCCCTTCTTATCTTTGTCCTCCGAGGTTATGAAATAACCTTAGTCTGAACATCAACAGGAACCACATGCTTTTGTTTCATGTGTTCCTCCTATATGGAAGTAAAAATTTGTGTGTCTGTTCAAAAATCGAATTCCCTTCGATCATGGAAAACTTTAAGAACTAGCAACATAGTATTTCTCAATACCAAGATCTTCGGTATTATACTTCCGGTCTAGTTCTTCCCATATCTCATTCGCAGTCTGCGTGGACGAACAATATACACCAAACAATGTGTTGGACAGAGTCAACAAAATGCAACCATGACATATACGACCACGTTCCTTCTACGTAGATTACGCCTTCTACCTATCGGGTGTGGGATTTTCCATTTCCACCGTAGGACATTCAGTTTCAAGCATCGAGATTAACCTTATGGAGTTAACCATATTTTCATACATTGTTGTCAACGCTTGAAATTCTGACTATCGAATTTTTCAGACATATCGGTCATATCCACCCTCGATTTAAACAGGGTGTCCGATATGGTTTTAATTCTGCTTTTGGATATCCTCTCTAAGATTGTTGTTAACATGATCATTTAGGCATACATTAAACAATAATTTCCATGAACAATACGAATCAATGCATTACAGATTAACAAGATTATAATCATGCATATTCGATTCATATAGTAGTTACATGGTGCATGCAGAAACTAATTAAACCATTTACACATCATTTTAGGGTAAGATCCAGAAAAGACAAAGAAATAAATAAATTACGGCAAATAAAATAGCAAAAAGATTAGATTAAAGATTACTGAAGCGTCCATCTAATGGATTATCCTTATTAGGATATTGCCCCCACGGTGCATAGGGTACTGGCAATCTGTTTTAAGGATATGGTGGCACACGATCATTGTATGCCCGCACCGACTAGATCGTTCTCGAAAGCATTAGAAAACCACAATCGAGAAAAGAAGAGATCGTTGTTGCGGTGGAACAACAGAGAGCAAAAATGACGAGAGAGTTTTCTTGTGAGTGAAGAAAACGGCGTCCAGGAGGAGGGTATATGAAGATCTAGAGCGCAGCTTTTTATCTCCGAAAACGTCCCTTAACTGACGCCTCTTTGGATTCTGAAACGACGGCTAGATTAGAGATGTTGGAGTCGAGTCCAATTCCCTCATTGCGGTGGAATCACAATTATCCTGTAGAATTAATTTATTTGACCGGCAGCAAAAGTATCGAGATCCGAATTGACTCTCCCAAGCTCGAGCAGAGCGCGCGTCCGTGTGTGGTCATCCATTCCTCCTCTCTACTATTGCTACAAGAGCTTGGGTTGTGAACTCATATATAAGCCCACCAAAAGTTTAAAACTACTGATGTGGTACTAAATTTCCACCCAAGACTCACCTTGTTTCAAATTTGAGAATTCCCAACTTTCCCTCCAGTGTCATTTGTTTCTCAATTGAAACTAAATTGTTTCCCAGTGTAATTGCATAGATTTACCAATATAAAACATAATTACATTAGCTTTAAATACAACACTGACTCCACTTGGAATTTGACTCTTCTAGTTAAGAAAGCAAATAGAAAACATGCTTAGTATCGTTTACCTCAGGTTGCCATGGCCATCAGGGAAGGATTTTGTGGAGAAGAGAGAAAAATGGGATATCTATTCCATAGGGCTAGGTTCTCTTATATAGAGAGAAACCCTATAGAGTACAAGAGGAAAAATACATAAATACCCCTAAGGGGTTACGGAACTCGAAGGGTTAAAGGTTACGGAACCCGAAGGGTTAAGGGTTATGGAACCTGAAAGATTACAAATATAATTGTAATATAATAATTCTAACACTCCCCTTCAAGTTGGAGCATATCTGTCGATCATGCCCAACTTGGATACTAAGTACATTAGGCGCTTCCTTGGAAGAGCCTTTGTGAGGATGTCTGCAAGTTAAAGTTCAGTGGAGATGTGTGGAGTGTTGATTTATCCTTCTCGTACTGCATCACGAATAAAATGGCAATCAACTTCAATGTGTTTTATCCTCTCATGAAAAACTGGATTGGTGGCGATGTACATGGCAGACTTGTTGTCGCAGTGCAAGGGTACAGGAGTGGCAAATGACATGCCAAGTTCTGTTAGGAAAGAAGCAAGGCATGTGATCTCACATGTGGCCCAAGCCATTACGCTGTATTCTGCTTCTGCACTGGATCTGGATACCATTGTCTGCTTCTTGCTTCGCCAAGTGACAAGGTTATCCCCAACAAACATGGCGTATCCTGTAGTGGATCGACGATCCTCAAGAGGGCTAGCATAGTCAAAATATGTATAGGCGGAGATATTAGTGTGTCCATTCACCCCATAGAAAGTCCACGTCCAGGAGATTCCTTTAAATATCGAAGGATCAAAAGAACATCCTGCTAGTGACTGTAAAGAGGCTTCTCCATATGTTGTCTGGCTTTGCTTACAGCATATGATATATCTGGCCTAGTAACAGTGAGATAGAGTAATTTTCCCACTAAGCTTTTGTATCGTGTTGCATCCTTAAAATCTGGATCAGTAAATGCTGAATATTTTCTCACTTCTTCAGGGATGCCAGATGGCTTGCATCCAAGAAGTCCTGCCTCAATCAGAATATCGAGTCAATACTTTCTCTGTAAAAGATGTAGATCCTCTGTAGTACGTATTACTTCGATGCCAAGAAAATAATGAAGTTGGCCGAGATCTTTCGTGACAAAGACCTTCTGGAGGAATGCCTTGGTCTCCTGAATACCATCTACATCATCTCATGTGATAACCATATTATCAACATAGACAACAAGGATGATCGTGTCAGTAGACCGTCGTCTAACAAAGACAGAGTAGTCAGATGTTGTCCTCTGAAAATCAAGTGTGTTGATCTCCGTATTGAGCCTGTCAAACCATGCCCTTGGGCTCTGCTTCATGCCATAAATGGCCTTGTGTAGTCGACATACATGCTCCCCCTCGATTACATACTCCGACGTTTGCATCATGTAGACCTCCTCCTCAAGATCACCATAAAGAAAGGCGTTCTTCACATCAACTTGATAAATGGGCCAAGCCTTGTTGGCAGCAACAGAGAGAATGGTACGTATCGACCCCATTCTGGCAACAAGCGAGAAGGACTCAAAATAATCAACTCCAAAGGTTTGTATGAAACCTTTGGCAACAAGTCTGGCTTTCAACCTGTCAATAGAACCATCAGGCGACTGTTTGGTCGTGTCACGACCCATCGACAAGTCACAGGGCGAACTCCCGAGGGGCACGGCACAAGATCCACGTACCCCGGGAGGTAAGTGCATCCAACTCCTCATCCATGGTCTGTCGCTAACCATGATCTTGCATTGCACTGAAATGATCTCCTGGAACGGTAATAGCATTCAGAGCATCCTGCAAATCTCTTGTCACATCTAGATAAACCATCTGTAGAAGTAAAATGTGATATGGGGTGATACGTACATTTCCTTTTTTGCTTGCGTAGAGCTATAGGAAGCTCCCCAGGTACTTCCGGGACAGCAGTGGTGGGAGCACTCGAAGTGGTCATATCATCCTACATAAAAGGGACATGTAAAGGTATAAACACTGGTGTAGAAGGTATAGAGGTACACTGGCGAGTATAGACGATTGGTGGAGGAGGGAGGTCCAGAGGAATGTCACACACAGTCTGTGTGAAATAACTTGTTCGCTCAAAGAAGGTGACATCAGTAGATACATAGTATCGACGTCCAACAAGATCATAGCAGCGATAGCAATTCTGGGTACGAGAGTACCCAAGAAAGATGCATTTGATAGCACAAGAGGATAATTTGTCAGTTGTGTGAAAGTTATGAACAAAGGCAATACAACCAAAAATTCGCAGAGTATAGGAAAGAAGACTCGGTAGGATAAAGTAAGGAAAATGGAGTTGCCCCTTTGAGAACTGATGAAGGACACAGTTGATGAGATACATTGCAGTAAGGATAGCATCTCCCCAATATTGTTTAGGAACACTCATTTCACTAAGAAGAGATCTGGCAACATTTAGCACGTGTTAGAGTTTCCTCTCAGCTATATCATTCTATTGTGAGGTATATGGACATGATGTTTGATGAACAGTTCTCCGGGATGCAAAGAAAGAGGTCAAGTCATGTTGGATTAACTCAAGAGCATTGTCAGTACGAATGATCTTAACAATGCTAGAAAAGTAAGTTTTAACATATTGAAAGAAATTTCTGACAATTTGATTAATCTTCGAACGCTCCTTTATTAGATAGACCCAAGAAGATCGACTATAATCATCAACGAAAACTATAAAATAGCGATGACCACTTAATGTGCGGATTGGATAAGGTCCCCAAACATCACAGTGAACAAGATGAAAAGCAGTAATACCACGAGACTCAGTACGAACAGGAAATGAAGTTCGATGGTGTTTCTCGAACTTACATGCCTCGCACTGAAAGGGCTTCAGAGCAGAGAGTTCAGGGAACATCCTGGAGATAGCCTTGGCATAGGGATGCCCCAGGCGTAGATGCCATAGGAGCGGATCTTCGGAGATAGATGCAACACCAACAAAATTGGAGTCTGAGGGTATGTCAAGGTAATATAGGCCATTCTTCTCACGACCCCCACCAAAAATCTGCCTCGTCCGAATGTCCTGAAAATAACAACAAGACTCATCAAATATCACACGACAATGAAGCTTAACACAAAGCTTGTGAACTGACAGCAAGCTAAGAGGAAAATCAGGAGCACAGTGAACCCCCGAAAGTCGGAGCTTGGAAGAGAATTCCATAGTTCCGACAGTAGTAACCTGTGATTGAGTCCCATTAGCGACTCGAACTGACTTCACAGAGGTAGATGGTATGGAAGAGGTGAGCAACAGACTACCTTCTCCAGTGAGATGAGTAGAGGCGCCGAAATCAATAATCCAAGCTGGAGTAGGAGTGATATTAGAGTTGGCTATTGTACCTGAAGGAGTGGCCAGAGCAGCAGTTGTAGTGTAACTAGTGGTGGTAGGTTCCTGGAGTCTGAAGGATCTGCATTAGGCGGGAGTAATCTGCATCATTAAGATGAACAGTCTTGCCACTGAAGGTAGGCGATGCTTCTTCCACATCATAGGCATCCTTATAAGCATTATTGGTGTGATAAGGTACACCAAACTTCTGCCAGCATCGTTCAGTCGGGTGGTTCCACCTACCACAGTGAGTGCATGGGGGCAGTAGGAGTCTCGCCCACGACCACGACCAAAGTCACAACCTCGTCCAGATTCCCGTTCACGGCCACGACTTGGATCACGACCGCGTCCTCCTCGCAAGTTATATCTGCCTCCTTGCCCAGATGAGGCGATGTGTGCAAAGTTCTCTCTTGAAGGTAAGATGGGGGGCCGGGCAGCGGATGTCTCGAGCTCCTCAAGTCGGCCAAAGACGGCCTTCATTGTTGGCAGTGTGTCTGATATAAGAAATTGCTCATTCGTTGCATGGTATCTAGAATGCAGGCCATCAAGGAAGCGATATACTGCCAGTCAGAACGCTCTTTTATCTGTTTGGTGCAACATGAGGGTTGGAATATTGCAAGCTCCTCATACAGACTGGATAGATGCATGTAGTACTCGATGAGGGTGGAATCACTCTGAGATGCCGACCAGATTCGCATGTAAATATCTGCAAGGCGTGACTTCGTCTTCTTCTGGGAGTATGTTTGCTCGAGATCCTCCCATGTTTCCTTGGCCGTATTTTTGTAAAGAAGATTTGAGGCAATATGAGCCTCAACACTGTTGGTCATCCAGTTGATAACCAAATAGTTGTCAGTCTGCCAGTTGTCATACTCTTTATCCTTTTCATATAAATGATCTTTAGTCAAAATGTAGAGTTTTCTCTGACCACCAATGAACATCATAAAGATCGAGACCAGAGCACGTAATTTTATGTGCCATTGACTTTGATAGTAGTGCCTTGTGCCATAATATTCGTGGCCAAGGGCTTTATCTCGGTAGAAGAAGGCACCATGATGGTCTTAAAATAGAAAAACGATCCCGTGATCAACTAAGGATGCATATAAGAGCTAAAAAATACCCTAGAACTCACGTTTGCCCTTGAAGAAGGGTTGAAAACCCTCAATGGACAGCAGATCTGGATTCTTGGAAGCGGTCCGTGATGAGTTTTGGATCTTCAAAGAGTCCTATGGTACCCGTGGAGGGTAGCTGTGGGGCTAACGACCTTCGTAGGAGGTCCTGAAAGCGCAGAGCGCTAGCGGGAGGGTTGCTGCACTGGAGGTGATTGGAGGGCCTTGCGCGGGGCCCTAATTCAGGGAAGAGGGCCCGTGCAGGTTTTTGCGAGGCTTGAAGGTGGCGGTGGGGATTTTAGGTCAACACTCCGGTCATGTGAGAAGAGAGACAAATGGGATATCTTTCCATAGGGTTAGGGTCTCTTATGTAGAGAGAAAACCCTAGAGAGTACAAGAGGAAAAATACATAAATACCCCTGAGGGGCTACGGAGCCCGAAGGGTTAAAGGTTACGGAACCCGAAGGGTTAAGCGTTACGGAACCCGAAAGGTTACAACTATAATTGTAATATAATAATTTTAACAGATTTAATGTTTTTTTTTGGTGTTTGAGACTACTTATCCAACACGGGCTTGACTTTTCCCTAAAAGGATTTGATTAAAATTCCAAGAACTCGTACTTCTATTTGTTGATACAAATATTGTGGTGGCAGTGCCAACTAAAGTTTAGTTAGTCTTGGGGGAAGTTTAGTCAAATTTTGACGGATATTGTAACGTCCCGGGCTTAGGTCCCCGGTCCGTTATCGAGGAAAATTGGCCCTAACAACTTATTGGGTACGGGCCCAAATGGACCCGTTGGCAACCACCCAAAATGCTTAAGCCCAAGTTGTCAAGTAGTAATCCCCATCACTTATAAACCACGCCCACACTTCGTGAGTTTTAGGTATAGCACTATGTTTGGGGTTGGGGTGTTACAACCTCCCCCACTTTTATTCGCAACGTCCTCGTTGCGACATGGTCCATCACTTATTCCCAGTGATAGTGGCGGCTGCACGCTCCGGGTAGCCATTTCCTCTAACCTCTTGTAGGGACGGCTCCACCTCTCGGGTAGCCCTTTCCACTATCAGAGAGAATCCTGGCTCTGATACCATTTGTAACGTCCCGGGCTTAGGTCCTCGGTCTGTTGTCGAGGAAAACTGGCCCTGACAACTTGTTGGATACGGACCCAGATGGACCTGTTGGCAACCACCCAAAATGCTTAAGCCCAAGTTGTCAAGTAGTAATCCCCACCACTTATATACCACACCCACACTTCGTGAGTTATAGGTCTGGCACTATGTTTGGGGTCAGGGTGTTACAACCTCCCCCACTTATATTCGCAACGTCCTCGTTGCGACATGGCCCATCACTTATTCCCAGTGACAGTGACGGCTGCACGCTCCGGGTAGCCATTTCCTCCAACCTCTTTGTAGGGGCGGCTCCACCTCTCGGGTAGCCCTTTCCACTATCAGAGGGAATTTGGCTCTGATACCATTTGTAACGTCCCGGGCTTAAGTCCCCGGTCCATTATCGAGGAAAACTGGCCCTAACAACTTATTGGGTACGGGCCCAAATGGACCTGTTGGCAACCACCCAAAATGCTTAAGCCCAAGTTGTCAAGTAGTAATCCCCGTCACTTATAAACCACGCCCACACTTCGTGAGTTTTAGGTATGGCACTATGTTTGGGGTTGGGGTGTTACAGATATCATCTGGAAGCAAATGGGTAAAAGAAAAGATAATTGATCTCTGTACATGATACAACAACAATAAAGCCTTTTCTCACATTAAGTGATCTGTGTATATGATAAGGGAGAAAATTGTAAATCCTTGCAGTGATCTGGGATATCTGGATGCATGGAAATGAAATGGCTGGTTAGGTCAGTCAGACCTTATATAGAGATTGCAATGCTGTCAGTGTCTATTGCTTGAGTTCACGGGAGAGGTAGGGATTGCAATGCTGACAGTGTCTATTGCTTGAGTTCATGGGAGAGGTATCTGTACTTTACATCTGCAGTCCCCTGTCATTGGAGTGAAAATTGTGTATGACCCACTTAAATGGTCTGATGATAGTACAGTGTCCTACCACCCAAAAGACAAGGGGGGTTGCGTTAGGCAATCGATAACCAATATAAAATATAGTCGAATCTTTCAACATAGATTTGAGCAAGAATCCATGTAGCTGATCCTACTTATAGTGGGAAAAGACTATAAAAAAAACTTAGACTAGAGGATTAATGCTGATCCTACTTATAGTGGGAGAAGACTGCCATTTTTTACTATAAAAAACTTAGACTAGAGGATTAATGCTTCGCAACTTGAGTTTAAGTATCTTGAATGATGGCCTTGGGTCAAAGTAGGCACTTCAAATATTGCCATGGTCCATTTTCCTCTCTAATGATCTAAATCAAGACTCAGGTTATTAGTAGTTCTGTTTGAACTTGTGGTGTGTCTCTATTTTGGTTCAATTTTGTTATTCAGTTAGCATTTGCAAATTTTGGTCCAGTCAACTAACTTTTAATGGGGGAAAATTGAAGCCGTAAAACTGAAAAAGAACAAAAGATTTTGATCTTATTGAGCATCCTAGTCTTTGATATATTGTTGAAAATTGTTAGATATTGACTATTTTAATTAAAATGTTTGAGCGCATTTAAATTGTTGAGATTCCTGAAGCTACATATATGTACACGGTTCATCTTTTCTGTAATTATGGGGAATAGATTGTTTTGCATCGAAATAGTGGCAATGTAGTCATCCTGTTAAGATATAATACTTTGGCTTTGTTTCATTTCTGGATTCATCTAGATATTGGGATTCGTGACACAAATTTGAACTTCTTTCTTAAAATTTCTCAATTGCATTCCTACTTGACATGCATGTTTTCATGCAGGTCCATGATGATATGACTGCTCCGCTGTCGCATTATTTTATATATACTGGTCACAACTCATACTTGACGGGGAATCAGCTTAGCAGTGACTGCAGTGATGTTCCCATCATTAGAGCACTTCAGAGAGGGGTGAGAGTGATTGAACTTGATATATGGCCGAACTCAACAAATGATAATGTGGATGTCCTGCATGGAAGGTATGATGCAAATCTTATAGTTTCCTGGCCTCAATAAAATGGTATCTGATTTATTTAACTATCGAAATTGTCTAGTGCCTCCTTGTTACTTGATGGGAGGGGTGAAGAAAACCCCTTGAAGAGATAACTTTAATATGTCACCTTGCCCCACATGCGTATTTTTATGACAATTGATGCATGATGATGATATTATATCAAGTGATTTTTAAAATATCATTTTTATTTAAGATAGAAAAGTCTTGACTATGACTACTAATTTATTATCACGTCATCTGTACTTTTAATTAACAGGGACGAAGTAGAGTATTTTTTCTTGTACATGCTGTTTTAAGGGACATAGTTTTGGCTGTGTTTATTGCTGTATGCAAACAAATTGCATCCGATGTGCATTTATTTATATCTCCAGCCTTATAGGACGTTGACTTCTCCGGTTGAACTCATCAAATGTTTGCGGTCCATAAAAGATAATGCCTTCTCTGCTTCACCATATCCTGTTGTAATAACCTTAGAGGATCATCTCACTCCAGACCTTCAAGCCAAAGTGGCCCAGGTTATTTTCTCTCTCATGAAGTTTGCGTTGTGTTGATGTATCTCTTGATCCAACAACTATTAAGCTTATGTGCCTTTTCTAGATGGTGACCGAAACTTTCGGCGACATGCTTTTTTACCCAGAGTCAGATAAATTTGAACAATTCCCATCTCCTGAATCCTTGAAGAAACGCATTATAATTTCTACGAAACCTCCAAAAGAGTACCTTGCTACTAAAGTACATAAAGATCAGGAAACGAAAACAACAAAGGAAAGGATTCACCTGATGAGGAAGCATGGGGTAAGGAGGTCCCTGATCTTAAAGATGAGATTCGCTCTAGAGATAAGGTGGACGAAGATTATTTCGTTCTTTTTATAATGATGTTTCTGCTTAAACTTTTGTGAGTTATTAATCAGACTGATGTTTATTGCATTTCCGTAGGATGATGCCAATCAAAGCGATCAAGATGATGAAGATTCAGACGATGATTATTCGTTGCCTCAGCAATCTGCCCCAGAATACAAATTTTTTAATTACCATTGCTGCTGGGAAACCTAAGGGCGGACTAAAAGAAGCCCTGAGGATTGATCCAAATAAAGTGAGGCGTCTAAGTTTGAGCGAGCAACAGCTTGCTAAGGCTGCTGAAGTACATGGAACGGATATTGTGAGGTATGCATCCAAGATAGCTCAAAACATGGCAATCTTTTAACTGTTTTACTCAATCACACTATTCCATCCATGTGCAATAGTAAAACTGGTTGGGGCCTTCCATACCTGCCCCCCGTGAACTTTAGATGCATGTATATATGTGTGAACACGTATTTGCATGTGGACGGTGTTATTTATAAATGCCTTTTAGATTTAGATCTTGCATAAAAATTGGAGGGGATGGGAAATGAAGATGAGGATGAAATGGAGTGGAAAGGAAATGCGAGGAGTGGAGTCTACTAAATTTGTTATTCCAACATGGAGGTAAGGAAATGGAGGGAAACGTAATATTGTGTGTTTGGATATGCAATCAAAGCAAATGGAGGGAATACATTTATAAGTTATTTACCAATATCACCTATTTTAATTTGCTAATATAGTTTAAAGGAGGTTAAACAGAGTATCTAATCAATCAAGCCTTGTTACGGCATCCCTGACTAACTATCAGCATTACATGAATTGGAAAGTTGACAAGGGTCGTCACAACGTCATCTAGGTGTGGTGTAAAATTTGCAAGGATGATTGCATGAGGGACACATGCAAGTAAAGAGGTTAGTTCCTCCAAATTAAAACATGTATGTAGTTCAAATAAACAACACACTACGGTTTCCACATCTCTATGTACGAATACGAGATAAGGAAGTAGTCCGGCACAACAAGTTGCACTTGCACTCTAGGACATTGAATAATTGTACTCTTGTTAGCAAGCTTATGGAGATAGTAGATGCAATGATTAGGTCGAAGATAGTTGTCTTATGCTTTTGCTTGCGACAAAATGGTGCAAGGAAAAGCCAAGAGATCAAAAGAAATCATTTTAAGTCATGGTATTTCAGGATAAGAGAAAGCTCGGAATATGATTAGCATTATATAATAATTACTCGTGATAGAAGTAAAGATGTTTGGATATTGAATCGTGATGATTCAAATGATTTCAAAAGTGAAGACCCTATAAGTCATGTGTGTATATGCATCCTAAGTTGTAGATGAAAGAAAAAAGAGCTTTGAGGGGTTAGGCAAGGTTTTTATACAAAATCCGACATTGAGAAATTGATTGTTTGGGGAAAGATTTGAATGGGCATGTAGGAAAAGATGATTTGGTGTTGTACTTGTACATGGAGAGAGAGAGAAGATGTGGATGATGGACGAGAAGAAGAGAGACAGAGGTGTCCATGGAGGTTGCAGTAGCGAGAAGGTGAAGGGAAGAGCATTGGTTGGTAGTAGTGCAATTAAGGAGCATGACCAAGAAATGGTGAAGTGTCGACGGTGTCTTTGGTGTGGAGGCAGTTTTGCCATGGTGGTGGAGGCAAGTGCTATTAAATAAAGCTTTCCTTCCATACAGTTGAAATCTGCATTGTTTGCGTTGCGATTCAAGAAACCACTTTACATGAGACTCACATGAGGTTGGTTTGTCGACATGCCATAATATTAAATAATCCAGGGCATTTTATATAACTACTAAATCAAGAGGTTAGTTCCTCTAAATTAAAACATGTATGTAGTTCAAATAAAAAACACATTAGGGTTTCCACATCTCTATGTTACTATGTACGAATACATGAGATAAGGAAGTAGTCCGCACAACAAGTTTGCACACTGGGACATTGAATACTTTTACTCTTGTTAGCAAGCTTACGGAGATAGTAGATGCAATGATTAGGTCAAAGATAGTTGTCTTATGCTTTTGCTTGTGACAAAATGGTGCAAGGAAAAGCCAAGAGATCAAAAGAAATGGTATTCAGGACAAGAAAAAGCTCAGAATATGATTGGTATTATCGTAATAATTATTCCTGATAGAAGTAAAGATGTTTGGATATTGAAGCGTGATGATTCAAATGATTTTGAAAGTGAAGACCTTATAAGTCACGTGTGTATATGCATTCTAAGTTGTAGATGAAAGAAAAGAGTTTTGAGGGGTTGGGCAAGGTTTTCATACAAAATCCGACATTGAGAAATTGATTTTTGGGGAAAGATTTGAATGGACACGTAGGAAAAGATGCTTTGGTGTTGTACTTGTACATGGAGAGAGAGAGAGAGAAGATGTGGATGATGGATGAGAAGAAGAGAGACGGAGGTGTCCATGGAGGTTGCAGTAGCGAGAAGGTGAAGGGAAGAGCATTGGTTGGTAGTAGTGCAATTAAGGAGCATGACCAAGAAATGGTGAGGTGTCGACGATGTCTTTGGTGTGGAGGCAGAAGAAGATTCTTCCGCTAACTGTCAGGCATCGAGCCTGCGGTAATTGTTTTTTCAGGATTAAATCACCGATCACTTTGTCAACTGCATTGTGTCGCCCGATATCTTCATGAGATGACAATAAGTTACCGTTGATATCGAACGCAGCACATGCGTGTGATCCTCCTGATTTTATGAATGTGTCCTGAACGGAATTCATTCTGGAAACATCATTCTGATTGTTGAAGCTGCATACTGCTCCACACAGGAAATCGTTTCACCGGAAACTTCTCCGAGATCAGATTTGCCGCACAAGCCGCAGGAAGACACAGACATGATGTTGCGCACGGTATCAGCACCTTTTTCGATCTGATCTTGCGGAGCAATAACATTAACTGCAGAAATAAATCCTGAGCCTGATTTTTCCTCAATCACAATCTGCGGATCTGCGCTGAGATTGATGTATGCATTTTTCCGTAAAAAGCAATCCTCTTACCAATGCCATTTCACTTCCCGGTGTCTGCATAGTAACTGTGAATGCATTTCCGTTGATTGAAATCCGCAACGACTGTTCAACAGTCAGAAAATCCTCAACTGAAAGTGGTTTTCCGTTGTTGTACTTGATTGCTTTATGCGGTGCTACTGCCATTACGATAAGCCGGTAACTACTCCGTTGTTATCAATATCCATTCCTTCGGACGCAGGCACAGCAGGAAGTCCCGGCATGCGCATCATATCTCCGAGAATCGGAATAACAAATCCTGCTCCCGCAGCGAATTCAAATTCACGCACGGTGATGTTGAAATTGCGCGGACGTCCGATTTTGCTTTCCCACGTCAGAAAATGATTTCTGCGTTTTCGCCATACAAACCGGAAACTTGTCGTAGCCGAGTTCTTTGATGGCTTTCAAACCGGAACGTGCCTGACTGGTGTATTCAACATCATCAGCTCCGTAAATTTCCGTTGCGATCGTTTTGATTTTTTCTTCGATGGAAAGATTCCAGTCGTACAAAGGTTTGAATTTGTTGTTGCCGCTTTCAATGGGTTGCAACAACCGA